>JANAVB010013397.1:23776292-23933792 GCA_029216955.1 Iris pallida | reverse complement strand
AGCACAAGTGTGCTGAACTCGCACAGCCCAAGGGGCCAAACCGAGCAATGGCCTCCATGAGCAAAAACCCGGCCGACCCTTTCCTTCTTTTTCAGGTGTAACTATATATACACTTAGATATAGAGAACACGAGTGAACGGGAGGGAGGAATCGACCAAAACTCTAAACCCTAATTTCTGTGCCGCCACCCTCCTTCCCTGGGAGGCCGATCACCGTCGGCGTAGCCACCACACGCGGCCGGGAACCGCCGCCCGAACCCAGGCCGCGCGCACAAACAGGGCACAGTAAACAGCAGTAGCAGCGCAGCGATCAACCCGTGTTCGCGTATGGTTTTCTACCTCCTTGTTCGCTCGTTTTGTGAACCGCTTTCTCTGGTAAGTAGAGAACATAACCCTCTTCATTTCCCTTCAAGTGGATTGATTTATAAACTGCTAGATTGTTCGAGAAATTGATCGGAATTTCGAGAAAATCTGTTCAAAATAGATCTGTCTCGAGATTGAAACCCCTATTTTGGAAGACAGGTTCTGACTAGCTCGCTATGATTTATCCAAAAATAATTTAAAGCGGTCCTAGACAACCTATAGGGCTCCGAATCCCTTTTTGTAGAATTGGATTTCGTCGACTGTGCGTCAAGAAATCGGATTGCCAAATTGGCGAAAAACCTATTTTTTTTAAATATTAAAATTCATGAAAACCTTCGATACGACGTGCGTCCCGCCAAATCGGGCGACGTGGTCACGAACCGAAGGCATCGAAAGGTGCGTAACGGCTTCATGGTCGTGTGGGCCTTGGCAGAATTCAAATTGGTCGCGTGTGCGCGACGAATTTGATGCGTATCCGTCAAAATTCACCGTATCGGCCCCTGTGCAAATTTCTCAATTACTTTGTGCACGCTCGTCAGATCGAGACAAAACTTGTGCCAACAGGACCGTATCATTTTTCTGGTCCTGTATGCCAAGTTTGGTTCGATTCTGAGACAGTTGATTGGATCGCCGTTTTGCGGGCCCCACGGTCCAACTCAACGGGTGATTTTGTGCACGGCCCACCGGAATCCAACTTTGGATATACGATTGGGTTCGTATCCAAAATTGGATCCGTAGACATATAGTTTGACGACTTTAGAGACCGTTGACTTTGGCACGCTTTTCGGTGCAAAAGCGGGTCCAACGGCGGACACCGTATTGACCCGAAATTACCGTTTTGCCCATGTGTCCAGAATTGGACTTAAGGACAGGCAATCCTAGATAATTTAACTATTCTGAAAACATTGGTAATGTTTATTTCAGTTTCCGGAGACTGTTGTACGAGTTTTGACTATTGTGGCATTCTGAGTGGTTCAGATTATCGGTTACACCAGCACAGGACCACAGGCGAGTACAGTTTATTGTCTGCATTTCGATATTGATCTTTACTATACTTCATTGATTAGTCATTGGTTATGTGATTTTATACTCTATTATAAATTGTTGAGTCGAGAATGAGAAGTACCAAGGATGTGTGATCCGACCGTAGACCGTGTTTATTTTCATGCAGTAGACCTTGTAGACCATGTTTATTTTCATGCAGTAGACCTTGTAGACCGTGTTTATTTTCATGCAGTAGACCTTGTAGACCGTGTTTATTTTCATGCAGTAGACCTTATAGACCGTGTTTATTTTCATGCAGTAGATCTCGTAGACAGTGCTTATTTTTCATGCAAGTAGACCTCGTAGACAGTGCTTATTTTTCATGCAAGTAGACCTCGTAGACCGTACGGTGTAGTGTCCCAAACTGATCACATATCAAAGGTACTTCTAACAGTTGGGGAAAGTATTTTGTGTCTATTTATTTGCTATTGGTTTTCCGTATTTCCTGTTTATTTTCAAAAACATGTAATTGATGTCTAACCTCTGTTGTATAGTCATTTTCTTTATTTGAAATTGCATTCAGTGAATTGTGCTCGTTCCATTCCTGACTGAAAACCAATATTTTTTAGGTTAGCCGTAGACTCACTTAGCTTGGGGAGTGACGGGAATACTTGCAGACAAAAGCCTAGAGACTAGCTAGATAGTTGAGTTGTAGTCATTCATTTATTTGTAAAAGTTTATATTTTTCTACAAATGTAAAACTTGTGATCATTGTAAATTAAATTAGTTTTGTGAATGAGCATTATTTGTGATTTTGATCTTCATGGCCGTGACAGCGTTCTACCGCCGACACTGCGGCGTAGGCTGGCTTGGACACATCTCGTATCCGATTTAAAAAAAAATGGGTGCGGGTCGTGACAATGTGACATGGGATACATGGTGTCAAAGGGTGTATGAATGCATGTGTGTAAGAGGTTATAGGTTAACTCAGTTTATAGAAATGCATACATACATACTTACATTGTATACATGCATACATACATACATTACATACATACATACATACAGATCATATATGTATACTTGCATTCATTCATGTACCTATACATACATACATAGATGCATACATACATATCATGTATACATACATACATTGCATACATGTCATTCATGCATATTACATACTTACATGCATATATACATTATATACATTGTATACAACATGTAAAAAATAGAAGAAGAAAAAACAGGGGAAAAACTGAAATGGAAAGGGAAGGGAAGGAAAAATGTAAGAAAAAGGGAAAACAGTGGACATATACATGCTTGCATCATATATTCTACATTACCATACATGCTATCATTATATATTGCATTACATTATGTATACATTATGCATTCATATCTATCATTACAAGTATACCTTGCATTCATATCTAGCATTCATTATATACTTTCATGCATACATTGTATATCATTCTTTTATTCATGCTTTTATGCATTGCATACATACATTACATTGATTGCATTCCTACATGCTTGCATTCAACCATATATATACATTAATGTAAAGAGGATACATATTATATATATATATATCATTTCATTCATCTAACATATCATGCATTACATACTCTGCATTCATTTAATATCCATACTACATAGGCTCATAGGTTACACAAAATGCCTATATCGCATAGTCACTCTTCTACTTAAAACCAATACTGTACCAATTGGGCCTTCACTAAATTCTAAGATTAAATTATGTCGTAGGCCTTCATGTTAGCTTTCCGAAACTTCAAACGGATCGCATTTTCGTGTCCGAAAGCTCTCGAAATCGCGAAAACATCGAAACGCATTTGTCTTTCGGACAACTGACGCTCAAATAGTTTTACAAAAAGTTCTAGAACGATTTTGGCTCATTAAAATATATATTTGAGAAGCTAACTTCGATACGGTTCTTTTAAAAAAATAAAAGATTAATCGGAGTTCTAAGCTAAAAGTTATAACATTTTTAAGTTGCTTTGGTTAATAAAAACGTGGATAAATATTATGAAGAATTTGAGTTGTTTTGGACAAAAGAAACACATGTAGGCCAAGATACTTGGATAGCAACATAAGTATCCAAATGAAACTCATTCTAATCATCCTCACTAAGATCATTCCACTCTCTAACCATTCTAAAACTGAATTTAAATATCTATTTAAACTATTATCATACATACATACACATGGGGTGTCCTAATTTGGGATCTATCAAGTAGGACACAAGACACATATCTAAAATCCTCAAGTGAGCTCCAAATGGCCTCAAATTTGAATCTAAATGGGGTACATGCATGGGGGTGGATCCTATGGATTCAAAACTAACTAATATACATAGAAAATCAATTTAGAGGGATGGTTTTACCTATTGGGAGTGGAATCCCAATGATACTCCCAAGGACACGGCTCCGACACGAAGATCTTCCAAGAAGGACACTCCTCCTTGCACTTTGCTCCAAATCTTGCTAGCACCCTCCCTTGGTAGTATGAGAAGGTTGGATGGAAGTTTTGGTGGAGGGATGTAAGGATTTGGAGATCAAATCAAAGAGGGAAGCTCTCTAATTTGGGGAAGAACACTTTGTAAAGGAAAAGAGGCAAGATAGAATGAAATAAAAGAAAGAAAGGCTAACCTAGCTATAGTGGCTGCCATTAAACCCTATTTGGGCCTTGGGGGAAAGCCCAATAAGGCCTCAACTAGTCCTTTTGGTTAATTTTAAGTTAGGTTCAAGTTTGGGATCAAAAGGGTTAAATTTAAGCATCTAACTTAACCAATCTAACAAGTGGGATTAGTCTAAACTCACTAACTTAATTAGTGGGGTTTGTGGGCCATAACTAACTAATCTTGGTATCCCGTCTACAGTCTAAGCTATTCGGGTCACTAACACAAGTCGAAACGAAACGAAACTCAAATTCGACTAAACAAATCCCGTAAAATCAATATTAAAATATAAAAATTCCTAAAATATTAAAAATATAAAAAATGACCAAAATCACAATACATCTGTAACGCCTCAGTCCCAAAATACTTAGGACTAGGTACGTATCCATGCCAGCTGCATACATACGAAGTATACTCCAATATATGGAACCATCGTATGTATGTATAAGCTGTGAAATGTAGTAATCCATGATACTAATCTCATCCATAATAAAAGAATCAATATAAAATAGGAATCAACACAGAATTATAATTTGTACAAAAGTTGGACGGAGACAAAGTGCAAAACCAACTACCTCAAATGAACGAAGTATACAAGAAAGAATCTGTACAAAAGTGTAAAACAATCCAAGAGTAATCATCTTCGTAAGGATGAAGAAGATCACGGCCTCGGCTAGAACACTTGTAATATCACAGAAGCACACACCTGGAGAGATAACCAGGTCCTCAGAGGGACGTAACAAGATACAGAAAGAACATGCCATAAATACTGAATACAAAATATGCCACAAAGAATATAAGTGACAAGACAACAATAAGGTAATCTAACTGTACTATTGTGTTCATGCAGTTAAGAATAAACCTCCAACGCAAGGACATCTGGCTCAGGGGCAGTAATCTCAGGTATGGTCCCATCAGGATACCAAGGACCTCAAAACATAACATTTCTCGAATGTCAAAGGCCAGCAGGATCAGTAATAGGAAAGTTGATAGAGGACCCATACGTTAAGGAACTGTTCTTCCCACCCAATGCCTAACAGAGTCACATCCATGTCTCATATACCTCTACTAACTGCTAAGTCTCCTAATATGCCTCTATTAGCAGTTAACCCTAACGCATGCACATGGGGGATCAGCCCATACGCAAGGACCTCTACATGCTACTCGTCTCACACATCCTCGTGGTACAACTGTGTCGAGGCATATACAATGCTCTACAAATGGTAGTCCCCTAACTCTAGGTTCATATGAAATCAAAGTATAGTAACAAAGTAAACTAATAATCCCTGAGCATGTAGTAAATCAAGAACTGTAATAACTGGAAATAATGAACAATGATATGTAATAAAATACAGACTGAATATAAACAGTATAACGGCCAAGTATCTTGCTTGGTAGGACACTTGGTGTGCTGCGATGATCAAGGTGGCATGAACTGCGACTTCGGTACAAAAACTATGCAAGGTGACCTCGAGTGGTGGCACGAACAATTCCATCGAGTCCAGGACGGCCAATTTAGTTAGGGTGGACATAATGAAGGTACGGAGTTGGCTAGGGTATAGGGAGAATGGGATTGGTCACGGACATGAGGATAGTCAAAGAAAATTTGATAAATAATATATAAACGATTTTTGAAATTATTTATAATACTTGAAATATAATCTATTAGTCAAATATGCTTTCAAATAAATATCCAAAAATCAAAAGTCGTTTTACGGCAACACTGTAAGTTTTGTCAACATACTATTCTACGCTGAAACCCATGTCTCATAAATCAAAATATTTTAAGCGAAACAAAATACTATTAGAAAATTTATTTAAGGCTAAGAAACATATTTTGTAAAAATAAAGTCTTAATAAAAATCTATACTTTACTGACTATTCAAACTGGAGAATATTTATAACTATTTAAAACTATAATTTGCTTGTAGAAAATATTGCAACTATATAATAACTTAAAACTCTAAACACGATTTGAAATTACATGCAGGACCAAGCCCAATACTATATATTTATCACAATATAGTTTTTGAAAATATTTTATTTAATATATAGTTCTATATAATATCATTAAGAGCAAATAGCGTTAATAACATAAAAATAAATAATAATATTATTAAATAATAAATCCCATAAAAATATTACCTAGTGATAATATTAAGATATTGCATAATCGCTTCTTTTGTAAAAATATAATAATAATAATAATAACAATAATAATAATAATGATAATAATAATAAATAATAATGATAATAATAATAAATAATGATCATGTCCCGTCTTGCTCCTCAGAACACAACAAAACACAAAAAATCAAAAGCCAGCAACAAAATAATAATAATTATTAAATATATTTTTTACTCTAATAAGGACAGCAGCAGAGGCTGCTTATTAGTTCTTAGGAAAGTGTAGAGGGAGAGAGAAAGCAAAGGGGAGGAGGTTTTCGAGAGGGAGGAGGAGGAAGGGCGCGGAAGAGAGGAGGCCAGAGAGAGGGGAGATCGGCGTCGGGGTCGGGTCGGCAAGCTGGAAAAGGAGCCGGAGTGGAAAGAGGGGGAGCGGAAGGCGGTGACCCACCCGGAGCGGGGCGGTGGCGCGCCGGTTCCGATTCGCAACGGCGACGATGCTCGCTGCGTGCGCCGGCAGCGAATCTGTGGCGCTGCCGAGCTCGGGTGGCGTAAGGATGAGGCGGGGTCTCAGCGCAAGGCCAGGCCGCACTGGCGGTAGTGATCGGGGATGAGCGGTCACGGTGGATCGGTCGCAGCGGATATGAGTTTTTCTATTTCTCATCCTTAAATGGTGGTGGTGATTTGTCTTGGCGGTGGTGGCGAGGATGGTGGCTGGTATGGCCGGACCTTGGTGGGGGTAAAGGTGGTGTAGGTGGGGCTTCCGCGGCAGTGGCCGCTATGGTGGTGTGGTGATGATGGTTTGGGTTTAGTCGGGAAGGAGGTGGTGTCGGGTGGCTGTGGCGGTCGGGTTTTCGTCCAGTGGCCGTGGCCGCGGTAGCGGTCCTGGTGGTTGGGTGCGGTGGACGGGGTTTTGCTGGTGGTCTGGGGTTTGGTTGGACGTGGTCACGATGATGAAGGTGGTCGATATGGAAATGACGACAGAACTGTGGGGACTGGGTTTGGTCGAGGTTGTAGGAGGTGAATAGGTGATGGCTGGGTTAGTTAGGGATTCTATTGTGTCGGGGTGTGTCCGACACGGGGAAGGAGAATGTGCATGTAAATATGGAATAAGATGTGGACATGGACACGAGGCACTCACTTTGTGGTGAAGGAAAATTGTGGAGAATTTGTGAATGGTAGAAATATATGGATGAGTACCTCTCCTTATATAGGATGTGGGAATCCCCAGTTGGATAAGGATTAGGAGTAGTTTAATTTCCCTATTAAATAATTCATCTATTAATTTAAATCCATTCAAAAATTTCAAATCCAAATCTAAATCAATTTAAATATAATTATATTCTATCTTTTAGTTTAAAATCAAATAAGATAAATCAAATTTTAAATATAGATATTAATTTACTATTTAAATAAATCCATAAAATCAAATCAGGATTTAAATTGCCACAATAATTTCGAAATATGTTTTCCAAAAATACTAATAATAATAATTTCAAAAATTACATTTAAATAATTACGAAATATATATGTATGCACAATTAATATTTACATGAATATGCTTTTCTAGTATACCATTTTATAAGAATATTATTTATTATTATAACTGTATAAATGAAAGACTTTTTATAAATAAACTAAATAAAATAATAAACTTGGAAATTTTGGTACGATAGCTAAAATAATTATTATATATATTACTTTGAAACTATAAAAATAGAAAAAATATTTTTCTAAAATATGTACGCTCGCACATATTTGCGCTCGTCTAGCAATTACGAAAAACAAAATTTCGCGCGCGACCTACAATGCAACTACGTGAGGTACAAATACAAAATAAAAACCAGTACCAAATTTATTTTTAAAAAATAGTAGAAATTTAGGGGTTTTACATCCTACCCAACTTAAAAGAATTTTGTCTTCGAAATTAACAATTAGTAGGGGTAAGAAGGCACAAAGGGTAGCGATGAGGAAAAATCAATTCACAACGTTCAACAGAAGATGCATTAGGAATCGTGATTTAGATAAATACAAAAATAATCGTGGATATGGCTAATTAATGCAAGAATGAAAATGATCAAGGGTTTTAATCAAAATAACTTGCAATAGGGAATATTATGGTTATCGAGAGAAAATAAATTAGAGACCTTAAAGTTATGGTTTCTTGAGAGTAGGTTGAGGGCACGATTAAGAGAACGAATTAGATTCACTCCTAATTTAAGTGATTAGGAGGTCGTGATAGTAAATATAGGGCCGAGGAAAAGAACGAGCAGTTTAGGATGAAGGTATAGCAACTTTGAGTGGTAATAGTCATAAGTGATAGGACAGCTAGAGGAGTTTCAAGTACAAGCATCTTCGCCCTTCTAAAATAGGTGAAGGCAAAAGCAATAAGGAGTGCAAAAGACGATATTATCGAGTACGAATACGTGGTTCAAAGACGACCGAATAATTTCAAAGGAATTGCCAAGGCAGTCGTGAATGGGATTCTAAAGGCCAAGTTTAATTATGTTCCATCCACGTAATAATAGACAAAAGTGAACCAAAGTGCAATAGGTTGATCAGACCATCATGCACCGGTTCTGATTAGACAATATATTAGTGGGTGCACCCAATAAAATATGTCATGATCAAGCTTGGTAAAGAAATAAGCTTGCAAAACTGAGGCTAATTAGCAACATAAGATAGTCAAAATATAAGTAAGGAAGAATGATAAAGGAAATTAAATAGTCCAGTATCTTTTAAAAATCTAAGTTTCGCACGAAGTTTGGGCCTGTGCAGTTGGCTTGGTTGACTAGCTAAGTTAGGGTCCTCTAAATTTATAGTCTGAGTAAACTTATCAACATGGGTCACAAAGACAAAGGCTTCGTTGGGCCATGAGGTATTCTACCCAACTTACAAGAGTTAAGCTAGTAGTGTGATGGAACAATGGGTCAAGCAATCAAGATAAAGCACAAATTTAAGCATTTAAGGAATTAAGTAGAACAAAAATTACATATTGGGTCGAAAGAATTGAGTCGAGGTTGAATCCCTATCCGTGGTCGAAAATAATATCGGTATCATGGTAAAGATTATAGTTTAGCCATTTTGATCAGAAGGTCATATCATGAAAATAGTGTACAAGGAGACGAGTTTTAGTGGAACATAATATATCTACATGAAGGTGGGCTTGTCTAGGTCTTACATATAAAATTTGTTGGTAGATAACAGCTAGTATTACACTCCGAATATCAAAGTTACGGTAAGGGACGCCAAAAGATCTAAGATAGAAAGTGGGAGTTCACGAGGTGATAATTAATGCACAATAATAAGAAGATCAAGTTAAAGCATGAAATAAAATTAATTAAGGAATCCAGTAAAATAATAATTTAGGGACACAGTTCTAGTGAGAAGATAGTCTTCTAGATGAATACAATCAATGAGCGATCAATTCGTTATTCAATCCGCAAACGGTTATTAGGTCACGAGGAAAGGTCGAGTAAGTCAAGATTGGGATACAGTCGCATAGTTTGATAGATGACTAACAATGCTTGTGTATATACTACCATCATGGTCATGAGTGACATGGCATTTAGTATGGACTACTTCTAACTCGTTAGGGTCATCTTGGTGGCCTACCATTAAAATTTTAACTCGAGTTTCCTCCAAAAAGTTTCTTAATAAATTCTCAAAAATGAACTACCATAATTCGTATTCACTCCAAGCCGTTAAATTTAATCATGACAAAAATTTAAATCACTTTCATAAATCTCAAAGTAAAAAAAAAAAATTATCATGTTACTACTGACTTTTTCAAAAAAATTATTTTTCAATTCAACTTATAAACTCAAGAGTTCATAAATCATGAATCTATATATAAAATATCCATAATCAATCATAACTTTAAAACCCTACAAAAACTAATAGCTCCTTAGATAAAATTTCTAGCACATACAAAACAATCTCAAAATTTTAGCTCAATATTTTAATGCACTCATCAATTATAACTTCTATTCATACTAAGTCATTCCAATATAATCACAACTTTTAAATGGTAACTTTATTTGATCAATCAAAACAACCTTATCACATCATTAATATATTTTTATTTTATTTCAAAATTTGTGATATTAGCAATCCAACATTAAAGTAAATTTTCAAATAATCTTATCAGTCATAAAATTAATTTTTTACGAAATTTGATATCCAAATTCACAATTTTTAAAAAAAAACCAAAGTCTAAATAGATTTGTAAATCCTCAATCATAGGACACAATTTAAAATAGAGAAAATTCTCAAAAATTATTTTCATAACTTTCAAATATTTTAAACCAAAATTCACCATCATTACTTCCACTTAAAAATTAAAATTTACTAAACACAAAAATCGCAAGCTGTAAGACTCAAATTTAAATAAGTTCTACAACCACATTGGAAATCTAAGATCATTTTCAAACCCAATTTATAACTGTTCAAAGGTAATCATAGATATCACAACTCAAAAAACTAAATCAATTTTATATTTGTTCAAAGATGTATAACTATAACTCCATAATCCATAAATATCAAAACTCAAAAATCCAATCAATTTCTTAAATCAATGGTATAAAGAATCTAGCTATTTTTTTCCTTCCTGCGGTATCAATCCTATGGTGTTTACTATTTAGAAATCTCAAGATTAAAACTTTACTTGGTAATATCCTACTTTACAAATTACTAATCATTAAATCACACTTTTTTTAAAAAGCCTTTTTAACCCAATTAGAGTCTTAAATGTATTCCAATTGCCCATATAACCATTTTAGCCATGTGTTTAACCTATGAGCATATACTAGCGTAGTCATCTTCCTAGTTGACACTAAGCACGAAAATAAGAATCAACGGTAGAAAGGAATCAAGCAAGATACAATTCAAGGAAGTCGAACGAGAGTTCAGAATTTGAAGCCAAGGGAAGAGGTCAAGCTGTATGGATGAGATTCCTAGATTCTAATCATATGTTACAGGCTCACATCGGTACAGTAACGTAACCAAAGTGACAAACTCGACCTGCATGGGCCACCACAAAAATATGTAACGCCCAGTCCCAAAATACTTAGGACTAGGTACGTATCCATGCCAGCTGCATACATACAAAGTATACTCCAATATATGGAACCATCGTATGTATGCATAAGCTGTGAAATGCAGTAATCCATTATACTAATCTTATCTACCATAAAAGAATTAATATAAAATAGGAATCAACACAGAATTATAATTTGTACAAAAATAAGGCGGAGACAAAGTCCACTACCAACTACCTCAAATGAACGAAGTATATAAGAAAGAATCTGTACAAAAGTGTAAAACAAGCCAAGAGTAATCATCTTCGTAAGGATGGAGAAGATCACGGCCTCGGCTAGAACACCTGTAATATCACAGAAGCACACCTGGAGAGATAACCAGGTCCTCAGAGGGACGTAACAAGATACAGGAAGAACATGCCATAAATATTGAATACAAAATATGCCACAAAGAATATAAGTGATAAGACAACAATAAGGTAATCTAACCGTACTACTGTGTTCATGCAGTTAAGAACAAACCTCCAACGCATGGGCATCTAGCTCAGGGGCAGTAATCTCAGGTATGGTCCCATCAGGATACCAGGGACCTCAAAGCATAACATTTCTCGAATGTCAAAGGCCAGCAGGATCAGTAATAGGGAAGTGCATAAAGGACCAATACGTTAAGGAACTGTTCTTCCCACCCAATGCCTAACAGAGTCACATCCATGTCTCATATACCTCTACTAACTGCTAAGTCTCCTAACATGCCTCTATTAGCAGTTAGCCCTAACGCATGCACATGGGAGATCAGCCCATATGCAAGGACCTCTACATGCTACTCGTCTCACACATCCTCGTGATACAACTGTGTCGAGGCATATACAATATACTACAAATGGTAGTCCCCTAACTCTAGGTTCATATGCAATCAAAGGATAGTAACAAAGTAAACTAATAATCACTGAGCATGTAGTAAATCAAGAACTGCAATAACTGGAAATAATGAACAGTAATATGTAATAAAATGCAGACTGAATATAAACAGTATAATGGCAAGGTATCTTGCCTGGTAGGATGCCTGGTGTGCTACGATGATCAAGGTGGCTTGAACTGCGACTTCGGTGCAACAACTATGCAAGGTGACCTCGGGTGGTGGCACGGACAGTTCCATCGAGTCCAGGACGGCCAATTTAGTTAGGGTGGACATAATGAAGGTACGGAGTTGGCCAAGGTATAGGGAGAATTGGATTGGTCACGGACATGAGGATAGTCAAAGAAAATTTGATAAATAATATATAAACGATTTTTGAAATTATTTATAATACTTGAAATATAATCTATTAGTCAAATATGCTTTCAAATAAATATCCAAAATATCAAAAGTCGTTTTAAGGCAACTCTGTAAGTTTTGTCAACATACTATTCTACGCTGAAACCCATGTCTCATAAATCAAAATATTTTAAGCGAAACAAAATACTATTAGAAAATTTATTTAAGGCTAAGAAACATATTTTGTAAAAATAACGTCTTGTAAAAATCTATACTTTACTGACTATTCAAACTGGAGAATATTTATAACTATTTAAAACTATAATTTGCTTGTAGAAAATATTACAACCATATAGTAACTTAAAACTCTAAACACGAAATGAAATTACATGCAGGACCAAGCCCAATACTATATATTTATCATGATATAGTTTTTGAAAATATTTTATTTAATATATTTTTCTATATAATATCATTAAGAGCAAATAGCGATAATAACATAAAAATCAATAATAATATTATTAAATAATAAATCCCATAAAAATATTACCTAGTGATAATATTAAGATATTGCACAATCGCTTCTTTTGTAAAAATATAATAATAATAATAATAATAATAATATTATTATTATTATTATTATTATTATTATTATTATTATTATTATTATTATTATTATTATTATTATTATTACTATTAATAAATAATAATGATAATAATAATTAATAATGATCATGTTCCGTCTTGCTCCTTAGAACAGAACAAAACACAAAGAATCAAAAGCCAGCAACAAAATAATAATAATCATTAAATATTTTTTTACTCTAATAAGGACAGCAGCAGAGGTTGCTTAATAGTTCTTAGAAAAGTGTAGAGGGAGAGAGAAAGCAAAGGGGATGAGGTTTTCGAGAGGGAGAGGAAGAAAGGGCGCAAAAGAGAGGAGGCCAGAGAGAGGGGAGATCAGCGTCGGGGTCGGTTCGGCAAGCTGGTAAAGGAGCCGGAGTGGAAAGAGGGGGAGCGGAAGGCGGTGTCCCTCCCGGAGCGGGGCGGTGGCGTGCCGGTTCCGATTCGCGGCGGCGACGATGCTCGCTGCGCGCGCCGGCAGCGAATCTCTGGCGCTGCCGAGCTCGGGTGGCGCGAGGGTGAGGCGGGGTCTCGACGCAAGGCCAGGCCGCACTGGCGGTAGTGATCGGGGACGAGCGATCACAGTGGATCGATCGCAGCGGAGGTGAGTTTTCCTATTTCTCATCCTTAAATGGTGGTGGTAATTTGTCTTGGCGGTGGTGGCGAGGATGGTGGCTGGTATGGCCGTACCTTGGTGGGGGTAAAGGTGGTGTAGGCGGGGCTGCCGCGGCAGTGGCCGCGGTGGTGGTGTGGTGATGATGGTTTAGGTTTAGTCGGGAAGGAGGTGGTGTCGGGTGGCTGTGGCGGTCGGGTTTCCGGCCAGTGGCAATGGCCGCGGTGGCAGTCCTGGTGGTTGGGTGCGGTAGACGGGGTTGTGCTGGTGGTCTGGAATTTGGTTGGACGTGGTCACGATGATGAAGGGGGTCGATATGGAAATGATAACAGAATGGTGGGGACTGGATTTGGCTGGGGTTGTAGGAGGTGAATAGGCGATGGCTGGGTTAGTTAGGGATTCTATTGTGTCGGGGTGTGTCCAACACAGGAAAGAAGAATGTGCATGTAAATATGGAATAAGATGTGGACATGGACACGAGGCACTCACTTTGTGGTGGAGGAAAATTGTGGAGAATTTATGAATGGTAGAAATATATGGATGAGTACCTCTCCTTATATAGGATATAGGAATCCCCAATTGGATAAGGATTAGGAGTAGTTTAATTTCCCCATTAAATAATTCATCTATTAATTTAAATCCATTCAAAAATTTTAAATCCAAATCTAAATCAATTTAAATATAATTATATTCTATCTTTTAGTTTAAAATCAAATAAGATAAATCAAATTTTAAATATAGATATTAATTTACTATTTAAATAAATCCATAAAATCAAATCAAGATTTAAATTGCCACAATAATTTTGAAATATATTTTCCAAAAATACTAATAATAATAATTTTGAAAATTATATTTAAATAATTACAAAATATATATGTATGCACAATTAATATTTACATGAATATACTTTTCTAGTATACCATTTTATAAGAATATTATTTATTATTATAAATGTATAAATAAAAGGCTTTTTATAAATAAAATAATAAACTTGGAAATTTTGGTACGTAGCTAAAATAATTATTATATATATTATTTTGAAACTATAAAAATAGAAAAAATGTTTTTCTAAAATATGTACGCTCTCATATTCGCTCTCATCGAGAAATTACGAAAAACGAATTTCGCGCGCGACGTACAATGCAACTACGCGACGTACAAATACAAAATAAAAACCAATACCAAATTTATTTTTAAAAATAGTAGAAATTTAGGGATTTTACAACATCAATTTAAATATTATTAAAATAATCTAAAATTCACCAATTAATCAAAATTCTAAATAATTCAAAAGTCACAAAATGACCAAAATACCCTTAGCCTAAAAAGTTGTAAATAGTCATTCTAATCACATGGTTAGGTCCCCATGGTCATGGTTAGTCTCTAGGCTCAACAGTTCTAGGGATCACTAGCTAACACATCAAAATTATAATTCACCAATTTTAAATAGTATTAAATTAATTAAAAATTCCCATAAATCATAAATCCTATTATTAAATAATAAACTTTTACAAAAGTTCAAAATTATCCTCATTTTAGAAAAGTGGGTGTTACAAGTTTACCCTCCTTAGAAAATTTCGTCCTCGAAATTAAGATGGTCGTACTTCTTCTAGAGTCTCGTCCCCAACTATCAAAGTCTCACAACTTACCTAAATCATACAATTTAAAAGAATGGCATACAGGGTCATGGCATATGGTGGCAGTTGAAAGTCTCATCTAGTTATACTAGTTATGCTAAACCAAAACGGTCATAGGGTATCAAAACATACAAGCAATCTGGGGTGCTAAACTAGAAAAGTTACAGAAACAACAAATCATCAAGGCTGTAAGGCAGTCTACCATCATATATGAAAACTGGTAATTATCAAAAATAAAATAAAGATAACTAGTAGTTATCTATAAAGGGGTATTATTCAAAGAAAAATCAAAATCAAAAGTTTAAAGAACGAAAGTCAATAGCATTGAAATCCAATCATAATATATATTAAGAAAATTTAGTCTCGATACGATCTAAGTTGATCAATTCTGGGTAATCAAGATTTGGGCAATATGGAGGACAAGGTCATCGAAGTCTGAGCACGAGCATACAAGGATGGAGATTCAGGTCACAATTAAATTTAATTCAATTAAGTACGACCCAAGATATTAATATGATAAGAAAAGATGATCCAAGTTGATTGGTCGTGATTAAGGGAGCTAGGATTCAATGATATTAAAAACTTCTAAAGGGTGATTCAAAGATATGGAATAAGTCAAATTTCTCCTTTTAAAGGAAAAACAAGAGAAAAGATTTCATAGGAAAGTCAAGTTAATCATGTCTCTCTGATACTATCAAGTTTATCATTTTCCAATCATATTTTTATCTCACAAGTCCCAATATAAAAATCAACCTTTATATGACTACCATCAAAATTATATCCTTCCGTCATAAAGATTTGACCTTGCCATAATCACCATAGGCTAAATTTCCAAGTTCCGAAACATTATTCATGAAGCATACCATTCTTACTAGGAATCAAAACTGACCACTTAATCATCATAAATCTAAATTCTTCCACCTTATCCTAAATTGGATCCGAAGCCTCTAAATCAAGTTTTATGTAATCTTTGAACTTATTCAATTTACTCTCCTTGTATTATTTAAATCTAAACCCACTAGGCCTTACAAACTTATTCTTTATTATAAATTCAACCTTCATATTTCCTTCAACGTACACCTTCAATATTATTCTCCTGAAATTTAAATTTTTCACAAAATCTCTATATTTTATATAACTCAAAATCCTTGCGTTCTTTCTGTTTCTAGCCATTTCTTACAATATCTTATTCAATTTCGTATCATCATTGCATATAGTTAAAATCTCTTCTCTATTACTAAATTTCTAAATTTAACATCATAGCCTTAAAGTGTAACATCTCAAGAATCAATAACCAAAATTTATCTAAGTTCTCGAAACTAATTTGACTTCGAATATCCTCATCAGTTATGAAATACATCTATGAATTATTCTTACCGAAAAGATTTTTCTAAGTATGATTGTTCCTAAATTGATAATATAACTCTCTTGATTTCATCCTCAAATTCAGTCGCATCTCTATCCCAAACCTATATCAAGGTCCATCATATTATACCCCTAGCAAGATTATCATAAGATAACAAATCAAATCTTTTCTGAGTTAGATGATTTACGTCACTTCCTCAACCTTTCGAAGGTGAAAAGATACGGAATCAAGGGTTTCAAAGTATAGCTGACAGAATTAGATACGAGACAGGTGATTGATGTAATCAGGACAATTTTTTTAAATGGTAATACAAAAAATAATTACAAAAAAGAAATAATGATAAAATATGTTCTTTATCAACTGTCAAAAAGAAATGAACCCATTTAAGATAAAATCTGATACCATACACGTCTTCCTGAAATCATGTTGTCAGAATTTTACCACGCTAGTAAGCATAGCTGCAATAAACAATAGAGTCCATAACGAAGGTATACACCCTATGGTTATGTTATCTAGAATTCTTACCACGCCACCCGATATTGCTGCAAGAAAATCTAGATTTCATAACTAGGATAAGTATATCTAAATCAGGCTCTAGGTCCTTGTCATGCTAGCAAATATGACTGCGATAAATTCTAAATTCCATAAATAAAGTAGACTTTTACCTTTCTTACTGTCATTATCAAGTATGTTATCAGGTTATACCTTAATTCCAAAAATATGTATATATATATAAATATAAACTCAAATTCAACAACTAACATCAAGATTCAAAATTCAACAATAATCCATCAAAAATCAAATTCAATAACAGGAAGTAAGGGTGAATCAAATCAAGGAAAAAAGAGATTTCAAATCGAAGTTAAAATAAGATTCTCAAGGGTCGTCCCAGGAATCTCTCAAGAAATTCTAACAGTGATTGAGTATCCCCTCATTCTAACACCTATTCCTTATCTCTAATCGCAGGCGTGCAGCAGCACAACTAATCGTCGTACTACCACGACTTTGCATAAATAAGAATTTTGACCTACATGGGCTACCACTAAAAATGTGTCACGACCCGCACCCAGTGTAGGACACGAGAAGTGGGTACGTCCAGCCTACGCCGAAGTGTCAGCGGTAGAACGTTATTCTCGATCACAATTAAAACTAAATACAATATAATATACTCTCCGTACGGAGGACAATCACAGCAGGATAAAACTCAATCACCAAAACTAGAAGTAGCACGATAAGATAACTATGAATCCACAAAAGAAGTACAACAAAGAGAAATAAACCTCGGTGTTATCAACACCAACTCAAACAAGCATAAAATAAATACAACTCAAGACAACTGAAAATAAAATAAGAAAAATCTAGCCATCTACTCCAACCTCTATTGTGTCTCCGCTAGGCTAGCAGGTAACCTCCAAGATATCTGTAAAATTTATCAACAGGTCCAGTCAGGATGGGAGCGAACACAGTACATCTCACGCAGTTCATATCATGGCAGGAATATAAAGCATGCAATAGAGTAAGATACATTGTCACGCCCCAGAACCAGAATACTGGAGAGCGGGGGCAAACATAGCCAGCTACGTATAATGAAATGGAATCCATCTCACCATACGGTCACGGCTGTCTAGATATATGAGGGTTTATCTACAAGCCATCAGTCTCCTATGGTCAATAACAAGCCTAGTGTCTCAATCATAAGCAAATAAGTGGATGTTACAAGATGTAAGATCACCAAATATACAATAGTAAGGCGTCCCAAACATTACATATTCAGCTGATCATGAAGCTAGTCGTTATAAAATGTGAGGACTAGCAAGAATTTCAGTCATACATGATCAACCCTAGGTTGCCAACCATGTTACAGCCCGTAGGCAGACAGTAAGTAAAGGTACAATACGAGCTAAACAGGTGCTCGTCGGCTAAATGCCTTAAAAGAATATTTTTACAATAAAGTGGGAGAGCCAAAAATAACCCACTCGTTGCCAGGATTCCTTCTAGTGGTCACCATCTGGCTGGAAAACCGGTAAATCCTCTGGAGCTGCTCCGATATCTGGCCATACAAAACCAGCTGGGTCAGACCCCAGAAAGAGCAAGTGCCACAAAGGAGGCTTCACTTAGGAACTAAAACCAGCAATTAGCACAAGAATATAATTACATAATAAGAGACAGTAATTTAAGAAAAAGCATGATGGGTAATTATAAAAGACAATCTAGCATAGAATCACTAAAAGACAGGACATATGGAAAAGCATGTCAGGATGATATACGATGAGATAACCATGGGACTATTCAGATAGCTAGGTTACAACCCGTAAACCAAACAAGGACCGGGGTTGTAACCCTTCGTCTGAACGGAACTTGGTTTCTCTCACTATTTATCGGCAAGATAAATATAAGAAATCAGGTCAAGTAACAATCTGGAGTGACAATCATTATAGTGACAATCTGGAGTAACAATCCTTATAGTGACAATCTGGAGTGACAATCCTTCAATCATTCTGGTACAATCTTACAATCAATCAATTCTAGACAATACTATACTGTACTAGACTCCATCCAAGCAATCACGGCCAATCATTGCCTACGGCTTTCTACATTAACTAACTAGGGTTATCATAATCCTAGTTACTAGCAAAATGCAATGAGATGCTCCAAGTAGTCACAGGCCCTGCAGCTATCCAGGTTATCCAGGCAATCATTATAGTGACAATCTAGAGAGTACAATGCATTAGAGTGACAATAGAATTCAATCATTTAAGTGACAATGGTGGGTGCCCCATATAACAGTGGGCTGGAAATGTGCCCTACACGTCGGCAGGCTACAAGTCCAATCATTTGCGGCCGGGATAACGGGATCGCCTGTAACTGGGGAACATCTCTTCATGACTAGTGAATTATACTAATCATTAACCTTAGTCCAATTCAGTAGGTACTCCTGACCGTGGTACTCAGGAGTCCCCTCCTAGACATGATGCAAGACTTGACTGGATTACTTGTACAAGCACAATCGCCCATGGTGTCAGGATTAATTATACAGGTCATGTCATGTCAGGTAGCCGTCGCAACAGCTATGCAAGATGTATCAGGTCAGGTTATCATATCAAGTGTACTAGTCAGGAATACGCCACGACGGACCACTTATCAGGTCATACTCAATTATCAATTCCAAACATATCCAGTAAATTCGTGATTATCAAGTTCAGGACAAAAGGCGTAAGGATATAAAATGGACGTAAAATATCTAATAAAATATCAATATTCAGGGCTATAGAAGAGCCATGCGGCTAAGGCATATGCGGCCAGGAATGATCACATGCGGCTGGAAGAGAATAGCCCATGCGGCTGAATGGATATGGGTTCATGCGGCCCGAAATCCGAGTTCATGCGGCTCAGAAAGGTCGGTCTCAAGGCAGTACGGGCGTGCGGCGCATGCGGCTGCAGGAGCTTATGCGGTCAGGAAAGAAGAGGTCTCATGCGGCTGAAGAGAATCAGGGTCTATGCGGCTCGGGATCAGTCAGTCATGCGGCTGAAAGGACTCGGGTCCTCATGCGGCAGCGGGAGACTGCGGTCTATGCGGCTCGCGAGTATTGGAGTTCATGCGGCTCGGGATGGGCGAAGTCCCATGCGGCAGCGGGGAGAAATACCTATGCGGCTGGGAGCAAGGGTACATATGCGGTTCGAGAAGAAGGGCCCCATGCGGCTAGAAGTACAAGAGCCTCATGCGACCGAACTAAATACTTGCCGCATGAACTTGTCATGCGGTCAAGTCCAGTTGATAGTGCATGCGGTTTCGAAGCTGACTTGCCGCATGAATATTCATGCGGTCAAGTGCTATCATGCGGCTCAAAACTGTGCTTCTTCTCCAAATTTTCGAGAAGAAGTACACCATAAGCCATGGCTTCCAAGCTGCATAACTCTATCATCCGGAGCCCAAATCCGAACTTCCATAGGTCAAAATGGGGTAGAACGAAATTCTCTACAACATGGAACCATCAAAACATAGAAATAACAAGATTAAGTAGATCAAAATCCAAGAAATCCACTTAGATCTACAAGAATCTAGCCATGGAAAGTGAAAATGCCAAGTACTAAAGTGCTTTAGAATGTAGTAAGGAAGAGAATAAAGTAATAAAATTGGAGTTCCTCCATGAAGCAAGTTGCACTTGCCTAGACCTCTCTCTTCTCTCTCGGGTAGGTAAGGAAGTAAATGAGAAAGAAGAAGATGATAAATGAAGAGAGAGAATGAAGAGGGCTAATAAATACAAATGGTGGTGGTAGGTAGGGGGTTCATCCAAGGGTTCATCATGAACCCAAGAAAAACCAAGCCAGGCCGAACCAACCCAAGAAAATAACCAAGCCAAGCCAAGAAGGAATTAAGCAAGGAAATCATGCAATATAAGAATAAATACGTACACGTATTCTAGAAATACGTAATACGAACCACAGGCATTACATACATGAATCGCTGAAAGAAAGGACATGAAATAAAGAGATGACTGTAATAGAAATATCTACTAAGTAAAGAACTAACAGTAAACTAGTAATTTAGAGTACAAGATAGACATGTGAACAGCTTGATAATAAACATGAGAGTTTGTACATGGCTACACTACTTTGAAAATATTCACATGACCATTTCTACTCTCCCATCCCTAATCAATACACAAGGATCCATTCAAGTTATGTTATTGCACATGATATCACATGGGGGCCCATAAATGGGTGCACATGAATGCAAACATGGGGGCTCCGTAAACATGAGAGTACATGAATCACGAGAGTGCACATGAATGGTGAAAGCAAAAGAATACATGATGAAAGTGAAACGCACATGACATGATGTATCCGATGCTCCCGCGGGGGATAACATCGCATGAAAAGATCCATATAGTACTAATCCGTGCTACCATCGTGACATCATCAAGTAAAGTAATCTAGAGAAAGAATATAAATTCTAGCAAGTATAAAACGGTCAGAGAATATACTCGCCTGATACCCTGAACAGCTGATATGAAAAGATGGCCAACTGGAGTCACAGAGTCCTAGTTAGAGCAACACAGGTTATAAAGAGTTCAATTTATATGGTAATTAAAATTATAATGCAATCTACATGAGTCTAAGTCAATCTAGGTCAAAGTCAACTCTTGCTCAACTCTGGTCAACTATAAAGTCAAACTAGGTCAACTCTAGTCAACTATGGTCAAACTAGCTAGGGTTGGGTCAACAATAGTCAACTAGTCTAGGTTAGTCAATTCTAGGTCTAAACAAACTAAATCTATGCAAATGAAGTATCCAAGATAGCTACTAACTCATAGCCTAAGTCACTTGCTAAACCAAGCACAAAACTAAACCATAAGCTAACAAGGCACACAAACTTAGTCATATAATGTATATATATTTCTCATATTCACATATTCATATACATAGATATATATAGGAAAGCTATATATATAGGCACATACATATATATAGAGAAGGAGAGGTAAAAGAGTAAGTGAGTGTGTGTGTGTTTGGCATGTGTGTGAAAGGATATGTGTTAATGTTCTCAAATTTAGTGATAGGTAGGTGTATGTGACATGGGATACATGGTGTCAAAGGGTGTATGAATGCATGTGTATAAAAGGTTATAGGTTAGCTCAGTTTATAGAAATGTATACATACATACATACATACATACATATATACATACTTACATTGCATACATGCATACATACATATCATGTATACATATATACAATGCATACATGCCTACATACAGATCATATATGCATACTTGCATTCATTCATGCACTTATACATACATATATAGATGCATACATATATCATGTATACATACATACATTGTATACATGTCATTCATGCATATTATATACTTACATGCATCTATACATTATATATATTGTATACAACATGTAAAAATAGAAAAGGGAAAAATAGGGGAAAAACTGAAATAGAAAGGAAAGGGAAGAAAAAATGTAAGAAAAAGGAAAAACAGTGGACATATACATGCTTGCATAATATATTCTAAATTAACATACATGCTATCATTATATATTGCATTATATTATGTATACATTATGCATTCATATCTATCATTACATGTATACCTTGCATTCATATCTAGCATTCATTATATACTTTTATGCATACATTGTATATCATTCTTTCATTCATGTTTTTATGCATTGCTTATATACATTACATTGATTGCATTCCTACATGCTTGCATTCAACTATATATATACATTAATGTAAAGAGGATACATATTATATATATATCATTTCATTCATCTAACATATCATGTATTACATACTCTGCATTCATTTAATATCCATACTACATAGGCTCATAGGTTACACAAAATGCCTATGTCGCATAGTCACTCTTCTACTTAAAACCAATACTATACCAATTGGGCCTTCATTAAATTATATAGTTAAAGTATATCGTAGCCCTTCATGTTAGCTTTTCGAAACTTTCAACGGATCGTATTTTCGTGTCCAGAAGCTTCCGAAATCGCGAAAACACCAAAACACATTTGTCTTTCGGACAGCTGACACTCAAATTGTTTTACAGAAAGTTCTAGAATGATTTTGGCTCATTAAAATATATATTTAGAAAGCTAACTTCGATACGGTTCTTTTAAAAAAATGAAAGATTAATCGGAGTTCTAAGCTAAAAGTTATGACATTTCTAAGTTGCTTTGGTTTATAAAAACGTGGATGAATATTATGACGAATTTGAGTTGTTTTGGACAAAATAAACACATGTAGGCCAAGATACTTGGATACCAACATTATCCTATTGTTCTCATGCATCTTCCTTTTTATATATATATTTATCTTTCTTCCATCTTTGATTAAGTGACAAAGGGGGAAAAAAATTATTGAGGGAGAGTAGTCTACCTACGGGGGGGAGACTCTCTAAAAACACGATGCTACATTCTTTTTGTCAGTTATCAAAATGGGGAAGATTGTTGGCACATTGATTTTGATAACATTAACTGCATCTTCGTGTTTTAGTTTTCTCTATCTTCTCAGCAAACAGATATACCATCAAGCTTCCCAAAGGCTGCTACAAAAAGTTTTTTTTATCAAAGCCACACGAAAGACTTATGGAATGACTTAAAGCAAAGACTGAAGGGAGGCCACCGCATACTCAAAATCCTGCTCTCAAAAGATTCAAGGTCCTAGAGTCTGTACAAGGTCTAGGATATACTATGAAACGCTTAAGGTGGATGAAAAACCAAAAGTCCTCATAAAATATCCTTCAAAAATCACTTGATATACTTACAACGTAAGACCGATGGTATGTCGCTAGATGCCAACGGTATACCGATTTCTTATATAGAAAATATTCTGTAAAGATAATCGACATACTATAGCATACCGACGGTATACCGATTTCTTACACAAAAAAGGTTCTGTGAAGATAATCGGCATACCGAGGGCATACCGCAGTATACCGAAGGTATACCGATTTCTTACACAGAAACAGTTCTGTGTAGATAATCGGCACCACGGTATACCGGTTTCTTACACAGAAACAGTTCTGTGAAGAAAATCGGTACTTCGACTGTATACCGATCTGTACCGTCGGTATTTCGTCTGCTTTATTTTTGATTTTTGAATGGACGGATCTTAGCATTAAAAGCTCCAATGGCTAGATTTATTACCATTACTGTTCAGAAACGGTATACCGACGAAATACCGTCCCATACCGACGGATTTTCGTCAGCTGTACGTTTGGAGCATTAAATGACTAACTCTCTTGGTGCTCTATTTAAAGTAGTTGTGTCTTCTCTTTAAAGCCATCCACTTGAGCCTTAAATTTTCTCAACAACCAAGTGCCTCACTATTACTCTCTATCCAAAGCTTTAATTTGTCATCCAACCAAAAACTGCTAGAGTATTCAAGAGTTGTAATCTTCAATCTTCAAAGTGTTGTAGAAGATCAAAAGCCTTCTTTGTTTCTTATTGAAGTTAACGAGCCTTCGGAGGAAAACTCGTGTGTAAGAAGTTGACGAGCTTTTCGGATCCAAACTCGTGTTGAAGTTGACGAGTTCTTCGGATCCAAACTCGTGTGGTAACTACTTACTCAAATAGTGGATTAAAGCCGGAGAGAATTCTGGGACTGGAGTGCCCCTTGGGAGGATACCAGGATACATCGAGTGTTTGAATCTCTCTTTTATTATACTTTTAAATTGCTAATCATTGTTGTTAATTAGTTTATTACCCTATTCACCCCTCATTCTAGGGTTCTACACTATTATCGTTTGTGCACCTTATTTCTAGGTACAGATAATAAGTTGAGAGGGAGGAACCGCCATATTTACTCAGAGGTGATATGGACGTGGTAAATATAGGGCTAATGGTAGAGTTTTCCTACTCAGAGGTGATATGGATGTGGTAGGAATAAACTCGATGGGGATATATAGATTAACGCAGAGGTGATATGGATGTGGATGTTCTATGCTTGAGGTGAAACAACGCGGGGGTTGTTGATGGGATGTTTACTCAGAGGTAATATGGACGTGGTAAACATAGTTTTTAGCATCATCTTATGAAATGTAAGATTTATCCTTGTAGGGTGTAGAGAAGCAACTCAGAGGTGATTTGGACATGGTTGTTCTTCTACTGGGGAGAAAATGCAATGGAACAACTGAGCTCTAGAAGCATATGATCGACAAAATAAGGGGAGTAAACTCAGTTGTCGAATTCATATATTCTCTTGCTGGGGAGAAGGAAGTACATGTTGAAAGGTTTCAAGAATAGTACTTCTTTAGGAACTTGCTGTTGATCAGCATCATGAACAAGTCTCCGTTAGATTTCGCGAGGCGGTAAGCACCATTAGAGTGTACTGTCTTTATGACAAAGGGTTCTTCCCATTTATATTCGAACTTTCCTGGGGTCTTGTGAGTCATTAACATTGGCCTTCTGACTGCCACAACCAGGTCGCCTATTTGGAAGGCCCTCTGTTTGACCTTTTGTTGAAAGCCTGTGAAATATGGGCTTGATAAAGTTCGATGCGCTGTTGAGCCAAGAGGCATTTTTCGTCCAGCGCCTTCAACTCTTGCAGACGACGACGTTGATTGTCTTCCTCCGTCAGCTGGTTTGTGATTGCCACTCGGAGTGAGGGGATCTGGATCTCCAGAGGCAATACTGCTTCGCTCCCATAGATTAGGGAGAATGGTGTGTTGTCCATCGAAGTCTGTACCATTATGCGGTAGGACCAAAGGCATTCGCCCAACTTTTCATCCCAGTCACGTTTGTTAGATGATACGACATTTTTGAGTAGCTTGACGATATTTTTGTTGAAAGCCTCAGCCAATCTGTTTGTTGCCGGATTGTAGGCGGTTGATGCCACATTCTAAATGCGATTCTTATCACAAAATCTACTGAATACATGGCTGATGAATTATCGACCGTTGTCGTAGATGATCCTCCAGGGTACCCTGAAACGGTAGATGACATGATGTTTGATAAAGTTGACCACTTTTGAGCTTTTAACCTCTGTCAGTGGTACTGCTTCCGCCTACTTACAGAAATAGTCAATGCTCGCGAGAATAAAGGGATGTCCTTGTAACTCCTCTTCCCAAAATTTTGTAATATATTTTTTATTTGATTAGTTTACATTTAATTTTTCTATGATCATAGGAGTTGTGACTAAGCCCACAGGTAATTTATGACCATCTTGTGGTCACATGATCTCTAGATAGGGTTTATAAGAATGCTATAGCTATATTATATTTTCCTATGATTTTTAGACATTTTTAGATATTTATTTATTAAAGATATATTTATTTTATTGACTTTCATGAATTACTATAACGTCATTTGGGACTATTTTGAGACAAGTTATTTTTATTTAGGTTCTAGGAGGTTAAAAATATTTTCTAGAATATTTTAGAATTTTTCTAGATTTTTTAGAATTTTTGGGAATTTTTAGATAATTAAAACCTATATAAATTATATTTTATAGGCTTTGAAAATTTACTCTGAGGTCACACGATGATATTTTGTGTTAAAATATTTTATTTAGATTCAAGACATTTAGAAATAATTTCTAGAATTTTCTATGATTTTTTTGGATTTTTCTGCAATTTGTTTTGATTTATTTGGACTTAAAATGATTTTTAAATGATTTTCTGAATTAAAATAATTAAATACCCAGAAATCCACCCGGGGGGGTCCACCTGTCGGCGCCAACTGCTACAGTGACCACCTCTCTCTCTCTCCTATATATATATTATTATATTCGCCCATCCTAATTAAATTTCAGCAGCCTTTTGTGGAAGAACTCATCTAGGATTTCCGACTTCCCGAAACGATTCCTGCCAACCCCGACGTGCTTTTTGCGCACCATTTTTTTGTTGGAAGTGTATTGAGGTATAATTTCTGTATATGAAATTTATTTTCATAATTTCTGAACCAAATTTTCTAGAAAATTCGTAGAGTGCTAGTTGTCCGAAATTTGATACGTTTCGGTGTTTTCGAGATTCCGGGAGAACCAGAAATCAAAATCATGAATTGTTTGAAGTTTCGTAAAGCTAACACAGACTCTACGACATATAATTTTTCCAAAAATTATTTCGTTCATCTAGTATTTTATTTATTCTGTTGAACTCAGAATTGATCGGTTGATCACCGTTTTGGTCACGATTAGCCATAACGACGATATCTTTTGACCAAAGCGTGATTTTGCGGCACGGTTGATTCCAGCGCACTCGTGGCACTGAAATCTACCAAGGTGCACTTTCAAAATCTAGAGTTCACAGCGTTTGACTAGATAATCAACGGCACGTCTCGATTTGCGTGCCATAGTTTCTAAAATTGGAAAACACGACTTTGATGGCCGAACTTGCATGTTTAGATTATATTCAGATTATTATTAGGTTAAATTAGATTTTTAAGTGAATTATTCTAGAATTAATTATTATTAGATTAGTAACCCAACTAGCCACTATTCCATGAATTTAGAATTAGAACATTAGAATTGATTTATAGTTTTCGTGCACGGTTCATGGTACGATATGTGTTATAGATTGACAGCTCCTAGATCGGCATTCTCTCATCCTTGACTTGTGACTACGGTTTGTGCAAGGGCCACCAGGCAAGATATATTGTCTCCCTCTACAGTTTAATTTCATGCTTATAGTTTTTCCTATGATTATTGGTTATCATTTGGTTACTCTAGTTCTATGGATTCATATGTTATTATCAGTTCTCTAGTCGATTTGATTTATATATATTCTTTATACCATGTTCACTAGCTCTTTGACTTGCATGTATATCATCTTCATGACTTGATAGTGTAGATATGTCAGGCTTGTTCACCTTATGAGTTCATACTAGAGATGTCCTTACCTGGGTCTTGACTGAGTTGTACCTTGTCGTTACTTGTACCTTGACTGGTTCCTATCATAGAACGAATACGTGTAATTAAACTACTAAATCCTTGTTATTATTTCCTTGGCACCAGAGAGTCCACGCGGGACGAGGGTGTTTGTCTTGATTAGTTGCACCAGAGAGTCCACACTCGGGACGAGGGTGTTTGTCGTGTTCATTGGCACCAGAGAGTCCACACTCGGGATGAGGGTTGACCATTTGCACCAGAGAGTTCATAATCGGGACGAGGGTGTTTGTCTTGATCTGTTTACATCCGTGAGTCCACACTCGGGATGAGGATGTCTACTTGCACCAAAGAGTCCACACTCGGAACGAGGTTGCCTTGCCATGAACTAACCAGAGAGTCCACACTCGGGACGAGGGTTAGTGATTAGTTCAAACCTGCGAGTCCACTCGGGGCGAGGGTTTGGTATTCCATTGATCTCGTGTTCACTTGTTCATCCAGCAGTTCAGTTACATGTAGTTGTTCTTGTATTCCAGTTCATAGTCACCTGTCAGTAGCCACTTGTCGATAGTCACTTGTTAGTAGTATAGTCGTAGTCTCTTGCCATGATTAAGTGTCGTTCCTCGTTATATCCTGTTTATATTATCATGCATGATTAAACTGCTAGATAGGCATGTTTTTATGTATCTTGCTATGTCTCCTGAGGACCTGATGATCTTTTTAGGTTAGAGATTACATGGAATTAGTTAGCGGCTCATAATGGTAGTGGTTGCACCGACAGAGATTCAGGTATTTGTCAGTGATATTACGTTGTTATCCTCTCGTGCTTTTCTTTCATTATCATGAGATACCATGTTTATTGATTCAGTTTGTAGACTCCAATTATATTCTTTGGGTCTTATCGGACATATATGCTAGTGAGCTGCAGACCACGACATATAGTGTTCATTCATGTTTCGTATGCTTATTGTGGATTTGAGATATAGATTTGTTTGTCATGATTTGGCAGTATACCATAGCCTTGATAGCATTTACATACTCGAGAGGGGCTAGAGTCTGCTCGATACATAGCTGGCTTGTTCACGTGCTTGTATCCGAAAAGCGGGTGCGGGTCGTGACAGTCCTCTAGATGATGGTAGGGTAATTGGTCCTACTATGTCCATATCCCAGGTTTCGAATAGCCAAGAGGCGACCGTGGGGTGTAGAGGTTCCGACGGTCTTTGGATAAAGTCGGCGTGGAGCTGGCAAGCACGACACTTCTTTGCATACTCAACAGCATTGGCCATCATAGTGGGCCAGTAATAGCCCATACATCAGAGTCGGTCCTGTAGCTTAGGACCAGGTTGGTGAGCTCCGCATGTTCCGTCATGAGCTTCTCGAAGAGCTTCGGCTGCTTTCTCATTTGATAAACGTCGGAGGAGAAACCCATCCAAGGAGCGTCAGTACAGCATTTTGGTGGCTGTATCATAGTAGAACCTGAGGGAGCGTCTTTTAACCGAGACTGCTTCCTTCGGGTCATCTGAAAGGATTTCGTAGACTGCAAAGTTGATGAACGGGAATCTTCAGTCTCTGACATTGACGCTGGCATGGTTCGACCACATGCTTAGATTGTTTCTAGGGCGCACCAAATCTCGACCAACCACTGTAATGAAGTATTGAGTGCCAATAGGAGCTGCTAATGAAGCAGCGAGGCCAGCTAGAGTGTCAGCCTCCAGGTTTTATAGTCGAGGTACGTGCTCTATGAAGAACTCGGTAAAGGTTGAGATGATGTCCAAGGCTGCCTTGTGATAGGGGACGAAGTCCTCGTGGTACACCTCGTATTGTCCTCAAACTTGATAAACGACGAGCTTTGAATTGCCGTAAGACTCGAGGTATTCTACCCCAGTTGTTTTGCTAATTGGAGTACTATGATGAGGGCATTGTACTATACAACATTGTTGGAGCACGGCTCTGAAAGGGAATAAGCACGCTGGATGACCAACTTATCAGGAGAGATCAAGACTTCCCCAACTCCTGCAATAATCTGGCCTTTGGGGCCTGTTCTTGAAGCGCCGTCGAAGAACATTCACCAAACAGGGTTTTTTTCGGCGATGTTGGACTCTAACACCTCATCTAGAATGTCTTCAAAAAGTTTAGATGACTCTAGAGTCGGATGTACGGCTAAGAAGTCGGCCAGTGCTTGGCCCTTGACAGCTTTTTATGGGACAAATACCATATCATATGGTGTCAATAGTATTGCCCAAGTAGCTAATCGAGAGTTTAGCGCTTCCGGCTTTTTCATGAGGACTCTAAGTGGATTGAGTCGGGAGATGACGTGGATTGTCTGCCCCGAGACATAATGACGAGTCTTCAGGATGGCAAATACCAGAGCTAGACATTCTTTTTTGATGGGGTTGTCCCGGTGTTTGGCCCCGATCATTGTCCTACTCAGGTAGTAGATGGCTTGCCCGTAGCTTGGATCATTATTCTGAGCTAATAGAGCGTCGAAAGAATGATCCATAACACGGACATAGAGCGGGAAAGGTCTGCCTGTGACGGGTGCCACCAGAACTGGAGGACTCGTGAGATAAGCTTTGATGTTGTTGAACGCCTTCTGACATTCCTCCGTCCAGACGTAGGAGACTAGGGGTGAGTATTCGGTTCCAACCGAACCGAATAAGCAAAAACCGAATTGGACCGAAACCGAATAAGCAAAATCGAACCGAATTGGTCAATAACCGAACCGAACTGAACCGAATTAAATCGGTTCGGTTTTCGGTTTATTCGGTTTCTGGGTTTATTTTTTTTGTTAATATATATAATAACTATATATACCTAGATATATTTATTATATACCTATCGTATATACCTACAATTAATATATATATATATATATATATATATATATATATATATATATATATATATATATATATATATATATATATATATATATATAATTATATAATTATATTAATTATATATATATATATATAATTAATATATAATTAATATATTTATATTTATATATATATATATATATATATATTAATTATATATTAATTATATATATATATATATATATATATATATATATATATATATATATATATATATATATATATATATATATATATACCTAGATATATTTATTATATACCTATAGTATATACCTATAATTAATATATATATATATAAATATATATATATATATATATATTAATTTTATACCTATAATATATATATATATATATATATATATATATATATATATATATATATATATATATAACAAAATATATATATAAACTAAATTTCTTATTCGGTTTTCGGTTTTGGACCGAAACCGAAACCCAAAACCGAAACCGAAACCGAATAAGAAAATCTAGTATTTTCAAAACCGAAACCGAACTGATTTTTTTAAAACCGAACCGAATCTCTTATTCGGTTCGGCTCGGTTCGGTTCGATTTTTGTTTCAAAACCGAATAATGCTCACCCCTATAGGAGACTCCCTTCTTCATGAGTTTGGTGAAGGGCTGGCATTTTCCGAAAAGATTTGCAATAAACCTTTGGATATATGCGAGACGTCCTTGTAGGCCTCGAAGTTCTCTAAGGTTTTTCGGAGGGTCCATGTCAAGGATGGATTTGGTCTTCTCGGGGTCAACGTAGATGCCTTTTGCAGTGATGATAAAGCCCAAAAACTTACCACTGGAAATCCCAAGGAAGGATTTAGCGGGGTTCATCTTGAGCTGATGCGCTCGCATAAGATCGAAGATTGTCTTCAGATCTTGTCGGTGCTCACCTCGTAGACGGCTCTTGACAGCAATGTCATCAACGTAACATTCGACTATCTTGTGAAGGTGTTAACAGAAGATGGTGCTAATAGCTCGCTGGTATGTTGCACCTGCATTCTTTAAGCCAAAGGGCATCACTGTGTAGCAGTAAACCCCCTTTTGAGTCCTGAATGACGTGTATTTCTTGTCATCCGGGAATATCTTGATCCGTTTGTAGCCATAGTACCCGTCCATGAAGGACGTGCGTTCAAAGCCACATGTGTTGTCGATCATTACGTCGGCGATCGGGAGCGGGAACTCGTCTTTCGGACAAGCTGAGTTGAGGTCCCGGAAGTCGATACAGACTCGGATTTTTCTATTCTTTTTAGTGACGGAAACGATGTTAGCCACCCAATCTGGGTGTTATTCTTCGCGAATAAACCCACTGACCAAGAGTTCATCCACTTCTTTGTCAATGGCGTCAATGATGTTAGGACGAAAGCGTCGTTTTACTGCTTAACATGCTTAGCATTAGGTAAGATGTTAAGCTTGTGCATTGCGACTTGTGGATCTAAACCAGGCACATTTTCGTAGATCCAGGCGAAGACGTTGATGTATTTTTTTAACCAGTTGGACCAAGGATTCTCGTCCCCTGCCAAGCTTTTGCTGATGAAGATAGGTTTGGAAAAGGGTCCATCCCCGAGTATCACGACCCGCACTCGCTTTCTGGCATGCAAGTACGTGAGCAAGCCAGCTACGTATCAAACAGACTCGAGCCCGACTCGAATACGTATAAGCTGTCTAGACTATGGTAATATGCCTAATCCTGGCAAGGCAATTCTATATCTTAATCCACAAGAATCATATAAAATAAGAATGAACAATTATGGGTCATGGTCTACAGCCCACTAGCATATATGTCCGATTAGACTCCAAAAAATAATATGAGTCTATAAACTAGGCTAACAAGCAGAGTATAACATGATGAGGAATATAAAGCACGAGAGGATAACAAATTAATATCACTAGCAAATACCTGAATCCTACAGATGTAATCAACTGCCATCAGGATCAGCTAACTAACTTCGTACAATCAGCTACCTGAAGAGATCATCAGGTCCTCAGGGGACTAGCAAGATACATAAAACATGCCTACTAATATAACAGTAAATAACATGTATGGAGGATAAGAATAGTGCAAGAAGAATATCTAAGAGACGATAAGTAATATGAAAAATGTAATACTAGACTTGGCTAACAATCAATCGAATAACTCCAATATATTGTAGTATAATGCAATATACTCCCAATCTATAGTAAGTTTCGATTGTAGTACAATACAAGATACTCTCAATCGAGAATAGTCAATCCTATTATCGATCTTCTCTCCTAAAGAAATACAAGGGTCAAGTAAAATTCTATAGACCGTAGTACAATGAAAGATATCTATAGTATGTCTCAACTGTAGTACAATGCAAGATACTCCCAGTCGAGAATGGTCAAGTCAGGTCAAGTCATATTCAAGTCAAGTTCGACTCAATCAATCAGAATCAGGTCAAGTCAATCAAGGTAATATAGTATAGAATTGACAACTCTATCACAAGACACGATAAACACGAAGAAGACCAATAGACAAGCAAAGGAAATGAATAATATCCTATACGTGCACGTGAATCCAGAAAATAAGTAAAGCAGTCGATGACAAACCAATCACAATATGAGAAGCATGTAAACATATGGAAAGAAGTAAAATAGAAAAAGAAAATATGTAAATACTGTATAAGTTCGGCAAGGTATACTTGTCTGGTAGTAGCAACATGTCCCGCAAACAACTTGTCAATCAAAGAGTCACAAAATCTAAACTCTTGCAAATATCTCCGAATGCTGAAACAGATATTGCCAACATATTCAGAATAGTCAAATTAGCTAGTATAGCCTATCCATAAGTCCAATTCTGGATACAGGGGAAAAACGGTACTTTTGGGTCAAAACGATGTCCTCCGTTGGACCCGCTTTGCACCGAAAAGTGTGTCAACATCTACGTTCTATAAAGTCTTCAAACTACATGTCTACGGGTCCGGTTTGATGAGACGAACCCAACCGTATGTCCAAAGTTAGATTCCAGCGGGCCATGCACAAATTTGCTCGTTGGATCGGGTCGTGGGCCCGCCAAAATAACGTTCCGGTCGACCTTCTCAGAATTGGACCAAACTTGGCATAAAGGACCAAAAAAAGGATGGTCCTGTTGGCACAAGTTTTGTCTTGAGATGATAAAGTGCACGAAGTAACTAACATTTTTTGCAAACGGGCTGATATGGTGATTTTGACGGATACTCATCAAATTCTTCGTACACACGCAAGCAATTCGAATTCTGTCAAAGCACATACGTGTACGAAGTCCATACACACCTTTCTATGCAAGTGGTTCATGACCACGTTGTCCGATTTGTCAGAGCGTACGCCGTATTGGTAAAATTTTTCTAAATTCTCTGTTTTGAAAACTGTTTTCGACAAATTTGGGATTCGGTTTTCTCGAGTAGTCGACGAAATTTAATTCTACAAGAATGGTCATAAAGCCCTATAGGTTGTTTATCAACTACTTAATTAGTTTTAAAATGTTGTGCACAAGTTGATCGGAATCGATCCTCGAACAGTACATCTAAACTGTTTTCTAAACTATTTTTGAAATGATTTTCCGTTGATTTTTGGATTGATTTCCAGATAAATCTAATCGAGTATATTCAAATCTAATTGAAGGGTCACGTAGAAGGTTATATAGACTGTTTATAGGATTTTACAGAATCGAATTTCGTTGAATACATGAATAGAAATGGATTAGCAACGGAAGGTACCTCATAGCTGCGGGAACAGAGTATCCCTCTGCTGCGCTCGACAGTTGTTACAACGCCGGCCTATGGTCGGGCGGTGGCGCATGGAGCAAGGTGTTCGCCGGAGGTCAGGGAAGGCGAGGGTGATCGAGGGATTGGCTGAGGGTTTTAGGGTTTCGAGTATCAACCCTTCTCTCCCTCTCGATTTTATATACAGGGATTCGGCTATGTGTTTGTAAGGGGTTGGGATTTGTTGGCTTGACCGAACTGGGCTTGGGGGCTTTGGCCCAAGGGAACAGTGCTGGTGTTGGTGTTTTTTTTCCCTTCCTTTTCGTTTTTCTCATTTCTTTACATAACTATATATATATATATATATATATATATATATATATATATATATATATATATATATATATATATATATATATATATATATTTTATATATATATATATATATATATATATTTTATATAAATATATATATATATATATTTATATAAAATATATATATATATATATATATATATATATATATATATATATATATATATATAAATATAAATATAAATATATATATATATATATATATATATTGTCACGCCCAGAACCAGAATACTGGAGAGCGGGGGGATGACTCAGCCAGCTACGTATTACGGGTAGAAGAATACCGTATAATACGATCAATGTTGTCTAACCAGACGAGGGGGTGCATACTACATGAAAGTCTTACTATGGTCACTTCACATCTATTGTCTCAATCCTTCAAACAAGAAGCAAAAATAGAGAACATGTAAGATAAAGCAGTAAGGCGTCCCAAACGCTTAGTCAAAATATTCTTGAGATCTGGCTTTACAAAACATAGCCAGATGATATAGTAACATATACACAATTGTTATCAGCTGCAGTCTGACTTAGTTACAATTATGTAAAAGTAAGTACAAGACAATCCGACTAACATGTCGGTGCCAAACGGCTAAGTATAAAGTAAATAACAAAACGAGCGGTGGAGTAAGGAACCCACTCGAGTCCTCCTGCGATCATTCCCCTAGTATTGACCATCTTGGAGGTGGAAGTAAGCTGAGTCCTCGGGAACCGGCTCTAAATCTGGCCATGCAAAACTAGAGAGGTTAGACCTCTAATAGCAAGTACCACAAGGAAGCACGATATGAAGGATTAAACCAGTAAGTAAGAGAATATAATAATAGATCTCTGCTTTCCACTAGGATTCACATAACATCACGACACTTTGAACCAATCTCCCAACCAAACAAGGACAGAAGTTGGCCCGTCATGTCCTGACATTCTGATCATCCCAGTTAGGTAACAGTGTAGGTACAGTACATAAACAAATCATCTTGAACGGCCAATCAACTTCTACGACTTGCTATTGTGAGTCCCAAGTTATCCTAGAATTATGCAATAAAGATTCCTCAGTTCTTACTATGTGTGAGCAAGGCTAGTCTATCCAGTCAATCAATTGCGCCAATCATGAATTAGACGAGTCCCAGCGGGACGCCCGTCATCAATATACAATATACAATAATATAACCAGATACCGCTCCCTGCCCGTGTGGCAGATTTACAGTATCTGTGGGGACCAGCCGGCCTGTCGGGCACTACTAGTCCCAAGAGGGCTGCCATGTAAGAACTCGGGGATCCATTCTCTCCATGCAATCATTATTTTATTTAACTTAATAGTCTCTACGTTGAGTGAAATCCCATGCCGTGGATCATGGTCATTCAAATGAGTACTTTCGTATGGGGTACGATATGCGCAACTCTACAACGATACCCGTGCGGCTAGGTTGTAGGTCTTACATAGCGTAATGCAACAATCAAATCTAACCACGGAGTAATCATGCCTTGACCATAAAGTACACATGCTGCTTTATAGAAAAATAAATAAATTGAAGCCTGCACATGCCTGTATGTCAATATTCGGGATCGGCTAATCGATTATAATAGTTCATAACATGAACGTGTCTCATTCATTTAATTCAATAAGACGACTAGCCAGTCTCTTAGTTTCAACTAGGAACGCATGATCAATTTTAGTCAAGATAACCATTATTATCAATGGTGACAAGGCATGAAAGTCAATTAGTATTAAATGGGGTCAAGTCTATAACTCTCAGGGTTAAGTTCCAGTCTTACTGGGTATCCATAAACCAATCAAGACACAGGACACGTTCTACACAACCATATGTATCAAAAATATTAACATGCTAAGATTATCGAGTTCATAAAAAGGGCGTAAGGATATAATAGGAGAATTATCATGCCACCATTAAATGAATAAATTATAGAGCAAATAGAAACACCCAGGCCAAGTTGCACCAAGGTTAGGCTATGCCCAAGTCTACGCTAAGGCCAACAAGTCACGCCAAGTTTAGTAGGTAGGAGTGAGCGTGTAAAGTGATTCACGCTGGCAAGCGTGAGCGTATGAGCGTGAAAAGTAGTTCACGCACGCACGCACAGCGTGAGCGTGATAAGAAATTCACGCACGCACAGCGTGAGCGTGGAAAGAAATTTACGCACGCAAACCGTGAGCGTGGAAAGTAAGCGTTAAAAAGTAACTCACGCGCGCACAGTGTGAGCTTAACTCAAATGTCACACTAACACGTAAAGACGTGAGCGTGACTCAAAATTCACGCTGACACGTAAAGACGTGAGCGTGACTAAAAATTCACGCTGGCACGTAAGAACGTGAGCGTGACTCAAAATTCACGCTGACACGTAAAGACGTGAGCGTGACTAAAAATCTCCCAAACTCCAATCTTATGGAACCTTCGTTCCAAGCCAGAAATGAGGTTCCCATGGTTCAGAATGGTGTAGAACGAGCAGCTCTACCACAAGGAACTATCTATTTTCAAAAACATGCCAGTTTGGTGGATCAAAACCCATGAACAACCGAGAATACAACAACTTAGATCTAGAAGAAACAAGCCAAAGAAATCAAAAATGCTAAGTACTAAACTCTCTTAGGATCATAAGAGGAAGACAAATGAACCATAAAAATAGGTGAAGGAGAAGCAAGATGTACTTGCCTACTGCTGGTAGGTGGAGAGAGTGGTGAGGAAGAAGAAGAAGTAATGGTGAAGGAGAGTTATGAGGAAAGAGAAGGGGATGGGGGCTTTAAATAGAAAAGGGGGTGGTAGGTGGGGTTCGGTTCATGTGAACCACCATGAACCCGAGAAGAACCACCCATTGCCGAACCACAAAGCAAGACTAAAGAAAATAACAGCAGAAAGTAAAATACAGATAATCAATTAACATAAAATTAAAGGAATTTAAATACAGGATGATACATGTTAAATACTAAATAAATATACATGAGTTGTACATGTATAAAAATACGCATTCTGGGAACGGGGAGTGACATATATATATATATATATATATATATATATATATATATATATATATATATATATATATATATATATATATATATAAATAAAAAAAAAATATATATATATATAATATATATATATATATATATATATATATATATTAACAAAAAAAATACTCACATATATATGTTTGTCTTACGATATATTTAAATAATAAAATCTCAAAATATTTAATAAGAATTTATTTATAATAAATAAACTTATACATGATATTTATTTATCTAGGTAAATCATATCATAAATATTTTTTACACATTAATACAATAACAATCCAAAACCAATTGTACTGCATTTTACAAGAAGATAACCCTAGTAAATCTTAAATGAACATTCCTAAAAAAATGCTATCATATACTAAAATAAAATATTAATTTTTTTGTAGCAATTATATATATATATATATATATATATATATATATATATATATATATATATATATATAACACTCATAAAACAAAACTTATTTAACCACAACAATAAATACCTTATTTGCGTTTACAACCGGGTCTTCTACAAGTCAATAAATCTTTATATTAGATAGTTGAATTATTTATATGGTCTTGTCATAACTTAGCCTGGTTTTTCTAGTTTGGACATACTTATGGCTTGGCTTTTCCTACCATGGCTAATACACTAGTCAAAGCATGCAACTACACTATCCGTGCCATGATCCTTAATCATTTTGTACTCCAAAACTTAACGATGACTAAGTCTCTCTATCGTAATAACTATTTAACTAAATATTTATAAAATTCAAAAAAATCACCATTTAGTTCAAATAAATAATAAATAAAATATTTTTAAAAAAAAATCGGAAAGAGGGGTTACACCGAGGTCGATCTGCTGGACTTCGTCCTTAGTAGGGGATTCTCGTAGTTCGAAGTGATATTCCCATTGTGCACCTAGGCATTGAGCCCAGGGTTCTTTTTCGAAGAACTCTACTGTCTGATCATCGTCTTCATCTTCTGAGGGATGTACGGATGTCATGTTGACTGAGAATGCTTTCTTGAAGATCGGGCCGATACTGGTGTCGAAATCCCAAATTGAAGCTTCAGATGAGTGAGAGTGTATGACCTCTTCTGCTTCTGAACTTTCTGGGGTTGTCGATCGGAGGCGTGATGTAGCCTACCTCCCGTTGAGTGCGATGGTAAGTCATGTGGCTTCCCCTTCGAAATGGGGAGTCGCAAAGGAAGACGTCGACCTTTACCATAGTTCAGACCCTTGTCACGCCCCGATCCCGTAGAGTCTTTTCGTCCTCGCTTCAGACTCTGTGAGACCATTCGTCCTCGCTTGGGCGTCATGCCGTGCAAGCTTAAGTTGTACTTGCACAAGGCCAAGACCGACAAGATAGACAAGGTTAACAATAGCGTAGCGGAACATATAGCAGATAATTGAAGCGGCAGAGTACATTTGGAAAATATATGAATTGAACACAATGGTAACAAGAATAATTCTCTTTATTGATATTCTTTGAACAGATTACAAGCTCTCAATTCTCTCTGATACAATGTTTACATTCTCTTAAAAATATTACAGATTACAATGATCCCGTTCCATACATTACATCCCTTTATATACAAACCCAACTCTTGGCAATAGATGTCTTTCTCTTGGCATCTTTTCTGATTTCTGGCTCCTGAGGATGAGGCTCGGGGTATCGCTTTGGACTATCCTTCTCGATGAGTCTTGTACCTACATGAAGACTGATGGTGGGTCAATATATCAGCATACTAGTGATTGTGAACAAATGGCTACATTTGTCTGAAATGATCACTGTTCATTTAGTGAGAAAACATTTCTTGTGATGTGATCTGGCTACTTTTACCTATATTCATTTCATGCATACAGAGTCAGTTTACCTTCTCTTTTTAAAAACATCTTTGAAAAGCCACAATTCATTTTATTTCATCTCAAGCATACCAGCACTACTAAAATAAGGCAAATTAGTGACGTCCAGATACATCGCTAATTAAGGAAAATACGTCACTAAACGTAATTAGCAACGACTTTAGCGACAAAAAATAAAGGTCGCGAAAAAGCTAGTCGCAGATGAAAAATTCGTCGCCCTCCGTCGCTGTTTGCGACGTCACCCCAATGTCGCCGGGTCGTCGCAAAATTAGCAATGGAGGGCGACAAATTTGAAAGTCGCCAAATTAGCGACGTAGTGCGACTATGTAGCAATGTTATTTCTTTTTATGTGATGACATGGCATGCCTGCCACGTCAGCAGTTTAGCGACGTACGGAGACCAAATTAGCGATGTAAACTCTCTGCCACGTCAGCTACTGAACGACGGATTACGACGGATAGCGACGTGACGGCGCCAATTAGCGACATCTGGATACGTCGCTATACGTCGCAGAATATCGCTATACGTCACAGATATTATGAAAAAAAATTTAAAAAAATATGTTTGGTATTTTTGTTATGCTGTGTGTATGTGTAAATCATCACAAAAATACCAAACATATTTTTAAAAAAATTAGGCAGCACCTCCTTTGTATATCAGATCATCGCTTATAACCCAGCGTAGGTATATTTGTCATCACCGTCGCAGATATCACAAACATACATGTCCAAGTAAATATCATACATGTACTCAATGAAAATACCAATAAAGTAAATATCACAAAGTAAATATCCAACAAACATACATGTCCACAATGGAGGGCAAATAAGAATGAAAATCAGTGTACAGAACGGTCAATGGGCCCATAGGGCCAATACATACAAAGATGATAAAGAAAATCTACTGGATCACTGAGGACCCCTGCCGCGCATCTGAGATAGCATGTACTCATACTGCTCCTGTGTGAGCTACACCGTAGGGGCAGTAGGAGGTAGTGTAATGTCTGGAGTCGGTACCGTCGATGGACCGGGAGGACGTATCTGCTCCAGCTCTCGTAGTCGCTCACCATGCGCAGCAAGGGTACTCACCATCCTCTAAGTACTCTCCTCAATCGAAGTTTGTACCTGAGTAAGTGAGGCAGATATGGTCCTCTGCGATCCCTCCAGCTCGACCTGTCTATGCTCTATGCGCTGTGTAGACTCGGTGAGCGTGTGCAAGCTGGCAGCTGTAGCCTGCTGCAGACTCATCAGCTCGTGTATACTGCGCTCGACCGCATCAAATCGTCCGGTGATCATCGGATCGTCGGAACGTCGCTCTGCGGTATGGGGATCAAAAATCTGCTGCTGCAACTCGCGACGTAGCTCGTCGATCTAACGACCAATATCCTGAGCTCGTGATGACGCCTGCAAAGCTGGAGACTGCGCACTGACAGATGGGGCCCGGGATGACTCTGAAGCCACATAGGTGCCGTAGGATCCCGTACCGTAGTACGTACCCTTCTGAAGACCACCAACGGCGGTCATCCAGAGGTCGTCCTACGATGGAGCTGTAGGCGGCTGGAAGGAAGTACCAGCCCCTCCCTCTGCTGGCGCACTAGCAGCAGCAGCCGCCTCCTCTTGTAGCCGAAGAAATTCGGCCTAGAACAATGTTTGCTAACGTCTAAGTGTTTGCTAAAGTCTATATTGATATCTATTTTTCTGTTTTCTAAATTATAGTAAATTAATATAAAGAATAGAACGTACATATGCCTGCGTCGCCCTCTCGTCAATGAACTCCCCAGCCCTCCGATGGGTGACCAGGAAGACGGTCACCATGTTGGGGTCCTCACCCTTTTTTACCTGTTAAAATATATTATCTATTATTAGTATTAAACATTCTATCCAACTATATATAAAATGATGTCCGTCATAGGAAACATACCAGACGACGAAAATGCTTCGTCATCGGAATGGAGCTACCACACCACTTACTGGCGCTCGACCACGCCACCTTGGCCTTGTCAGACCGCTCTTGGTACCTGGCCTCGCCGAATCTAGCCTTCATCATAGTCCACTGCTCTAGCGTGATCCAACCATGGATCGGCTTTCCGGAGCGATTACGAGACTTCTGGTCGTAGATCGCATCACGGATGAGCTTGCCTGCGACGGCAGAAAATTGGGCCTCGATCTTCGCCGCCCGATGTGGTGGATAGAAATAGGTCCTCTATAAGAAGTAAAATAGAAAAGTTATATAATATACACAAATAATTATTAAAATTTAAAAATAAATAAATTTTTTACCTTGAAGTGGGCGAACCAAAAGGCCTTCCTATCTGCGGGAGCATCTGAGTAGTTAATCCAAGGCCCACCATAGTTCTGCCTCAGAAATAACCACAAATGTCTCTGTACTGCAGGAGGCCGATATCTATACAATAATAAATTTCATGAATATATATGTACATATAGTCATTTAAGAAATATATATTAACTAATTAACTTACTTCGTAGGCCCGTCCGTCCAAATCTTCATACGCGTCTCGTCCAGGGGAGCGCATGGAGGGTCGCTCTCACCTCTTGCCTGGGCAGGATCAGTCTGATCATCGTCCTCCAGATGCTCGACGTCGGCTCTCCCCATGGAGCCATCGGCAGGAGGAATGCTGGACGCGGGAGGAATGTTGGACGCGGGATCAGGAATGCTGGACGACAAGGGAGGAGTCGCCAACCTGCTGGAACTGCCCTGTCCCGGTAATGGACCGGGGACAGAACGGTATACTGGCGTACTCGGAGATGAGGATGAGGGTACGAAATCTGCATCCCCAGTCCGAGGCAGACGGGACTGCCTAATATAATATCCTCCGCGTCGTCCTCCTGGTCTAGTCATACCTGATAATAACATATGACAATAAAACAAATATACATATTTACATGATAGACATCACAGATTTTTAAAAAATATCATAGTCACAGATAAAAGTGTCACTAAAGTGTCACAGATTTATATGATAAAAGTGTCACTAAAGTGTCAAATATGATGATAAAACAAACGTGCAGATTTAATCCTCTTCTGAAAATTCATCTAGTTCGTTTAGCTCATCTTCTTCTTCTTCTTCTTCTTCTTCTTCTTCTTCTTCTTCTTCTTCTTCACTTTCATCTGCATCTTCCTCTTCAGATAATTCTACTTCTTCTACACAATTAGATGTGTAATGAGGAACTTCCGTCGTGTCCACTTCTATAATATTTGTTACAAGAGGTAGTTTATCCTCTTGATAAGCTATATCGTCAACCTCAAAGATATTTCTAGCTTTGGTCTTGCATACTGCCCACCAGTCCGACCTTATTGTTTCCCGTTTAGGATAACTTGTGAAGTACACGAGCTGAGCCAGACTTGATAGGACAAATGGTTCATAGGCTTGATATCGACGCCGATAGTTTATATCCACAAGACCGTACTTGTCTACTTTCCAACCTTGACCTTCAATCGGATTGAACCAATCACACCTGAATAACACAATCTTAGCAGGCTTTATTCCATAACTATATGTCAGCTCCACAATCTCCCGTAGGATGCCATAGAAATCGTTGCCCGCATCAACATCTTTGTAGTTCGAAGATGTGATACACAAACAGCTATTTTTGGTGGAGTCGAGATCCACAAAGTTGTCTCTGATTGGGCAAGTTGTTGACTTGAACCTAAACCCATTAACACAGTAGCTTGGCCATATTTTTGCAGCATAAATTGGTCCCTTGGCTAGCGTTCTAATAGACTCATTCTCAAGTCTTGCGTATGGACGATCGACCTAAATACCACAAAAAATAAATTAAGCTCATTCTCAATCAAGTGCATATACAGAAAGGTAATTACAGAGTTCTCAAGTCTTACATATGCACTCAACCATGATGGAAAATAACGCCTCATTTCTTGTTCTAGTTCTTCTTCTGTTATGTGTGGCCTACCCGACCTCACATCATCATTAAATATGCTAAAAATAACATCGTTCAATTAATATAATAGTATAATAATCAACACTATTAAAATAATATAGACATTAATTACTTACCCTTCCAACTTCTCTACTTCATCATCGTCGCAGTTGAGTAATACATATACCTGAGCAGCCCTTAGCTCATCATCGTTCAGATATCTCTTCTTTATTTTACCCGATGGCTTTCCTGGAGCATTGAATACCTTCAGTATTGTATTATTACATTCATGATCTCCGTCGTCGTTTCTGGAAGCTCTCGTTCTATTAGTTGCAACTTGAGGCTTGAAATACATCGAACAAAAGTTTGTAATCTTCTCGAGAACATAGGCTTCACAAATAGAACCCTCGACCCGTGCCTTATTTTTTACCTTTCTTTTTAGGTGATTCAAATGTCGCTCGAATGGGTACATCCATCGATATTCGACGGGTCCACCAACACGTGCCTCATAGGATAGATGAATCGGCAAATGCTCCATAGAGTCGAAGAATCCAATAGAAAACACCCTCTCTAGCTTGCACAGTGTTACCGCAATGTCCTTCTCTTGCTTTTCTAGACGATCAACGAGCAATTTCTTAGAACAAAGATCCCTGAAGAATATGCTAAGCTTCGTCAATGGATCCCAAACTGCCTGCGGTAAGAATTTCTGAAATATAATCGGAATTAACCTCTCTATGAATACGTGACAATCGTGGCTCTTCATACCCGTCAATTTGTTTTCCTTCGGATCGATACATCTTCTCAGATTTGACACATATCCGTCTGGAAATTTTAGGCCCTGGATCCACCGACAAAGTCTCACTTTATCCTCCTTGTCCAGTGAGAAAATTGACCTCGGCAGGAACTATTTTCCATTCTCCTCTATCAAATACAACGCAGGGCATTTGCATATTTCTTCTAAGTCCAACCTGGCCTTGGGATGGTCTTTCATTTTTCCCTTTACGTCCATCATAGTATTAATTATGTTATCAAACATATTCTTCTCAATATGCATGACATCAAGATTATGTCTGATCAGATTGGTACTCCAATATGGCATATCCCAGAATATGCTCTTCTTTGTCCAGTTATGATCTCTACCAAATCCATCGCACTTGTACCCAGTTGTAGGATCTTCGATAGCACTTGGAAAATCTTTAACCTCCTCCCATATCGTGGCTCTGTACCACCTTGGCGGTGGATCACCCTTCTATACAACGTCGGTACGGAATGCATTCCTGTTACTTCTGAACGGATGATCTTTTGGCAGAAATTGTCGATGACAATCAAAGAAGTACAGTTTTCCTCCATGTTTCAAGCGGAAATCCTTAGTACGGTCCATGTAATACGGACATGAGAGACGGCCATGAGTGCTCCATCCAGATAACATTCCATAGGCCGAAAAGTCGTTGATGGTCCACATAAGGATTGCCTTCATCTGAAAATTCTGCTTCCTGGAAACATCGTACGTGTTAGCATCTACTTCCCATAACTGATTCAACTCATCTATCAAAGGCTGTAAGTACACATCAATGTTCCTCTTGGGATTGTTCGGACCAAAAATTATAACGGTTAGAAACATGTACTAGTCTTCATGCACATCCAAGGCGGTAGGTTATACGGAGTGACAATCACAGGCCAGCACAAATACTGGGATCTCGAAAGACCAAAAGGAGTAAAACCATCAGAAGATAGCCCCAACCTGACATTACACGGATCTGAAGCAGAATAAGGATACACTCGATCAAAGTGCTTCCACGCTTCTCTATCGAATGGGTGATCCAACACTCCTTCAATCTGTTCTCGCATGTGCCAACTTATATTTTCGGCCGTCTCTTTCACCATAAATAATCTTTGCAACCGCGGCGTTAAAGGCAAGTAGTGCATTGAATCGGTCGATCTTCTTGCACCGATAGACCTTCCTGTACTAGTTGTCTTATAGCGATCAGCACCACAAAATCTGTACACATCTGCATCATTGTCGTCTTTGTAGTACAGCATGTACCTATTGCGACAAGAATCAATTTTCTCGTATCCCATCCAGAGCGATCTCACCATCCTCTTAGACCGATAGAAGTCTTTAGGTAACTTAGCACCCGCCGGCAAGATCTCTATAATCAACTCCAACACTCGGTTGTAGCATTCTTGCGATATGTTAAAATCTGACTTAATGCTCAACAGTCATGTAACCACCTCCAATGGTGAATGATCCTCACAACCAGGATACAATAGAGTCCTTGCATTCTCCAGCAACTCCATGAACTTTACAGCATCGACATTCGGTGCCTCCTCAGCTGCATCATGAACGAAACTAGGCCCCGCAGCATCGAAAACCATGTTCACGTACCCATCGTCGTATGCATGATTATCTGAAACAAAATTAGGTCCCGTATGCATATACGGCTCAACATAAGGCTCCGGCTCTGATGCTAAAGACACAAGTTCTTCGTGTGCGGTCCACTGATAGTAATTAGGCGTGAAACCCCTCGAGTACAAATGATATATCACTTCCACTTCTGGATAATATTTTACGTTATGACATTTCACACACGGATACTTAATTTTGGTGCCGTCCATGTACTGAGGGAATGCCTTAGCAAACTGCAGGAACTACTCTACTCCCGCTATGTATTCATCCCGCACACCACACATATCATCAGGACGACGATTATCCATCTATGAACGACTCCGCAAGTAGTAATTCATATCCATTTGGAAATAATTCTGCAAAGATGGACACACATTATCCAATAGGCACAAATTTGTATATTATGTTTTATTATGGGACACACATTAGTAGAGGATAGTTACTAATAACCATGCTATATCGCACATAAGTTCTTGTGCATCCAACGTGTACATATACGCTATTATTTCTTACTGATGCTAATCTCATTCAGACACACTAGATTCGTTTCGATATCGCCAGGGTCAAGTTGAAAATTGTCTTAACATCAATTTTCAAGACTTGAATATAATGTCACCTACAATCGATATCTAAGACCCCATGACAAAGTCAAAGACCCCATGAATATAATGTCACCTACAACTGATATCTCATTCAGACACACTAGATTCATTTCGATATCGCCAGACCATATATATATAATGTCACCTACAACCGATATCTAAGACCCCATGACAAAGTCAAAGACATTATTGACAAGACTTGAATATAATATCAACTAATTACAACCACAACTAGTACTAAATAAGCCTCCTAGTATGATATAGAGGTAAATAAATAGTATACTAGATTGACTGACACTCGACTGAACACCCTCTGGACACATACTCAAGCCTATACTACACACTCACACACCACTCTACTATACTCACATAGACACACATAATTGTTATCTTATTATATATATACCTTAATATTACACACACTTACACACTCTCAAACACTACACAAACCTATAGCTAATGCATACACACACTAATATCTATATCCCCATATACATTTAGTATCACACACTAATCAATTACTCGCAACTCTACACACACACACACACATACACACACACACACACACACACACACACACTCACTCACACACACACACACATATATATGTGTAGCTATATTTACCTTATAACTTAGTATCTTGAGATACCCAATCCTTACCTACACTTGGCAATTACAATAATTTTCTCTCTAATACTAGCTAATGATCTAACAATGTACTCCATCCCCGATCGGGTTTAAATTTTTATCCCCATCCCCGTCCCCGTTTAACAATGTACTCCCCGTCCCTGTCCCCGTAACCTGTCCCATTAACACTTTTGGGAGTGGATTTTTTGTCCCCGTCCATGTTAATAATTTTTTCTTTATAGTATAAACTATTTCATTCCAAAAATTTTTACAAGACAATGTTGATAAAACATTGATTTAATAAAAATTATATCTAGTACCAGATAGATCATGAACTCATACAAATGTGTTGCACATATAAGTATAAGTAATCGGGGTCGGGGATTTACCGGGGCGGAGAGTACAATACCCATACCCGGCCCCGAATATAATAGGGGATTTTGTTTAATCCCCATTCCCGTCCCCATCCCTGTTTCTATATCCCCAAACACGTCCCCATCGGGGAAAAAAAGTCGGGTCCCCGCCGATTTCGGGGGAAGTTGCCATCCCTACTCAAACACACACAATAGCTGTGTGTGTGTCCGTGTGTGTCTGTGTGTCCGTGTGTCCATGTGTGTGTGTGTCTCTGTGTGTGTGTGTGTGTGTGTGTGTGTGTGTGTGTGTGTGTGTGTGTGTGTGTGTGTGTGTGTCCGTGGGAGAGGAGGAGGAGGAGGAGGAGGAGGAGTTAGGTTAGGGTTTACCGGAGAGGAGGAGTAGCTCGGATTGGGGGAGGAGGAGCTCGACGGAGGGGGGGGTAGGGGTCGTCGGGGGGGAGGGAGTCTCCGGGGGGAGGGAGTCGCCGAGAGCTCGAGGGAAAATTATAAAAAATTTTAGTGAGGGGGAAAAAGGAAACAGTACTGTGCCCTAAGTAAAAAAGTTAGCAACGTCAACAGTCGATGTCGCTAAACGTCGCAACCATTTTAATATATGACGATATATTTTAATAATATATCGTTGAACGTCGTTATTCCGCGACGTAATTTATCTACTGTCGCTGAACGTCGCTATTCAGCGACGTTTTACGATGTCTATAGAAGGGAGTCGCTATATTACATATTTAGCGACGGTATTTTATTCCGTCGCTAAACACCGTCGCTAATATAGCATATTTTAGTAGTGCAGGGACTATTCATTTCAAGCACGATGACTATTATTCATTTCATGTGGAGTGCACAGCGTGTTTCATGAACCATAATCATTCTCAGGGACAGAAGCATTAGCATTCTTTTCTTTATTCAAGGCATTCTAAGGGTCAGATTACAAGCATGATTATCACATCTTTTTTTTTATCGGAACATAGCTATTCTTTGCGACAGGTTATTCTCTTTAAGCAAATCATGATCAAAAAACTTAAACAATAAATGTATCACTTTTTCAGTGATTCTTACCATAGCCGATGGTCCATCCCTGCACAAAACAAGGATTATCATAAACATAATATAGCCAACATTCTTATTTCATGTTCGTCTCTGCATTGTTAGCTCTTAGCAACACTTATTATAGACACATACAAACTCGATTGGCAGCTGTGACACATGGGTTCAGCTCTGCACTAATCAACATATATCTATATGATGGTCTATGGGTATTCCTATTATTAGCCGCTGTGACACGGGTTCATCTCATCGCTAGTGGACGGGATGCAACAGCCGAGGTTTCTTGTACCTCTAGGTGTCTAGACAATCTCTCCTAGGCCGATCGGCTCCCAGTGCCCAGGAAACCGTCGAGAGATCTAGTGACCTTGTATACAAGTTGTCCGAGACCAATGCATAAATACAACAGCTATCAGATAGGCTCTTTGAGGGGCAATATTTCATCATTAAGCAAACATGCATCCTCTTTGAACGACACAGCTATGACTCTGTCTTCTCTCTTTTCTTTGATTCAGAGCTGAAGCTCCTAAACATTTCATCTCTTCGTAACATGTACAAGTCTGTCTGTACATGTCTAGCATTCAGAACATCTTTGAAGGACAAGGAATCATTCATCTCTTTGAAAACATAATAACAGTTCTGTGTAGATATAAAGGATCGTTCTACATTAAAGATATACAAATTCGGGGCACATAAGCAATCTATGTTCTTTTCTTGTTAGCATGGCAACAGTTTATTGATTAGAGGCAACATCTCTACTTTAGCATGGCATCATCTCATTTGATTTAACATAGCAAAAGTTCTTTCTTTTTATTAGGCAACAATCTTTCTTTTAGCATACAGGCATCATTTCATTTCTTATTAGCAGGCAACAATTCTTCTTAGCATACAAGTTATCTATTTTCTTGTTCTTAGCATAGCAACATGTGAAATCTCTTACAAGCATACTCAACGATTACCATCTTGTTATTAGCAATAGCATTCATTCAAAAACTCAGATTCTTATTAGGCGTAAGTAAATCATAAAATAAGTCTTTATCCACTCATCCAGATCAATCGTCTTCTGTTGCAGAGCCAGCACTCCGATCTCTCTATTTATCTAGTACCTTTGCGCAGTGGGGCACTACATAATTATCCACCAAGAAGAAGTTTCGTCCTCTAAACTTAAGGAGAAACCTACGATATCCATAGCAGCAATAGTCCTCATCCTTTGCCATCATCAATCCATGAAATCATGATTCATTTCGCATCAAAAGCTCATGTTTAATAAAACATCTCAATCAATCAAATCGATAAAATATATGCCGGCATCATAAAATATTTACGGACTCATTATATGAAAAGTTTATCTCATCGCTGATATCAAGCAGGCAGGGAAATTTTGATCAGGAGAACATCTTTAATTTCAGTTGAATCAAAATTGGCCAAAGGATCATGTTGCTCTGATACCATTACGTCACGCCCCGATCCCACAGAGTCTTTTCAACCTCGCTTCGGACTATGTGAGACCATTCGTCCTCGCTTGGCCATGATGTCGTATAAGCCTAAGTTACGCTTGCACAAGGCCAAGACCTGTAACAAGATAAGATAGACAAGGTTGACAATAGCGCAGCGAAACATATAGCAGATAATTGAAGCGGCAGCGTACATTTGGCAGATATATGAATTGAACACAATGGTAAGAAGAATAATTCTCTTTATTGATATTCTTTGAACAGATTACAAGCTCTCAATTCTCTCTGATATAATATTTATATTCTCTCAAAAATATTACAGATTACAATGATCCCGTTCCATACATTACATCCCTTTATATACAAAACCAACTCTTGGCAACAGATGTCCTTCTCTTGGCATCTCTTCTGATTTCTGGCTCCTGAGGATGAGGCTCGGGCTATCGCTTTGGACTATCCTTCTCGATGCGTCTTGCACCTACATACAGACTGATGGTGGGTCAGTATATCAACATACTGGTAATTGTGAACAAAGGACTACATTTGTCTGAAACGATCACTGTTCATTTAGTGAGAAAACATTTCTTGTGATGTGATCTTGCTACTTTTACCTATATTCATTTCACGCATACAGAGTCAGTTTACCTTCTCTTTTTGAAAACATCTTTGAAAAGCCATAATTTATTTCGTTTCATCTCAAGCATACCAGGGACTAATTATTTCAAGCACGATGACTATTATTCATTTCATGTGGAGTGTACAGCGTGTTTCATGAGCCATAATCATTCTCAGGGACAGAAGCATTAGTATTCTTTTCTTTTATTCAAGGCATTCTAAGGGTCAGATTACAAGCATGATTATCACATCTTTTCTTTGATCGGAACATAGCTATTCTTTGCGACATGTTATTCTCTTTAAGCAAATCATGATCAGAAAACTTAAACAACGAATGTATCACTTTTTTAGCGATTCTTACCATAGCCGACGGTCTATCCCTGCACAAGACAAGGATTAACATAAACATAATATAGCCAACATTCTTATTTTTTGTTCGTCTCTGTATTGTTAGCTCTTGACAACACTTATTACAGACACATGCAGACTCAATTGGCAGCTATGACACATGGGTTCAGCTCTGCACCAATCAAAATCTATCTATAAGATGGTCTATGGGTATTCCCATTATTAGCCACTGTGACCCTTGGGTTCAGCTCGCCGCTAGTGGACGGGATGCAACACCCGAGGTTTCTTGTACCTCTAGGTGTCTAGACAATCTCTCCTAGGCCGATCGGCTCCCAGTGCCCTGAAAACCGTCGAGAGATCTAGTGACCTTGTATACAAGTTGTCCGAGACTAATGCATAAATACAACAGATATCAGATAGACTCTTTAAGGGGCAATATTTCATCTTTGAGCAAACATGCATTCTCTTCGAATGACAGAGCTATGACTCTGTCTTTTCTCTTTTCTTCGATTTAGAGCCGAAGCTCCTAGACATTTTATCTCTTTGTAACTTGTACAAGTCCATCTGTACATGTCTAGCATTCAGAACGTCTTTGAAGGATAAGCAATTATTCATCTCTTTGAAAACATAATAACAGTTCTGTGCAGATATAAAGTATCATTCTACCTTGAAGGTATACAAATTCGGGGCACATAAGCAGTCACTGTTCTTTTCTTGTTAGCATGGCAACAGTTTATTGATTAAAGGCAACATCTCTACTTAGCATGGCATCATCTCATTTGATTTAACATAGAGTTTTTTCTTTTTATCAGGCAACAATCTTTCTTTTAGCATGCAGGCATCCAATCTTTTCTTATTAGCAGGCAACAATTCTTCTTAGCATACAAGTTATCTCTTTTCTTGTTATTAGCATAGCAACATGTGAAATCTCTTACAAGCATACTCAACGATTACCATCTTGTTATTAGCAATAGCATTCATTCAAAAACTCAGATTCTTATTAAGCGTAAGCAAATCATAAAATAAGACTTTGTCCACTCAACTAGATCAATCATCTTCTGTTGCAGAGCCAGCAATCCGATCTCTCTGTTTGTTTGTGGAGCGGGGCACTACAACCCTGGCCACTTTTTATGTTTTAACCCATCTTTTGGATGAGGTACTTGGCTCGATCCTTGTACCGATATATTTGTATTCTACCGGTGTCAGATTCTGGCTCTGCCAGTGGAAGGTATTGATGACGCTCGACTTTGCCAAAGATGATAGGTTTTTTGTTCTGGTTCTGGGGTGGAACTATATAACAGACTCCTTGGTACATGATGACTCGATTTACATGATTGACAGTCGTTATTTGTGTTTGCAATGACTGCAAGGCACTATCTAGAGTATACATCGCATTCCAATGTGGAAGGCTAGAATAATTCAAAGATAGCCTTTTATTGATAAAATACAGGATCTTGTCGCAGAAAATTACATCATCGAGGGATAGGGAATCGACATTGGCCGATATGTACTCTTCCAATCAATGAGTACTAGAGCAGCCTTGGACGGTTCGGAAGAGTTCATCAGGAGCTTGACCCGTACCGGCTCTTGAGTCTGTATTGAGAGAGACGTTGGAGCCTTCCCTTATATCCTAACGGTGAGAAGGGATAACGAATGAGGAGGTATGCCCTTAAGCCATGCCTTGAGAGGTGCCTTGCTGGTGCTTCGGGGACTGGTGCTTTCCCGCGGAGCTTTGACACGAGAGGTGCCGACACTTGGGGAGGTTGCCCCTTGAGTCGTATCTTCAAAGGGGCTTCAGTGGTTTTTCCACTCAGAGAGGTTGGTGCCCTCCCGTGAAGCTTCACTATGATAGGGGACGATGTCTGAGTAGGTTTCCCCTTGAGTCGTATTTTCAGAGGAGCGCTGATTATTATTTATGCCTCAGTGTCAACCTCAGCTTCGACTTTTGCTTCGCCGTTGGCATCGTTGGCTTCATCGTCCAGATGGATTGATTTGTAAAGATCAGACTCGGTGAAGAAGGCCTCAATCCCTCTGAAGGGATCGATATCAGCGAACACCATTCTAGCTATGCCATTGGTGGATACGTATTTCATACATTAGTGGAGAGTTGATGGCACCACCATGTATTCGTGTAGCCATGGCCGCCCTAACAGGATGTTGTAGTTGACATCCGCATCCACGACATAGCAGGTCACCTCGGTTTGGAGATTACCGATATGACATTTCGGTCGAATCTTACCCAGTATTTCAGTCTTGCTGGCGTTGAAGCCACTGATTGTAGTGTGGGATGTTGTCAGATGATACATCAGGATCCCCAATGTCTGGAGCAGAGTTCAGGAGATGATGATAAGAGAAGACCCAGGGTCGATCTGTATTCGATCCACCTTGATGGCACCGACATACCCTGTGTAATACAGTGGTCTGTTGTGTTGGTTATTCTTGAGCAGCATGTCTTGCTGAGTGAAAGTGATGTTGGGGATTATTTCTCCTACACTATGGCAGTGCGGACATGCTGTTGGATCGTCTTCAGGCTGTTTGACTTGGCTAATGAAGGACTCGACGTCCTTCAGTGCTTCACATACAGCTGAGGTGGAGTGCTGGCGAGTTGGGCCAGTATGTCGAAGTTGTGGGGTTTGGTCAACCCCAAAGAATTGTCTTTTCGTAGAGGCATGTCGAAATGGGCCTCCTTCTACTTTTGTTTGTAGGCCTCTGGAGGTTGAGATGGACCTTCCCCTTGGGCGGCTGCAGTAGCGACAAGAGGCGTCACTTCGACTGGAGTCTCCTCTTGCTGAGCGTTCTACTGTAAACATGTTTGTACGGGTAGTGCTTCCTCAGGAGAGGAAATCACCATTCGGTAAGACTTGGTCTTCTTGCTTTTGCTTTTGGAGATGAGATGTACCCCCGGTTGAATCAGTTCTGGAGCGAGATCTGGGTGAACCCACATGATCTCTCCCCGAGATGTGGTGAGCGGTATCAAACCACTCACATTGTCACGAGTTGGTGGAAGTTTGATCACTTCCATTGTCGCCTTCGGTATGGGGACAATGCCATTTTAAGTTTCAGTGGGCGACAAGGTACCGAACTGGAGTGACACCATGTTGGCCGAGACTGTCTTCTCTTCGTAATCGATCGAGATAACATCCACATCGATCATGCGTTGTATGTAGTTCTTCAGGATATAGCAATCTCGAGTTAGATGTCTGACGAACCGATGGTAGTGATAATACCTTTGGTCGTCTACCTTGTCTACCTCGTCCCGACACTTTGGATATGGCAACTTGATCTTGTCACTTTGTTTCAGCATCTCAAAAAGTTGTAAAGTGTCCTCATCATTGAAGGAGTACACCTCCTTCGGCCTTGATAAAGGTGGGGGTTTCTGAGCGGGCCCCTATGTGCTCTTCGAGGCATTGACAGTCGGTGTATGTTTTCTTTTTGCCTCGCGCTCACTGTTGTTGGTGGCGGCACATTTCCCTTTGTCGTCGAATGCGGGAAAGTTAACCCCCATAAGTCGAGCATTGCCTATCTTTTTCTCGGCAGCTTCGGCCCCTATGATCAGTGAACTCTAATCCGGAGGCTGGGCAGAGTCGAGCCAGAGTTTAATTGTAGGAGTCATGATCATGCTGCAGGAATCGATCAACGCATGTTCTGGCATACCCAGAGGCAACCTTAAATATGCTTGTCGAAAATGTTTAATGAAGGCTCGAACAGTCTCTTACTCCGTCTGACGCACTTCTATAAGAGATGACATGGTCATGTCTTTCCCCCCATCATAGAATCAGTCGAGGAAGAGGCGTGTCAAGTCATCGAAAGACGATATGGAGTTGTCGGGGAGACTGCAGTACCAGTCGTAAACGACTCCCTTCAATGCCCCAACGAATAGGCTGGTGAGTAGGGCGTCTTCCTTCGGGAGATGTCCCATTTGAGACTGGAAGTAGGTCAGGTATCGGCGACAAGAATCCTTTCCGTCGTATGGCGTCAGCGTTTGTGGTTTATATTAGGGAGGATAAACCACCTTGTTCCACTCGAGAGGATAAGGTTGCGGGATTCACAACTTCTGACGTTCTTCCTGTTTATTCTGTACTTCGAAGCGATCATGCAGATCCCTTACCATCTCAACCAACTCCTCTGTAGAGCTAGGAGTAGGTGAGGGAGGTAAGGTGTGAAGCTCAGCCCCTGAAGGAGTTCATGTCCGAGGGGCGGTGTGATGATCTGTTTCGGAAGATACCCGTTGAAGGGGTATACTGGACTCTCCGTTAGCCCCAGGGTCGAGGCTGGTGGATATAGGTACACTTGTCAATGGTTGAGAGCTCAGAGCATTTCGAATCTCAAACATCATTTGGGTCAAGGTTTGTATGGTGTTGGAGAGGGTCTTGAGGCCATCTTCTAAGGTGTCCATGCGCCGAACGAGATCCGGAGCTGAAGTGTCGATCTCTTCTTCGTCGCCACCCCCTGCCATGTAGACGGGCATGACGTAGGTAGAAGTGGATGGATCGGTCGAGGCTTCGCTCTCGACCTCGCTCTCATACGGGAAAGCTTCTTCTTCTGAGGCCTTGTACTGGCTACCCCCAGCTACCTCAGTATCGGTTCCTTGGTGGATATTCTCGTCTTCGAATGAAGGGTTGTCATGGATAGCAGGAGTTTGATCACCCCCGGCTTGCTCCTTTGTTGGAGTCTTCATTCTCAAGCGAGTACCCTGAAACACCCCGGTTGACGAGACTATCGTTTTGTTTTTCCTTGGCTGACTTTTTAATGATCCTGCCGAGGCTGAGGAGTTGGTGGTTGCCTTTCTCCCTGATGAGTGGGAGTTGGAGACAACATGGCAAGTGGCGACCAAGGGTTCTGTCTCGTCTTCAATTGGCACCTTCTTTCCATGATGGCATCGGATGGGTGCAGCAGGTTGCAGTTGCTGGAACACAGACTGCCTGGGTGATGGAGCTGTTGTTTTATAACAGCAGCAGTCGATGGTAACCATAGCACAAGTGTGCCCCGGGAGGGGCGCAACGTGCGTAGTGGTCATCTCTCCCGTTCCACGCTTGTGAGTGATCACATTACGCAGATCGTGAGGGAAGAGTTTCATATTTACACCCCCTTTAGGCGTATGGCAAGGCCAAGCGCCGGGATGATTATGTCATGTTGTGCCCCTGATCTAGTTCTAGCGCATGAGATGCACCTAGATCATTGGTGGGAGAGCAACATGTATTACGGCTTGAACCACTTCATGTGCACAGCCCACATGGGCGCATGGGTTCAAAGTCACAAGATTTGCCCCACCCGACTTGGTTCCATATGCAGAAGATGCGCCCAAGCGGAAAGGGGACTTAGAGATTTGACTCGTGGATGGTGCCAAGGCACCGAAGCCAACCCTATACAGCTTACGGTCGGTTACGCGCATGACTTTCAGCGCGCATCCCTGGTTTACTGTTGGCATAGCACGTTTGGGACGCATGGCCCGTACTGCCTTGGACTTCTTTGCACTAGCCCGTGAAGGCGTATAGTACTTAGAATCTAATACATCCTTGCCATTACAGCAAATTATTCTGTCAAAGACAGAAGTCCTCTCCTGCATGCCAGATTTCATGCGCAGGAGGCTGGATGCACCCTTGTTCCGTCGGCATATCTTCTTCGACTGGAAAGAAAAAGGTTAGGAGTTGCAGTTAATACTATATTTCCCTGGCAGATGCGCTGCACCAGTAGGCGCATCTTGTTTGCTGAGAACGTCAACAGGAAGGGTAGGCTGTAGTGGCGCATCCCCTTCAGTGGTGGTGCTCGGCGCATCGCCTTTGCGCACCCAGACTTGACGAGTCTTCTTCGACTTTGGCAGCCGCTTTCAAGGACTCACGCTGCCTTCAGAGATGAACTTCTCATACGCCTGTTGATTGAGACGTACCACGAGTGTCTTGTGGGAGGAGCCGAGCTTGCCGTCGTCAGATTATGACACAACTTTCTCGATGGAGGAGAAAGTAGTCCCCAGCAGAGTCACCAGCTTATTTTCTATTAAAACGAGAACAACAGGCTTGTATTGAACTTTGTGTTTAAATACAAACAGAACATAGTACAATGTAGGATTTTGACGTAGTCCTAGGAGTATACTTTTGTTTTTGTCTGGGAACTATGTCGATGGAGTGAGTGGTAATATGTTGACTCCGTTGACGATCTGACGATGATCTTGAACTCTCTGAAGGTCTGGGTTGCTCTGGATGCCGGAGTGTTTGACGAATGATCGACAAGTAGAAGCAGTGGACCTTTTTACTTGTAGGATTGGACCTTGTGTGTGTCCTGGATGAAGGAATGATCCTCCTATTTATAGGTAGCAGAATGATCTGCTTATGCACGCATATGCGATATGCGCCTGCAGAGCTTGCACGTAGGGACGCCACGTGGCTGATGCTGTAGGGCGCATAGATAATGCGCCCCAAAGTTGGTGATGAATCTGTTTGAGCTGCACTATTGGCCTGCGGTGGAACTGACACGTGGCAGTTGGAGATTCGGCTGTTGCTGGAATCTTGGGTGGTTAGCACCCATTCGTGGGCAGAACTGAGTCAAAATGACACGTGGCATGTGTCCATGGCTCAAAGATCTCGAATTTGGTGGAGAGTGATCTTTCAAGATGCGCCTAGGATCTGGCGCATGGGAAGACTTGGTCTATGACTTTTAGGAATCACAAATAAGTCTAGGCGCATGGCTTTTGAGGCGCATACAGAGCTTCAGGCGCATGGCGGTGGAGGCGCATGCAGGGACTTGACTTTTGTATTTTGGGATCAGAAGCAAGCCTGGGTGCATGTCTTTTGAGGCGCATGTAGAACTTTGGGTGCATGGCTGTGGAGGCGCATGCGAGTGATCAATCGGCCACGTGGCAGGGCACAGCTGTAACTTACAAAAGGAATGATGATTACGTCCCTTCGTCTTCTACAAAAGCTAACTTTTTTGACATCGAGGCGTGGGCTGCTGTCATTTCAGTCACTCCAGCATTAAATGCTTTGACGGGTGGGGAGCTTTAAGTGGGCGCATCGATTTGTGCTCCACTGGGCGCATGGGTCTATGCTCCATTGGGCGCATGGGTCTGTGCTCCATTGGGTGCATCAGTACGGAGCACATGGTGCTGACGGGCGCATTTGTTGCGTGGCACATCCCCATTGGTCCGTCTGTTGAGTTCTTCGAGGCATTGATGGCTCTCTGACTTTGCTGAATTCGAAGGGACAGATTCATTGGCATTAATGCAAATTTATCGCACTAAATTCGAAGTGACTGCCACTTGGCGCATGGGTACTAGTTGCCCCGGCCTATAAATAGCTTTGTAAGGAGTTTGTTTCTCGTTTCACTTAGCTTTCCCCATGGACACGAATTCAATCGGTCCCCATGCTTGGCGAGACGTCGTACTGTGGGTTGGTGATCTCCTCGTTCGAAGAAGCTTTGACGAAAAACTCCTTCAGAAGACTGAGATGCGTCGAGTTGGTTGTTCATGTACGTGCTCTACATCAACTGTGTGCCACGATGTTGATTACTGGGTTTGGGTTTTGCTGCAGTCCAATTTTCGTTATGCTTGAAGCGGTGCAGGCAAGGTGCCTGTTGCATCCAAAGATCGGGGTTGTAGATGCCACGTTCTGCTCTATAACTGCTTCATTAGTCGAAGCACTCGTATGTTGACGAGGAAGTGATTCGCTCTGATGAGGTAAGTCGATGAGCCTGCGCTGAGATGCTGAAGTGATGTGCCTATGCTGAGATGCTGAAGTGATATGCCTAGCTGAGACACCAGAGTGATGCGTCTAGCTGAGACATCGAAGTGATGCGCCTAGCTGAGAATCAAAGTGATGCGCCTAGCTGTGACATTGTAGTCTTTAGGCTTTTGTAGTTGTCTTTTTATTGTAACAAAGGGTTTTAGGTCATGTAATAGACTTTCTATGAATAAAAATATACTCTTCATGCGCCTACTTCTCTTTGTTGTCTTGTTGTGCCTAGTGTTCTATTAAGTTTCCTCTGCGCATGTCATTTTGGGGCGCATAGTGCATAGGAACTTTAAGATGAGCGTGAAATTGCATGCTTCTACAGTACCTTTATGTTGTATTAGATGTTATTGAGACCTAGGACAGCGTTCTATCGCCAACACTGTGGCGTAAGCTGGACGTACCCACGGTCTCGTGCCCTTACACTTGGTGCGGGTCATGCCAACATCTCTCGTTTTCTTGTCTTCGGTAATCCCCTATTCGCTTTTTAGTCCTGTCATTTGAAGAGTTTGGTGATCCATGTGGATCGGTGGAGGAGTTTTTAAATGAGTCGGTGTATTTTTTAAATTCTATTATTGGAGAATTTTTTGAATTTGACTACAATTGTCTCGTAATTTTTTTATCAGAATTTTTTACGTAAAAATTAATGTGCTTACGTTGTGCTCTTATATGTGGATTTTTACGTTATTGGTTTGTGAGATCTTCTTTGATCCTTGTCAAAAAGAAAGATTTTCTGGAACAATTTTTCACATTCTAACAACATTATCCTCTAAAATGTACTTAGTCTTATGGGGAACCCTCACACTCTACATCCCATCGCTCACAATTGCCCATTTATCTTCGTGTGATTGATTTGTTACTTATGTCATGCTAAGTCTGACATCTCATGCTTAATTAGTTTTGAGGGTATGTGATATTTCGATACGGGTAATAGTATATTTTCTCTCCGTCTTCAAATTATGATAAGAAGTTATATATATATACTAGTAACCTACACATGCAATGCATGCACGTAATTTTTTGGGGGCTAATTAGAGTTTTGATCCTAGATTTTATACCAGTTTAGAGTTTAAGTCCTGACGTGTCCAATTAGAAAGTTTAGACCCTTAAATCTTTATTATTGATTTCATTTTTTCCATTATGCCCTCCCTTCCATTCTTGAAAATAAAACCTTCATATATATACTAGGAAGGGTCTAATGGAAAAATGAAACGAATAATAAAAATTAAGGGCTTTTCAATTGGACACGTCAGACTTAAACTCTAAGCTAGTATAAAATCCAGGGTCTAAACTCTAAATAGTCCTAAAAAATTTATTAAAAAATAATTTAAATTAGAATTTGTTATAGATAACGATGTCCCGTCATATCGAACTTGCTCAGCCATGAAGAATGTCTCACATCTAATCACATGAGTTAAAGGTGTTTGTCTATAGTTAGATAATATTAGACAGTTAAACATTTAGTTAAATTTATTTAATTTTTAATTTTAATTACGTGAAAATATGCTTAAACGGTCATTTTGGATTTTTCACTTATTTTAGATTTCTTTAGTTTTTTTATTAGGATAAATCAAAATAAAGAGAACTTTATCTCTTGAGTTGGTTGGGGTTGGTTAGGGATTGACTTCTCTTATTAATAAGAACTTATATATTATAAATAGTTTATAATCTCATAAGTTATGGATTGAAGAATTAAGAATGAGAAATCTATTTTGAGTTTATATGGTGCGATACTGAAACTTTAAAGTGGATCTCACTATCAACATTGCTTCTTCGCTTTCGACGTTGACGATTTCAATGCTGCTTCTCCGCTTTCGACGTTGACATCTTCAACGGTAATCATATTATTACTTTGTATTTTAATTATAATTTTTGAGACAAATTTATAATAATTGTTCACTCTTCAATTAAAGCTTATGTACCCAAATCTTCTCAAATCCCTAATTTCATACTAATAGTTTATTTTTTGGGTCTTCGTCCGGCGTCAAATTGGTATCAGAGCCAAAACCTGGTTTAGAAATATTTGTATACGAAGGTAGGTAAGACCCATACAAGAACGTCTACATAAAATTTTTTGCAACAATTTTGTGCGATGATCGATAATATATATGATAAGATGCTTGCTGAAATGAAAAATATGTTTGAAATTTTTTTTCAATCATAATAAAATAAAAAACTATTGCCAACGGTGATCCTATGCACATAAAAAATTTATTAGTGGAACAGACTGAGTCTGTCATAAACGAGTCCGAAGTTAAATCTAAGTCTAGATTTAAACCAGTAATAAATTTTGAGCTTTATAAGTTTAGATTTAAGCCATTAATTAAATTTGAGTGTTATATATCATCGTTATAAGAATTAAATAGGTCTTTTGATGAAACCAATAAATTTAAAAACCCTATTAAGTCACCTAAATATTTTGAACGTGTCCCAATAATTGAACATGTGGACAATTTCTATTATATGTTTGTTACAAATAATTATAATAGTTTGCAGAAAATAATAAATGATTGTAGGGACAATCATTTTACTTTTTCGGAAACATCGAGACATCCACAAGTTGTTGAAGTGCTTGATAGGTCCGTGTTGAATATTCTACTTATTCCACTTCCACAACCCCAGTACCACCGTAAAATTTTGTCGTCTTATCAGAAGTTTCAATGTTGACTAAGTTGTCAAAACAAAAACCTCGGCCATGGTCGAATTGGAGGACATCAATAGGAGCATAGTTCTCAGATTTCACTCTTGATTCACTAGGAGGTAAATTTTTTAAAGCCGAGGAGAATGACGGAGAATAACTTGTATTTCGGTTATTTTGGATTTCTTTAGTTTGTTTGTTAGGATAAATCAAAATAAAGAGAATTTTATCTCTTGAGTTAGTTGGAGTTTGTTAGGGATCGACTTTTTTGATGGATAAGAACTTATAGATTTAGTTTATTTCTTTTGATTGTTTTGTACCTTATAAATAGTTTGTAATTTTATAAGTTATTGATCGAAAAATTGATAATGAGAAATCTATTTTGATTTTATATGGTGCGATGTCGGAACTTTAAAGTGGATCACTCTATCAACGTTACTTCTCCGTTTTCGACGTTGACGAATTCAATGCTGGTTCTCCGCTTTCGACGTTGACATCTTCTAATCATATTATTACTTTGTATTTCTATTAAAAATTTTGAGACAAATTTATAATAGTTGTTGTTCACTCTTCAATTAAAGTTTCCGTACCTAAATCTTCTCAAATTCCTAATTTCATACTAATAGTTTATTTTTGGATCTTCCCGCGTCAATACGTCTATTCTTATGAGCAATGCTATATGGACCTCCAAAAAACTCATTCATTTATGTCCCTCCGCCACGTGGCACTCCCTTATTGACCTAAGCAAATAGGAGAAGAGGTTGGGAAAAAAATATGAGCGAATAAGAGAGAGCCACGTGACAGAGGGACATGGAGGAATGGAGTTTTGGAGGTATATATAGTATTTTTTTTATTCTTATTTATGATCTAAGGTTTGTCGCAAATATGCCCCTCCAATAAAGTAACTTGAGTATTCTCAAGTACTTGTTATTGATGGTCGAAAATAAGAGTTTCCAATACCAAAGTCTTGCAGTAATCACTGCTCAAAGATAGAAATGGAAATCTTTGATTGCAACAGTTTCTTCATGCACAATCCAATCCGGAAAGAAGAGAAGGCAACCCCAATCTTCTTAACTTAATTAATGACTAAAGCTTCACATAATATTCCTCACGCCTTTCTCTCTATTCAAAATGAGAAAGAATTTCCAAATATTATTGTTCCCCCACAATCTACAAACCATGGCCATTGGCTCTGCCACCGTAGCTAACGAAGAGGAGCAGTACAATGGAAAGGTGACATCCTTTGTCGTTCTTTCTTGCGTCGTAGCCTGCATGGGAGGCACCATTTTTGGCTATAGTGTGGCCATTACAGGTTCCTATTCTCTCTTGTGCATCTCAATGTACCATTTTTTTCAATGTGTACTTCTTCCTTTTTTTTATTGAACTTTCAACTCATACGGGATTATATAGTATTGAAGAAATATAAAAGTGGTCATCAGTTACAGAAGTAACAAATATACCTTCTCAATCCATTACCCACATGAAAAATGTATTCAGCTGAAACTTAAGAAGAATTGTTTGGAATAAAAACAAAAAAAATATTCTCCAAGATGAGCGTCCACGACGAACCAACACCTGCAAAACCAAACACAATTAGGGGGGAGCATTATTCGGTTTTGGACCGAAAACCGAACCGAACCGAACTGAATAAGATATTCGGTTCGGTTTAAAAAATTTCGGTTCGGTTTCGGTTTTGAAAATACTCAACTTTCTTATTCGGTTTCGGTTTCGGTTTCGGTTTCGATTTTGGGTTTCGTTTTCGGTCCAAAACTGAAAACCGATTATATATATATATATATATATATATATATATATATATATATATATATATATATATATATATATAGTTTTTGTGTGTGTGTGTGTGTATATATACACTAAATAAATTTAGGTATATTTAGTTACTATATATTAACAAAAAGCGCAAATAAATCTAATAAACTGAACCGAATTAATTCGGTTCGGTTTGATTCGGTTATGGGTCAATTCGGTTCGGTTTCAGTTTTGCATATTCGATTTTCGGTCCAATTCGGTTTTCGGTTATTCGGTTCAGTTTAAACCGAATAAACCGAATGCTCACCCCTAAACACAATGGTCTTATGCAGAAAAATAAGGATCATCAAATTCAAGACAAAGACGTACGTAAGTACTAAGTGAAAAATTCAAACTGGCAAAATTATTGGGACTGCAAGATCACTATTAAATTAGGTTGCAAAGCTTTACAAGATCGATACAACTTCCTAACCCCCTATAAGAGAAAGTATACAAAGAGAATCTAAGAAATATTGAGAGCCTACACTCAAAAAGATCTGAAAAATCCAATTTATCTCTTCTTCCATCTATGAGTTTTTTTTCTCTCTCAACATATTGTTGGCTAACTAACACCTTTCTTTGAGCACATAAAAATCACCCACACAAGAAATCATAGGCCCCTTTATACATCATGTCATGTGTCTACACATAGGAATCTAATCCTAAATAGACATGACAAGTGTGTTCTAAGCCTATTACAATTATGATTACTAATATAAGCCAAATCATGAAAATTATCACCTTGGATCATATTCATAATTCAACTCAACAAGTATCTAGCAACCTCTATCATTAATCTTCAAACAATAATCTTGATCTCATGAACCACCCCCTCTCCCTAGAACACCAGTCGCAAGTCGACTCCGGACTCGAGCCAAACTCGACTTTGTGATTCACCTCTGCAACATTGCCCACTTCATAGAATTCTGAAATTATCATTGTCACACTTGGATTAATTAATCTGACTCACCGTCCTCGAGCCATGGAAGGTTGACCCCCACTGTAAATGGACCATCCGGAATATCCAGTCTTTTTACTGTAGAAACATAGGAGCACCACTTTGCATCGGGTCCCTTATCAGCCGATAAATATTATCGCACTTATCCCCCATCATGAACACGGTGCAACCATGTGTCACCCTTAGACCATCGTGTTTTGCTAAAATCATGCATCTTAATATCTACTGTCCGCTCACCGGCAATCTCACAAACTAAGTCATCACCAAAGTGAACAATATCAATCTTCTTCTCCAAAGAAGAAAAGCAATATGTGTCTAAGCAAATATGTAGCGAACTACCAATATCCAACCAGGAGTAGCTTTCTTACCATTGAAAATTGTGAGCAGATCGTCCAAGTGCCATTACGCCCTTGCACCACCAAAGTCTCATCTTTAGGATCATTTTTCTTCTCTAAATGTTGCAGAGAATTTCATCTAATGTGGCCAAATTTCTTTAAATAATAACATACATCAACCTTATTCCTTTATGTCAATCGAAATCGTGTCGTTCATGATCCCTTATCAAGAGTCCTTCGTTTTCCATTTGCCACCACCTTCAACTGTTTATCCTTAGAAGTATGATTTTTCAATAATTTGTTTGAACAATACTTTGTAAGGGCCTTGTTGCACCAAAAATCTTTATTCTCTGCCACATTGCAAAGTTTTCTTTTGTCGTTGAACTACTCTACTTCAAATCGTTACGTCATCATTGTCGATCTTCCGAATCTTCAGTCAATTTTCTAGAACCATTTTGTTGAAAATAAAAGCGAAAACTATTATTTTAGATGAACGTCTACGACGAAACACACCTGTAAGCCAAACACGATGGTCGGCTTATGATCTTCTACAACCTCTCTATTTCTTCTTGTATATTTATCTTGAATTTTGTGATCTTTATTTTTCTGCATAAGTTGACCACCATGTTTGATTTGGTTTGGTTTGATGGTATTAGCCCGTCACGGACGCTTATCTTGAGGAATAATTTTTTCTTCTTATTCCCAACAAAGTAAAGCAGAAACTTTCCAACAAAAAATGTTATTATAAGAGTAATGCTATTCATACCTCCAAATTATTCCTCCTTATGTGGCAGCTGACGTGGCATGTTAAATAATATTATGTGTCATCTGACATGGCAAATTTTGACCCAAAAAATTAATTACCCAATTTTGTCCATGTTAATATAATGTTAATATTAATGTTAATTTAATGTTATTATTAACATTAATTAATATTAATTAATGTTAATATTAATGTTAATGTTGATTTCAATGTTAATGTTAATATTAATATTATTGTTAATGTTAACGTTAATATTAATTTTAATGTTAATGTTAACATTAATTTTAATATTAATTTTATGTTAATGTTAATTTTAATTTTAAATTTTAAATTTTGTCACGTCAGTTGCCAAATCAACATGCCACGTCAGCTGTCACGTAAGGAGGGACGGTTTGGAGGTACAATTTAGAGGGACAAATAACATTATTCTATATAAAAAGAGAAAGTTCATCCAAGAGAATGTAGGGTTGATGAATTGATATTCACTGCAAAAAATATACACGTAGGATAGAAATAGAAATTGAGAATATGAAAAACTTTGCCAACTAAGTTAGAAATTTTCTTATAGTACAATGACAAGGAGGATAAAAACTTAATTTTAGAAATCTCCTTGAAGGTAGCCTAAATTAATTGCTCAGCTGCGGTTAACTAGAAATTGAATCTAACTAGAAATTGCACTCCTTAAAGTGGCGAAAGGCGCGGGAAACTAGAAATTGAATCTAACTAAGATTTTGATTGATAAACAAAGCCATTAAATAAAATCCCTTAAAAACATAACTCAATTTCGCTGGCTTTTCTATGTACAATTAAGTTTGATAGCTTTTTTCAGAAAGGATGGTATCAACACCATCCCACTAAATTTCATTAGCAGATGTAAATAAAAGGTTTATTTTTATTTGTTTCAAATTTCACGCACACACAATTGGGGGAGTTCGCTCGAACATTCAACAGGTTTATTTAGAGTATATACAAGATATAAATAAGGCCAAAGGAGGGTTAATTTGGATTTTATTCCGATGGTTCGCATGAGCTAATCGTCCAAAATAGAGACCTAAACCTAATTAAACAGTAAAATCATTTGCAGAGGACTCAACATTAATAAATCCAAGTTAGACTAGGCCTGTCAATGGTAGTTTATTGGTCGGATATTGGCATTACCATATCCGAACCATTAACTATCGAATATATCCGATAACTATCCGATATCCGTTCGGATAGAAGTTTTGGCTACCGTATCAGTTACCGATAATTTTAACGGACATCGGATAATATTCGAACCAATAAGATTACGAAAAAAAATATTTAAAAAGGGAAGAAAAAAATCAGAACCAGCAGATTTTGTTAAGAAACAACATATTTTCACATTGAAACGACAGATTTTGTCTAGAAACAACATATTTCCACATTAAAATATCAAAAGTAGCAGATTTCGCATTGAAACAGCAGATTTTGTCAGATATATGTGCAGATTTTTACATTGAAATATCATAAACAGCAGATTTCCATGCATACATTGAATACATTTGCACCAAAAAATCTCCACACAAGCACATATAACTAATAGTCTCATGCATACATTGAATATATTTTAAATTTATTAAATAATTTAAATATTATTGGTTCGAAAATTATTGGTCCGGATATGACACTTACCGTATCCGCATCCGATATCCGATAAATATCTGATATGATATCTGAATCCGTATCCAAAATTTTGGATATTTTCGGTTCGAATACGGATCGGCGGTGGAAGCGTTCGAATATCTATATATATATATATATATATATATATATATATATATATATATATACATATATATATATATATATATATATATATATATATATATATATATTGAAGCAATGAATAATTGTGGCAAACTCGCCTCCACTAGGGCTCGAACTCCCGACCACTTGGGCCGCATGCATCTCTCTTAACAACTAGGCTAGAGGTCATTTGCTCCACTTAGGCCGCATGCATCTCTCTTAACCACTAGGCTATATATATATATATATATATATATATATATATATATATATATATATATATATATATATATATATATATGCGGATCAAAAGCCCCCTTCAAAAATCTCCTAAAAAATTTCTCACTCTAATCCGTAATATTAATGTTAATATTAATATTAATTTTTTTATTTTTATATTAATGTTAATGTTAATGTTAATATTAATTTTAATGTTAAATTTAATGTTAATTTTAGTATTTAATGTTAATATTAACATTAATATTAACATTAAACTTAATATTAACATTAAATTACGAATTAGAGTGAGGAAGCTTTTAGGTGGTTTTCTAAGGGGGGCTTATATATATATATATATATATATATATATATATATATATATATATATATATATATATATATATATATATATATATATATATATATATAGGGAGCGGATCAAAAAATCCCTTAGAAAACCCCCTAAAAACCCCCCTCTCTCTAATTCGTAATATTAATGTTAATATTAATGTTAATATTAATGTTAATGTTAATATTAATGTTAATATTAATATTAATGTTAATGTTAATATTAATATTTTTTTTATTAATTTTAATGTTAATGTTAATATTAATGTTAATGTTAATATTAATATTAATATTAATATTAATATTAATATTAATATTAATATTAATATTAAGTTTAATGTTAATTTTAGTATTTAATGTTAATATTAACATTAATATTAACATTAACATTAATATTAACATTAATATTAACAATAAATTACGGATTAGAGTGAGGGGATTTTTAGGGGGTTTTCTAAGGGGAGCTTTTGATCCGCTCCCATATATATATATATATATATATATATATATATATATATATATATATATATATATATATATATATATATATATATATATATATATATATATATATATATATATATATTTTTGGAACCACATATATATATATATATATATATATATATATATATATATATATATATATATATATATATATATATATATATATATATATATATATATATTTTGAAGAAAGTGGTACTTCATTAATAAGAAGAAAAAGTATTTACAGTGTCTTACAACCTCAGCTAGTATATCCCCTACTCATTGGGTGGTTCAGCCTACCATACATTGTATGTCACTATTTATATTGTGAATGATGCCAGTAACGGACATTCCCTGCTTTTCGAAGATTCTTCGGTTCCGTTCTCGCCATACATGCCACACTGCTGCCAGGAGTCTTATCCTTATTTGTCGGAATATGGTGGCCCCTTTGTTGATCATTGCTTGTACTTCTTCGATGGTTTCTTGCAGTCCCCCTCGACTCATACTGTTCAAATTCAATTGGTCTCGCATCTGTTTCCATATGAAGCTGGTGATATTACATTGGAAGAACTGGTGATCCCTTGTTTCGGTCTCATTTCCACATAACACACAGAGGCTATCTGGAATCTGTATATGAAATTTTATGAGCCTCTCCTTGGTGAGCAAGCGGTCCTTTATTGCTTTGTACATGCAGAGTTTCATTTTTGAGGCTGCTCCCTTTGTCCATACTATATTGGCCCACGTAACCGCAGGTGCTGTTCGCCTCATTTGATCATAAACAAGCTTGTGTTCGAACTTGCCGAGGTGGGCGCCCTCCCATACCCAACCGTCAGTAAGTCCATCCTTCTCAATAGGGACCTTCTTTATTTCTTCTTGGAACCATTGGTTTATGAACCTGTCAGTGATCTTCCATTCACCATTGGTGATATATTTGCTAACCGTGTCCGTGTTGCCGAGAATCTCGTACGTTGGCCAGCCTAATCTTTCGATCAAGCTGTCTTTACTGAACCATGGGTCCGTCCATATATTCGTGTCCTGACCGGTGCATATTATGCGCTTTATCCGTTGTTTTAAGACAGCCCGCTGCTTCAATATTAGCTTAAAGACCACCGATGAGTTGTTGTCCGTCTTCATCACCCAGAAGTTCCTTTCTTTATCGCACCTGTTAGCAGTCCACAGTGCCCATAAGGACTTGCCTTCCAGGTATCTCCATGCAAGCTTAAGCATGGCGACGTCACGTAGCGTCCGTATTGATCTCATGCCAATTCCTCCCTCCTCCTTTCTTTGGCAAAGCTCTTCCCAAGTGATAGTGTGCAATCCGCCCCTCCAAACAAAGTTGGCACATAATTTTTCTATTTTTTGTATAGTCTGAACGGGTATGATAATAGCTTGCATCCAATACGCGGTGATCGCCAGTATTGTTGATTGAACTAGTTCGATACGTCCGCCAAATGAAAGTTGCTGTGACTGCCATCCTTCCAGCCTGTTCTGGACGTATTGGACCAGTCCATTGCAATCGCTATCGCTTGCATAATTCACTGTAAGCGGGATTCCGAGATATCGCACTGGTAGTTGTCCTTTTTCTATTCCCAAGCAGTGCGTCCAGTGGTCTTGCTGCGGACAGTCCTTACTGAAGTATATTTGTGATTTGTTCTTGTTAAGGATCAGACCAGTATCCTGGCCGACCTTCGCGAGAACCCGACCAAGGCTCTCAATTCCTATCTCTGTCGGCTCCATGAATACAAGTAAGTCGTCCGCATAGATAAGGTGCGTGACGATCGGCGAGATTCGGCGATATAATGGACTTATTTGCTTCCTGTGAACCGCCAAGTCCAGTAGGCAGGTGAAGTGCTCCATCACTATAGTGAATAGGTATGGTGAAAGGGGATCACCCTGTCGAATGCCTCTGTTGCTCCCAAAAAATCCGTGAGGTTGCCCATTTATAATAATAGAGAAGGTCGGTGTGTTAATGCATTCTTCTATTCGGTCCACCCACCAGTTGTCGAATCCCATCCTCCGCATGAATTTGCAAACAAACTTCCTATTTACCATATCATAGGCTTTACGCAGATGAGTTTAAGGCACCCTTTCTTCCCGCCTGGCTTGTTGAATTCTCGAACAAGCTCGTGTGCGAGTAGGCAATTTTCCGCAATGGATCTCCCTTTGATGAATGCTGTCTGATTGGGAGATATGAGTTCTGTCATGATGTCCTTCATTCTTCTACACATCACCTGCGTTATAATTTTATAAATGAAGTTGCAGCAGGCAATAGGCCGAAAGTCCCCCAGTTCGATAGCTCCTTCCTTCTTGGGAATCAAGGTAAGGAAAGTATGATTTATTTCCTTTAGAAGACGTCCTGTTTGGAAGAAGTCATGCACTACTTGATATATGAGCCCCTTCAATTGTCCCCAATGTTTCTTGTAGAATTTAGCATTGAAGCCGTCTGGCCCGGGGGCTTTTGTAGGATCGGCCGTCATAACGATGCTCTCTATTTCCTCCATAGTAACCTGCTTCCTCAGAATACTGTTACCTTCTTCTGTCACCTTTCGTTTGGAAATAAGATCTGGAAACTCCTCTATGTAGTCTTCTTGGTTATAGAGATTATAGTAGAAATGAAGAGCTTCCTATTTTATTTGTGAGTCGTTTCTGACTTCCCTTCCTTCACTGTTTAAGAGAGCAGTCATGGCATTGTTGTGTTGGCGGGACCTAATGGTAGCATAGAAGAATTTTGAGCATCTGTCGCCATCTTTTAGCCACATGCACTTTGCTCTTTGTTGGAGGTAGGCCTCTTCCAGTTGTCTCAGTCTCCTTACTTGATCTTGTAGGCGGCATTCCTCGGCAATTAGCTCCGCGTCGTTGGGCTTAGCCTGAACTTTGCTTTGGACCGCCTGTAGCAGACTTACATAGTCTGAGAGTATAGGCCGCGGTCTTGTTTTGTCCCATTCACGGATGGCTCGTTTAATGCATTTGAGTTTCTGTGTTAGGACAAATTGGGGGTTACCGCTGATCGGGGAAGCGAGAGCTCTATCTACCGTTACGTCGTAGCCCTCCATCTCAGGCCATGTGTTGCAATATCGGAACGGACGCCTTTTGGTAATAGAATCCCCTTCCAGGTTGATAAGGATAGGGGTGTGGTCGCTGGTGCCGCTATGCAGTCCTTCTGCGAGAACCAGAGGGAACATATCTAACCACTTAGTATTACAAACTGCTCGATCTAATTGGCAGGCTACCCATCTTGTTGCTGATCGGTTGTTCCAGGACCAGATGTGGCCCTTCCTGTTTAGGCACCTCAGTCCCGATCCTAATAGACAGTTCTGAAAGTCCGCGAGGATGGCTTCAGGTACTGGTCTGCCCCCTATCTTCTCTGTAGTGCTAAGGATGGCATTGAAGTCGCCGCAAAGTAATAGAGGAATGTCATCCCCTGTCATTGCCGCCGTGCGAATAATGTCGTCCCATAACTTGAACCTTCTTCGTCTATCATTTTGTCCATAGACCGCTCCCAGAATAACGTTCAAACCTCCTTTTTTAGTGAAATTTATAACTATCAATTGATCGGTTTGAAGAATTACCTGGCCTGACCATATGCGCGCGTCCCATTGAACCCAAATACGAGCCATCTCGCAGAGATGTAAATTGTGGACAGATTCCCAGTTGTGAGGTGTCCTCTGTTGAAGGCGGCTTGCTGACTTGATCTTGCTCTCAATTATGGCAACTATAGAGCACTTGTTTCTTCTGATGACACTTTGTATCTCCTTCCACCGGCCAATTGAGTTGGCCCCCCTGACGTTCCAAGTAAGGAACGTCATTTAGAACTTCGGTTGTCCGTCCTTGTGATGCTCTGGCTAACTCCTGGACGATGGGGGTCTGCCATGTTTGCTTTTGTTTGCCTTGTACTCGCATGTCTTTGTAGTGAAGTCCATTGTGAATTTTCTGAAGTGAGGCCTTGTGGTTGAGAAGGACCATCAGGAATATTACTCATGTACTTAGGTTCTTCCTGTGGCTTCTTGTTTTGGTCTTCCCAATTATGGTGAGTCTTGGTAATATATATATACACATTAACATTAATATTAATATTAATATTAACAATAAATTACGGATTAGAGTGAGGGAGTTTTTAGGGGATTTTCTAAGGGGAGCTTTTGATCCGCTCCCATATATATATATATATATATATATATATATATATATATATATATATTAAAAGATGGTAAGAAAAAATAGGAAACTTTATTTTAAGAGGTTGTATAGATTTCCAATCTTCGATTGCTATCATTTCACCATGCATGTTTCCATTCAGATGGTCTTACTTCCATGAAGCCATTCCTGGAGGAATTTTTCCCATCAGTGTTGCTACAAATCATGAGGAAGGAAGAAGAGGCGAGCAGCTACTGCAGAATCCGCAGCCATCGCCTGAACGCGTTCGCGTCGTCGTTGTACGTTGCAGGGATCTTCTCGTCGGTTGCAGCAGCGCCGGTGACACGCACGCGAGGGCGCAGGGTGACTATGGCGATTGGAGGCGCGATGTCCCTGGCCGGTGCTGCGCTGGGCACGGCCGCTGTCAACGTGGGGATGCTGATCGTTTCCCGCGTTTTGCTCGGTCTCGGTGTTGGGTTTGCCAGCCAGGTTAGTACGCCTGTGTCAGCGAGATGCATATATCCAACCATAGTGAAGGACACCATAATTAGTAGAAAAATTAATTTTCGAAAATGATATTTTGCACGTACGTGTGCGCAGCATGGTGCAGCAGTCGTGAAGGACGGAGCGTCGCCACCATCCTTCCTCCTATTTTTACTCTGCCACTGTCTCTTTCTCCACCGCCGACGCTCTACCCCCTCCTGCCCTGCCCTGCCCTCCCCACCCCCACCCCCACCCCCACAATGGCGCATGCCAAATAGCACCATTTTTTTTTCCAAAGTAGTATACTTAAACATTTTATTTATAGCTTAGTTAATTAAAACCTATACTAATATACAACCCAAATAATAGGAATAATATTATTATTTTAATGTAATACTTTCTCATTTAAAAATTAATTATTTAGAGATATATTGGCCATCCATATGGTGAATTAATATCTAAACCGGTTGAATAAGAATAAATCCAACATAATCTAATCTTTAATATTTTAAATCAAATCAAATTTAATCTATAAGCTCAAAAGATCCAAAAAAGTTAATTAAAGGATAGTTGAATCTTGTTTGAAATCTAAATTATTAAAATTAGATATTTATCATATAGTATAGCATTCTATTTTGTTCTCTTAAAATTTACAAAACAAATTATATAATCCAAAATTTATTTTATAACTTAAATAATATAACTTATCGTGGAGAGTTAATTTAAAATTAATCAAATTTAATAAACGAGTATTATTTAATTGACTATAATATATAATCAAATTAACAAAATACATGTCATTATTAAAAATAATATGAACATGGATTATTTTATTCTTTTTTTATGTGACCATGTTGTTGGATTGTATCACGGTTGAGCACTCAAAGGTGGTGACATTGGACTTGATAATTTAGTCCATGTCGGTTAGAGAGTAGGATCATGAAATATAGATAATTTATTCAGTCCTTACATGGTAATTTTTTAAGACATATGGTCCAGTCCAATATTGCACCTCATGGGCCTCAAACCACGTTTCCAAAAAGTGGTATTAGAGCCCAAGGTTACGAAACTGGTTTGGACGGCTCTAATTGGTTCGAAACAAATTATGCTGAACATTCATGCATATAATCGGATTATACAGGCTCTCTTCTCAAGATGGAGTTAGGAGCATCCTCTCTGGAAGACGGATCAGACCTAATGTTGGAGACAACTACACGAGTTGGCTTCACAGGCAGGTCCAACATGCCCAAGGTGGAGCAAGACGTTGTGGTTAGCACACAATAATGGTACGGATGAAAGTTTCGGTTTGGTTATGTGGATCAAATTATATGGGTACACTGATTGGATTCAAAGGTGGGTCCGACATGTCCAAGGTGGAACAAGAAGTTATGGTTGACACACAATGGTGGTGTGGATAAACATATCGATTTGGTTCTGTGGTCGAACGGATCGAGATAACATTATGTTGGATCTCCTGAGTGCTCAATTGACGTGAATGAGCAATGATTGGATTTGATAATTTAGTCTCACAACGGTTAGAAATGGGGTCATGTAGTATTGATAGTTGGGATTGATTCAGGACTTACATGAAAATTTTATTTTAAGACATACGGGCCCCAGCCCAATATCGTACCTCATGGACCAACTCCAATATTCAGGTTTCTACATCCACCTGTAGAGAAATTGTTGGGTGTGGAGCCGCTCTCCATCCAGCAGTTGAAGACTTCATCATCGCAAATACCAACCAGAAGATCGGGTTACCAGCTCAGAGGTACTGTGTAAGGCGGCGACAGGCGGGTCCGGGCACAGCGTCGGCAGCGGTCGAGCTCGCCGCAGGGTTCGCGGGGGTCGAGCTCGCCACAGGGCTCGCCGTCCGGTCCACACTATTTTCGGGGATCGCGGCTATCAGTTTCTTGGGCGGATCGAGGCGAAAATCACGATCACGTCATGTGGATGAAGACTGTTTCAGATGCGGTTGATGGAGTAAATCGTGGCGTTTGTTGGATCAGATCGTTACGGTTATTGGAGGAAATCTCGGCAGTTGTGGGTCACGACTTTTGACCTAATCTGTTCGCCCAGATCTATAAATAGGAGTGCCTGGGTGAGAACAGAGGTAGTAGTGTGGAAGAAGCAAACGGGAGTCCTCTACATCTGAAGACTCGGCAACTGGTGCTTCGAATTCCACAAATTGAGAGATTCATTGTAAGGTGAGAAGAGTGAACCTTTTCTGTTTGATGTACTCTTGGTTCTCCCTTTGAAGATAGTGAATTTCTGACGGCTGGTGGACGTAGCCCATCTCGGGTGAACCACGTTATTTTCTGTGTTCATTATTATTGCTTTGTTTGCATAGTTCTCTAGTTGTCATAGCTCCCAAGATCGCATCGGCGGGAAACGGTCTAGTTTTCGGTGCCTATTTCGTGTCTAGGACCCAACAAGTGGTATCAGAGCTTTCGGGTTCGAACGGAGACGTCTGCTCGAGTGGGAGTAATGGCCACTGAGGACGCTACGATGATGGGCGTAGAGAAGTTCAACGGCGCAAATTTCGCCTTCTGGCGGATGCAGGTAAAGGACTACCTGGTTATGAAGAAGCTGCACACGGCGCTTGATAAAGCGCCAGAAGGGGTCGACATGGCAAAGTAGAATGCATTGGACCGAGAGGCACTGGGAGCAGTCAGGCTGACGCTCTCGAAGAACCTGGCTCATACGGTCATCAATGTGAAGACTACGGCTAAACTTATGAATGCTCTGGCAACGAGGTATGAAGCTCTTACTGCGAACAACAAGGTACATCTAATAACTCAGTTGTTCAACATGAAGATGAAGGAAAACGATAATATCTCTGAGCATGTAAATCATGTTTATCGCATTCTGAACCAACTAACGTCCCTAGGAATTAAATTTGATGATGAGATTTATGTATTATGTCTTTTGGGTTCTCTGCCTGATAGTTGGCAGATTATACGCACTACAATTAGCAATTCTGCTGGCAAAAGTAAACTTTCTTTTGATGAAGTGCGAAACCAGTTACTCGACAAAGATGTAATCAAAAAGTCATCTGGATATGACAAATCTGGTGGTTCTGCTCTTAGTGCGAATTCGAGAGGGAGGTCCAAGAACAGAGGATCAAACAATCAAGGAAGATCCAACTCGAAGAGGAGAAGCAAATCAAGATCTGGTAAAAATGTTACTTGCTGGAATTGTAAGAAGGTTGGGCACATTAAAGCAGATTGCGATCAACTGGCGAGAAACAAAGGCAATGGTCAGAAATCGGAGGTAAATGCTGCTACTTCAATTAATGATGATGTTTTACTACTATCTGCTTCCGGTTCTGTGGAGTCCTGGGTTCTGGACTCTGGTGCATCATTTCACTGTACATCAAACCGTGATAATATTCAAGACTACTTAAGGGTGATTTTGGAAAGGTTTACCTTGCCAACGGCGACTCACTCGACATAGTTGGGAAGGGTATGGTGGACTGTGTGCAACATAATGGTTCTTCTTGGAAGCTGAATGAAGTGCGTCATATTCCGGGTCTGGCAAAAAATCTAATCTCAGTTCATCAGTTGGAAGTTGAAGGACATCGGGTCACATTCGAGTGTGGCAAATGGAAAGTGTGCAAGGGCGCCATGGTGATTGCTAGGGGTGTCAAAAGTAGCACGCTATACCTGACAGACGCACCTACCGCGGCAGTTGCTAGCAACAATATGGACGTGGCGACATGGCATTGCCGCCTGGGACACATCAGCGAGAAGGGTCTGAAGGTGATGAAATTGAAGGGCAAGTTACCTGGTCTGGAGTCAATAAAACTGGAGTTGTGTGAGAGTTGCATCCTTGGGAAGCAGGCACGCATAAGCTTTGGGAATAGCGGGAGACAGTTGAAGACACAAAAATTGGAACTTGTTCACTCTGATGTTTGGGGGCCAGCACTAGGGGCTTCTATGGGCGGTACGCGTTACTATGTAACGTTCATCGATGACTCTACAAGAAAGGTATGGATCTACTTTATTAAGCACAAGTCTGATGTGTTTGAAACTTTCAAGGTTTGGAGATCCCTGGTAGAAAACGAGACCGACCTAAAGCTGAAATGCTTAAGGACGGACAATGGTGGTGAATATGAATCGCAAGGGTTCAGACAGTACTGTTCGGAGAATGGAATTCGGTTCGAGAAGACCATACCGTCGACACCGCAGCACAATGGTGTTGCTGAGAGAACGAACAGAACTCTTTGCGAGCGAGCCAGAAGCATGAGACTGCAATCTGGCCTGCCCCAGATGTTGTGGGCGGATGCGGTGAACACAGCCGCATACTTAATCAATCGAAGTCCTTCAGTTCCACTACAACTAGCAAATCCCGAGGAAGCCTGGAGGGGCAAGGAGGTGACATATTCTTATCTCAGAACATTCGGTTGCATATCTTATGTTCTTGTTGAATTTGATGACAGGAACAAGCTGCAAGCAAAATCCAAAAAAGTGTGTTTATAGGCTATGGTAATGCGCAAATGGGCTATCGATTTTGGGATCCAATAAACCGGAAGGTCTTTCGTAGCCGCAATGCTACCTTCAATGAGAAGGTGATGTATGGAGATGATGCAGATGATAAGAGTACCAAGAAGACTGGTTCTGATAATGAAGCAGGTGACGAAGTTGCTGATGCTGATACCACAGTTCCTGACGAGCCTATTGTCACTGCAGAAGACAATGAGGTTGGTGAAGATGTTGCTGATAGTTTGGGCACTTCCAGTAGGAGTGATCCGGATGACGACGGAGGGGCAGATGGTAACATTGAAAACTTAAACATGCCAATTGCCTTGAGGAAGGTTGAACGTGTCAAGACAAGACCAGCGAGGTACTTGAACTATCTGTTGCTATCGGATGGTGGTGAACCTGAGAACTATGAAGAAGCTTTAAAGACCGCAGATTCACTCAAGTGGGAGCAGGCAATGCAGGAGGAGATGAAGTCTCTTCACCGCAATGGTACATGGGAGCTGACCAGGTTTCTAAAGCAGAAGAAGGCTCTTCAGAACAAATGGGTTTACCGGCTGAAACATGAAAGCGACGACAGCATTCGCTACAAGGCGAGACTAGTAGTGAAAGGGTTTCAGCAGAAAGAAGGGATCGACTTCACCGAAGTATTCTCTCCGGTGGTGAAGTTAAATACGATCCGTACTGTACTCGGCGTTGTAGCCGGGCATGATCTACATCTTGAGTAGATGGACGTGAAAACGGTATTTCTGCATGGGGACCTGGAGGAAGAAATTTACATGTTACAACCTGCTGGATTCGAGATGAAGGGGAAGGAGAGGATGGTATGCAGACTCAAGAAGAGCCTGTACGGTTTGAAGCAAGCTCCAAGGCAGTGGTATCACAAGTTTGATTCATTTATGATACGCAATAGTTTTAAGCGGTGCAATGCTGATCACTGCTGCTATATGAGAAGGAAAGATGGCAGATTTCTACTTCTATTACTTTACATCGATGACATTCTGATTGCTGGTTCAAGCATGCATGAAATTGATGACTTGAAGAAGGAGCTGTCGAAGACCTTCGAGATGAAGGATTTGGGTGCCGCTAATCAAATCTTGGGTATGCAGATTGTCCGCAACCGAAATATGAAGACCTTGACATTATCACAGGAGGAGTACATCGAGAAGGTGTTGGACCGGTTTTCTATGATGAATGCTACGCCAGTCGCTACACCTCTGGGAGGAAAATTCAAACTTTCGAAGTCTGATTCACCGAAGATCGAGGCGGAGCGTGAGTACATGTCACGTATACCTTACGTGTCTGCCATTGGGAGCCTGATGTATGCGATGGTGTGTACGCGGCCTGACATAGCCCACTCAATTGGGGTTGTCAGTCGCTACATGAGCTGTCCTGGAAAGTTGCATTGGGAGGCTGTAAAATGGATACTCCGCTACTTACGGGGTACTAAGGGGAAGTGTCTGGAGTTTGGTCAAGGTAGTATAGAGCTGCACGAATACGTTGATGCAGATATGGGAGGAGACTTAGACAGGCGAAAGAGTACCTCCAGGTATGTTTACACATTTGGTGGGACTGCTGTGAGCTGGGTGTCCAAACTGCAGAAGATTTTTGCACTGTCTACAACCGAAGCGGAGTACGTGGCAATCACGGAAGCAAGTAAGGAGATGATATGGCTTCAGAATTTTTTGGGGGAGCTGGAAGTGAAGTGCGGGAAGGGTATGCTGCAAAGCGACAGTCAGAGTGCGATCCACCTGACAAGAATTCGGTATTTCATTCTAGAACAAAGCACATACAGATACGCTATCATTTCATACGGTCCTTACTTGAAGAAGAAGTTCTTTGGCTGGTGAAGATCACTGGAGTTAAAAATCCGGCGAACATGTTTACAAAGGGAGTAACTACTGAGAAGCTGAAGTTGTGCTCGACGGCGGTTAGGCTTCACGGTTGATGACAGATGCATGAAAGAGAACTACGATTGGCTTGATCCCAGCACTGGGTACGTAGGCAGCTTTTCAAGTTCAGCCAGACAGGGCCGGGTGTGCATAACACATTCGGCGATAACTGCTTATAGAGAGACGACTCCAAGGGGGAGATTGTTGGGTGTGGAGCCGCTCTTCATCCAGCAGTTGAAGACTTCATCATCGCAGATACCAACCAGAAGATCGGGTTACCAGCTCAGAGGTACTGTGTAAAGCGACGACAGGCAGGTCCGGGCGCAGCGCCGACGGCGGTCGAGCTCGCCGCAGGGCTCGCGGGGGTCGAGCTCGTAGCAGGGCTCGCAGGGCGGCGGTCGAGCTCGCCGCAGGGCTCGCAGGGCTCGCCGTCCGGTCTACACTATTTTTGGGGATCGCGGCTATCAGTTTCTTGGGCGGATCGAGGCAAAAATCACGATCACGTCCTGTGGATGAAGACTGTTTCAGATGCGATTGATGGAGTAAATCGTGGCGTTTGTTGGATCAGATCGTTGCGATTATTGGAGGAAATCTCGGCGGTTGTGGGTCACAACTTTTGACCTAATATGTTCGCCCATATCTATAAATAGGAGTGCCTGGGTGAGAACAGAGGTAGTAGTGTGGAAGAAGCAAACGGGAGTCCTCTGCATCTGAAGACTCGGCAACTGGTGCTTCGAATTCCACAAATTGAGAGATTCATTGCAAGGTGAGAAGAGTGAACCTTTTCTGTTTGATGTACTCTTGGTTCTCCATTTGAAGATAGTGAATTTCTGGCGGGTGGTGGACGTAGCCCATCTCAGGTGAACCATGTTATATTCTGTGTTCATTATTATTGCTTTATTTGCATAGTTCTCTAGTTGTCACAGCTCCCAAGATCGCATCGGCAGGAAACGGTCTAGTTTCCGGCGCCTATTTCATGTCTAGGACCCAATAGAAATATCTACCAGCTTAATATTGAATAGACAACCAAATAACAAACAGTTTTAAATATCAACTAACATGGAAGTTAATAATTTACCTCGAGATGTGTCTTTAGCCATTTGGGAGGATAAGACCTCTTCTGGTCCTGAAGGATAGGGGAGGAATCTCAGTCCATCTAGAGACGAGCAATAAAAGTTTCAGAGAAATCTGGGAAAGATGAGGAAAGGTTTATAGCTTACAAGGGGATTTCATCAGGAGAGAAGCCTCTAACCAAGTTGAATGAGAAATGGTTGTGTCTCCTATAAGAGAATGAAGATAACACATCGCGGATAAGCGTTAGTCAGAAATTGAAGAAGCAACAAGTAGACGTCCGAGTTAGCATTCGGAGTTATCACGAACCGTACCCGGATAGTTGGGCATGAGTCGTGGGTACATCCAGCCTACGTCGCAGTATCTACGGTAGAACGTTGTCTAGACCTCCAACATACAATACTAATCCAAGAACTACCAATATGTACTCAATCACAGCATGCTAAAGGTAGACACGAATAATAATAATAATAATATCTAAATACAAGGTCCCCTCTTGGTCCAAATGTAAGAGTAGACTCAGCTATAGCATCCATCTGAAGTCCAAGAATGTAAGTACAATATCTCCTAAAAATGTGGCTATCCAGTCAGGATTGGAGATAATTACAATCAATAAAAGCAGTTACAAGTAAATGACAGAGACTATAAAACAAAAATATAATAAATGTAATACATGATGAAAGAAGAAAACTAAGAATCATAGGTGACAAGTAATAAAATAAATATAATTACAATCATAGCAGTAAATAGGGAAATCATGATATCAAGATAAACATGGTATATGACTAGTATCTCTAAGTGATTTGAAATATTAGTTTGATATATGATCGGCTTGGACCTAACACGGAGCATATATAAAAAGAGCTAGCTCAACCATACATGAAATGTATGATCAGCTAGTAGCCACAATTTATACTACAACACGGTCTACCGGGTATGATTACATATCCAACTAATACTTCTCCCATCCCGACTAACACTAGTGCATCTGAATCACGACATGTCACAACATGTAAATCACAATGCACGAAATAAATACGAGCACATAATCACGGTACAACAATAGCATGAAAGACACATCTCCTGACTAGAAATCCATGCATTACCAGTCTGTGTAACGTACGTGTCGGAAATCAAGTATACTTTACTAAAAACATGTAATATAGAAACTATCATATACTGAAAACAATCAAAGAATTATACTTGCATGTGGTCCTGAGCCGAAAGTAACAATCAAGTTTGTATCGGTGTCCAAGACCTATATTATGAATACACATCATCAATACATGAAAACTAACCTATACAATCATGCTATCTAACACATATAACACTAATGTCAAGTTGGTATGGGTAGAGGGTACACCTTCCTATAATTTCTAGTTCATATTTTATCCAAAGAGAAGTTTTCAGAAGTTCACTTCATCCTGACTTTAGACTAGTGAACGAGTGATCAGAAATAATGATGAACGGTTCTAACTTAAGGATTCAGAAAAATAAAGTTGTCTAACAATAGAAAAAATTCCAAACCAATCCAACGGTTGAATTTTCCAGAATCGAAGCACAAAGCTGCAAGAAAAACTGATTTCAGACTTGAAAATAATTTGTGTGCAGAAGTTTATAATTTTTTCAGTTTTGGAAGCAATATTTGAGTAAACAAACAATATTACTTGTGGCTCACATTCTATGATCTAATATAAATTTATCTAGAGATTACTATGGAAAAACCATACAGAAATCCAACGGTTTGATTTTCGAAAAACGGAGCTCAAAGTGACCTCCAAAAATAGTTTGAGAGTTGAATCCTAAAATGTTGTTCATGGAGCTCATTTTGTCCTCAATTTACATAACTCAAAATAAGTAGTTAAGTCATTAAACCTATATAAAATAATTCACAACTTAACCAAAAATACATACACGATACTGGAATATAATAATATGATATACAGAGAAAACGACGCACATCCAAAGTTGGTAAAAATAATTTCAGACTTAAGAAATATTTTAGTGTGCAGAAAAATACTAATTATGCCAACTTTTGTCTCATTTTACGCTAGTGAAACGAATTATTTTGGACATGACTTAAATACAAAGTAGATAGAAAAAATATTACAGCTTTCAATCCAACAATTGGATCTGCAAAATAATAACTACACAGAAAGTTATGCATGCTCAAAGTTGGAAGCAAACTACAATTTCAGAATTTTGTGTTCATGAGGTCAACTTTGAGAACAAATAACCAAGATTTCATATAAGCTTTTGGAGTTGAAAAATATGACACATATGGAAAGTTACACTACTTTAAAGTTGGAAAAAAATACAGTTTTAGGATTCAGATTTCACGAGGTCAAGTTTGACCAATCAAACAAAATATTTTGGACATGACTCCAACATGAAATTTGTACAAAACATAACCAAAATTGCATACAAACTTTTGAAATTGAAAATTATTTCATATACAAAAAATTATACTAGTTCAAAGTTGGAGGAAAATAGTTTACCTTTGAAAGAAGAAATCACCCAAACCTCAATTGTGCACAACCCCAAACTCTTTGAAATTTTCGGCGAAGAGAGATTGAGTAGATGAGTGAAAGAATGATAGAAAGAGAAGGTTGTGACTGAAGTTTTATTGAGAAATTTGAGAAAATATAGTGAATTTGAATGCCTAAAGAAAGGGTGAGTGGGTGGTTTCATTAACTACCCACATTTATACTCCCCCCTAAGCCGGCCCATGGACTGTGTATAGATTCTATATCCACTTGTTTAGGTGACAAATACAAGCCCTAACTCACTTAGTTTGAGTCCAATACACCCAAGTACATAAGGTTCAAGTTTGGGTTCAATTGGGATTGATTTGAATAGGTTTTGCTAACCTAAACTAACCCACTAGCTCATTACACTAGGTTGAAATTAACTCAACATGTCAACAAGTATTCCAAGCCTAACGTAGGTCACATAACATACATACATAATTACACTAACTATAAATATATATATATACAAAACACAAATTTTTGTTATAATTACACTAACTACTAACTAGATAAAATGATTTGATTCATTGAAAACGAATGTTAGAGGAGTACCAAGGGGTAGAATAGTAAGTTTGTATAGCTTAGGGATGAGTGAGGTTCTGATGTAAGGGTATTAGTTCTGAGTTGTAGGGTAGTCGGCATTTAAGCATGGCTTTTATATGTGTGTGTGTGTGTGTGTGTGTGTGTGTGTGTGTGTGTGTGTGTGTGTGTGTGTGTGGGAAAACATGATATGAGGTATTGGCTCATATTCTTAAATTAGTCATGCCACGTGGACTTCCACATGGACCAATAGGAATTAAGTAATTTGGAAGAAAAGAAGAAGAAATGGGATATGAGTCATTGGCACATATTCTTAAATGAGTCATGCCATGTGGACTCTCAAATGGACCAATATGAATTAAGGGATTTGGAATAAAAAAAATAGATAGATTTGATAAATAAATAAATAAATAAAAGATTTAAATTAACAAAAATTAAAATAAACAATAGGATATTATCTTTATATTCTCTCTTCCACTACAGGGGAAAAAAAGCCTACAACAACGTTCGAAAAATATGGTTAAAACATTTTAACAATGTTTTCGCAAACGTTGTCTTACATGGGAGTTGCAAAAAGTCCAGTGCCTTTTACCGTTTCTTAAACATTGCATCAAATGTTGTAATAGATATTTCAACAACGTGTTTACAAGTTACAGCTATATATAAACAATTCTCGGTACTTTGTTATTTGATTTGCAATAACAATTGGACAACATTGCAATAATATTGTCACAATGTTGTAAAATTCTTGTTCACAACAGGAATGAAACGTTGTGATATTTTTGATTCACAATAGTCATGAAACTTAGTTGAGTAAATTATATTTTCTTAAAAAATATTTAATTGTATATTCAGCTTTTATATAACACTTCATAGAACCGTAACAACAATTAAAATCACATAATATATTTTAAAACACTTACATTTCTTTTGCGATGCCCGGCGTAATGCACTGGACTATGCACGCTGCTTTGAATGCCATTTGGGCCATTGTTCCAATTTTTACACCCCCACCCACCTTTCCTGCGGTTTGATCCCAAGGCCGTCCACCTAGCCAACGAGGTTATACCTCGCCTATATATATATATATATATATATATATATATATATATATATATATATATATATATAGGAAGCGGATCAAAAGCCCCCTTAGAAAACCCCCTAAAAACTCCATCACTCTCAGCCGTAATTTAATGTTAATATTAATGTTAATGTTAATATTAATGTTAATATTAATATTAATATTAACATTAAATACTAAAATTAACATTAAACTTAACACTAAAATTAATATTAACATTAACATTAATATAAAAATAAAAATAAATATTAATATTAACATTAACATTAACATTAATATTAAAATTAATATTAACATTAATATTAACATTAACATTAATATTAGCATTAATATTAACATTAATATTAACATTAAATTAATATTAAATTACGGATGAGAGTGGAGGCGGTTTTTAGGGAGTTTTCTAAAGGGGACTTTTGATCCGCTCCCATATATATATATATATATATATATATATATATATATATATATATATATATATATATATATATATATATATATATATATATATATATACATTAACATTAAATTACGGATGAGAGTGAGGGGGTTTTTTAGGGGGGTTTCTAAGGGAGACTTTTGTTCCGCTCCCTATATATATATATATATATATATATATATATATATATATATATATATATATATATATATATATATGATGCGAATCAAAAGTCTCACGGGGGAAGCCCCGCCCTCCCGCACCATTGGATTGGAGGGCATGCATGGAGCCCCCGCGCCGCCCGCTTGAGGACGACGGGGCTCCGCGAGCGGGACTGCGAATCCGGACCCCCCCCCCCCCCCCCACACACACACGCACACACACACATGCATATATATATATATATATATATATATATATATATATATATATATATATATATATATATATATATATATTTTTATATATATATATATATATATATATATATATATATATATATATATATATATATATATAACACTAAAAAAATATATATATATATATATATATATATATATATATATATATATATATATATATATATATATATATATATATATATATAACACTAAAGGCAAGTCCTCTTATATATCAAAAATTCTATTTTTAGTTTAATTTTTCATGTAAACTTTGATTTTTTTTCATACTTTTTCCTGTAAGTTTTTATGCTAAGAGGTTAGTATGTTGTAGACATGATGTTATAGCATGGTGTTAGAAAGCATAGGTGAAGTTGACGCACCTATGTTAAGGTGACGCACCTCCAGAAATTATAGGACACGATGTATAGGACTTGTTTATGTAGCTTGTATATATATAAAAATATACATATATCATCATTAAAAAAAATATGTGCTATATTTATAATATGCATGCATGCTATCTTAAATATGTGTCTCTACTGGTTAATATAGGAGCACGTGCTAAGAACACGCGTAAAAAAAATTACATAGCGTAAATAATTACGTAATGTAATAAAATTAATATAACAAAATTATGTAGCGTAACGTAATTACATAACAAAATTAAATTACATAACGTAACATAATTACGTTATATAATTGATTTGCGTAACGTAACGTAATTCAATAACGTAAAGAAAGTATGTAACATAACAAAACATAATTAACAAAATTACGTAACCTAAAACCTTTTAATTCCAAAACTATATTTTATATATGTGTGTCATAGCTTGTAAATAATGTTCTATGCATGTTTATATGCCTGTTTCACTATGGATTTGATGACGACACACAATTTTGTTCATCGATTTAATGGTATGACACAAGTTAAAATATGATATAAACTGATCGTAGGATATGAAAATAATCCTCTTAGGTGTATGTGTTTTTAATTTCATGTTATTCGCATGAAGTATGGTTATGTGTTTATATATTTGCATGTTCGCCTATGTATGTCATGCAAGCCTAGACCTAGAAGAAAGCATGTTACCACATACGTTAAGTCGTACCCGATCTTCGTATTGTTAACAATTTACGTAATTAATCCTAGTACCATCAAAAAATATTTTTGAAAGTGTTACCAGGCGACTATTATGCAAGTTAAAGATTCTTATATTTATGATTTGTAGTGTTGCACATGACTTAGAGGAATCTAGGGTTATGTATCGGACTATTGAAGATTTAATACATTAAAATTCGAGGAATATCGATTTAAATCAAACTTATATTTGTATGCTAAGTCATAGAATTGGACGATTTATTTCATATCGATGGAAAGCTACTTTGAGGCTTAGCAATGAATTCTAGACTTGCTTACTTGTGCTTGATAAGTATTAAAATTCATAACATAAGCATGTATTCATATCACGAGTTTTATTGATGCCTAAATAAATGAAACAATCAATATCTAACAAAAATAATAACTTGGTAAATATTCTTGTTTATGTGATCGTACTATTGATTTAAGTATTATCATGTAGTTAAGTTCATTTTGAAATTTTATATGTTTCTAACTTATGTGGTTTATTGGTTCGAAAGAACAAGTCTAGCAAGACCAATAGTTATTGCTAAGTAGTCAAGTTTGAAGAATTTACTTCTTCTTAATACTTATGCATTTCCTGCTAGATTAGAACTGCGTGTGCCCGTTGTTGAGTTGATCCACCGAAGGGGCTTTGACACAGGAGAATTCTACAGAGAGAGTTACTTCGGGTTGATTTATATTATTGTGTTTAGTATTATGATGCTCGAAATACAAAGAAGACTGCCGAAAATTCTAAGAATTTTGAGAAATAACTTAATTTCGAACCAACACTTTAGTATTATACTTTATCCTAACTTAAATAGTTGTATATCAACTAGAGACAGACTATCGATAACTCTAAATATATCTTGGGGTCGAACCGTCTTAAGTTTTGGACTCGCATGACACAAACACGCTGACATGCAAGCGTAACAAATATTGAATCCAATTGTATATTCTTAATTCTAGTAGATTGAATATTATGTTGAGTTGTATACTCGTACTACATGATACTTGCTATATGGATCGAGATACATACCTTGTCATGTCTCATTTGATAGAATATCATGTTGACATGTATTTTTTTACTACGTGATATTTTGCATGTATAGAGATACTTACATATGTTACTTCAATGAATGAAAATTTCTTGTTAAATAGTATTCTCATATTTACGTGATGCCTACGGTACATGGTATGAGATACATACCTGAGCTAGAAAAGAAAGTTTTAAAAGATAATAAATTATTTGTGCTTGTAGAATAGAGCATTGGACGAGGAATAACAAAATGGATCACATTGTATAAAATCTTTACAATATAAATAACAAATATTGATTACTGCATTTCTTACTCCTTCGCATGGCCTTGTGATGTGAGAGTGTGAGTGCTTAGCTCACTTTTTTGACCTGTAATTTATTTTTACACCTATTTCGATAAATTTTGATTAGATATATCATGTATTTTTTGACCTGTGTAATTTTTATAAATGCCTATTTGATTAGGTATTAGGTGATATATTCTTTATTCTTGAGTGTGGGAAAGGGCCGAACTACTATGAATCATGTCATCCTTCAACAACCACAAATTAGATTATTTCTTAGAAAATAGTCGAGTGTGAGAATGGTAAATTATTTTCCAAATTGACTCATCATATAGGCAAAAATTGTATTGTACTTGTAGTGATTGCTAGGTTATAAGAGTAGTTTAGACACAATTGGCTCATTAGAATTAGGATCACACTAGAGTCTCATTTTGAATTATCATTATAATACTTCCTTAAGGTTTATAAAATTTATCTTTATATTCGAGTATCTGATCATGATTTTCGATTATATATTGTTTACTTTATTTATTTCACCATTTTTGAATCGATGACTTGCATGTCTTTGATGACCTAGTATTTGTTCACTAGATGAAGACATAGCTAAGGATTAGAAAAGTAGTGCAGGAAGGGGTTATTAATGTAGTTTTATTTTGTGTAGTTGTATAATATCTCCTATGTATATTAACTTTTGAGATAGAAAACTAGACTTGTGAGATGTAATTATTGATGGTTTATGTTTATAAATGTGAATTAATCTTAGTTTATTAATGGTTTAGTTTTTCCATACTTTTATCCTAAAACTTTTTATAAGACAGTCGTAAAAAATACATGTGTATTTGTTTGGCGCGTAGCTTATGATATTAGTCATATACTATGCTCAATCGTCATATTCTGGGAGCAGGACGTGACAAAATATCATAATCATAATAAATATGAAGCGTCTCTTGAACACCACCAGGCACTACGATGCAACTATATTTGCCAAGTACGAACAGAAAGACTTTCTCGACATAGGTATAACCCCAAGCCACGTCCATATTTAAGAATAGTGTGTAGAACACCTGCACAGCCTTAAAAAGAAGCCTGAAATTAAAATTATTTATTGAAACATTAATCAACAATGTCTATGGAAGGAAACCTTGCAATACTATTGGTGGCAAGGACCTTCATCTTTGGCAACGATATTAAACTAGTGTGACCGCAAAGTGCACCGGCTCCAATTGGTAAAATTGAATGAGGGTATATCCAAACACTATAATAAACCATTCCTAACTAATTAGTACCATATAAAATGTTAAACCTCTTGTTTCTCTCCATTTAAATCGCTAGAAGTGAGATGATACATGTAGGAGAATGATGGAAAGTGTTATAAAACATAAATATGTAACCCTCTAGAGATTTGGTGCAGTGGTAGGGTCATGTCCACTACGTGTTTAGGGAATCAACTCCTTCGTCGTCCCTCATAAATTGACTCCCTCGTGCAGATATGGCGATAATAATTCCGCATAAACCAACCTTTAAAAGTTTGAAGAATTGACTCCTTGGTCATCCCTCATGAATCTCAAATCTAAAATCATCTCAAAATAAACATATATTTAAATAATCTCAATAAAGAAAAGAAATTCTAACATGTTGCAAAAGGGAAGATTGAGAGTCGGCTCTCTTTTTCTCCTAAGATTTCAAGAATGATTTTTTTTAGATCGGAGAAGGAATGGGAAGGGGAAATTAAACTTTATATATGGGTGGGGGTGTTAAGTAATGAAAAAAAAACTTCCTCCTAATGGAGGCAATATTGGCGGCCAAATTTTGGAGTCCAATTATGTGACAGGCTAAATTTGTGAGGAAACTGTGGTGAAAATAAAAGGCATAATGTTTTACAATATTTCTAAAATAAAGGTTGTAAAAAGCCTACTATTTTACAACATTATGTGAAAATGTCGTAAATGGTATATTGTTGTAGGGACACTACAAAAAAAATTGTTAGTATGATGGCTAAAAAGCGTTATATAAATAACTTTTTATAAAGCTTTCTAGTTGCATTTAAGTGTTATAAATATTTAAAAGGCATTACAAATGTGACGCACACATATAACATGTTTACCCAAAGTTACAAAAAAAACAAATGAAAACTTATTTATTATAGCACTTAGGCGGCAAAAATGTTATAAAAAAGCACAAAAAGCATTATAAATGTTTCTTTAAACTCATTAATTATAATGCTTTGACAAGCAAAATGTTAAAAAGCTCAAAAGAGTGTCATAAATATTCTATCAGCTATTCACATATACACATTGTTTTAAGAAGTTATGTCACGTCCCGATTCTGAAGAATCGATAGTCGTCCCCCGGGCATGATGCCATGCGAACCTAGGTTGCGATCGCACAAGGCATAGTCATAAGGTAATCTGAATTTTTAAGAAGTTATGTCACACCTCGATTCCGAAGAATCGATAGGCGTCCCCCGGGCGTGATGCCATGCGAACCTAGGTTGCGATCGCACAAGGCATAGTCATAAGGTAATCTGAAACACAACATCTAAGAGAGAGAGAGAGCGCAGACAAATTGAATAATACATTGAGACAGAGTTGCCTTTAGCAAGTGTTTCGTGAAGAAGCATGCCTCAATTCATTGATTGTACACTATGGCGACAAGCATTGCCTTTGTGTTTCATGATTGATTTTGAAACGAAGGGTCAAGGCGAAGGAGGTCAGCCACTCACCTTAGTCTTAGCTTCCGGCGAGGGATTGGTTGGCTGCGCTTAGACGTCGCCTACGCGATCACCTGCAATCGCATAAGCAACTGATTAGAACACTGTATTATTCAAGAAATTTGATAAGAATGCGAAGTTCAAAAATGCAAGCCATAAAAACCATCGAAAACATTTATGAAAATTCATTGACGAAAACCAAAGCCAAAGCCAAAGCCAAAGCAAGTGCGGCATGAAAAGCAGAGCGACGGGAGGTCTCTCCCGACTCAGCCGCAGAGCCAATCCTCGAGGCACAACCTGCTGAATATTGGACTTGATTCCGAAGAAGCCTTTCCATAACCAAAAAATGATTTTAATTCAATCGTTTTCGTTCGACCGATTCAACCGATCCCGATCTAACGGTCCCGACTAAATTGGCAGCGACAATGTTCCTTTCTCGCGTACCTCGTGGACGGAAACGGTACACGATGTAGGGACGGAGCACTACACCATAACCAACTAAGAAAAATTTTCATCCTTAAAACTTAAGAATAGAATCTACCACTACGAGAACAATGAAGAAAATTTCTCCTTCATCTCCGATTCAAGTTTTCGGGTCGATTCCTCGACCGAATGATTACTCCAGAGTACGCAGACGAAAGGGATCGCTTGATTTCGTAGTAGTTTATCTTTACGTTCTAAGATTTGGACCAGCACTTCAACATATTATAAGTCGGCCTTCAGCTCCAGTTGACCAAAATCTACCACGTGGCTTGGGTCATGCACGTAATTTTGCAACTGAGAGACGTGGAAGAAATCTCGGACCAATCCCTCGGCCTTCAGCTCCAGTTGATAGGCCACCGGGGTGACTCGCTTGAGTATTTCGAAGGGCCCAACAAATCTCGGACTCAGCTTTTCCTTTGCACCAAACAGGATAACTCCTCGTATGGGCGTCACTTTAAGAAATATGTGATCGCCTTCTAAAAACTCAAGGGGTCGACGATGGACATCCGCGTAACTTTTTTTTCGACTCTGCACAGTCTTTAATCTTTTCCTAATGAGCCAAACTTTCTGCACAATCTGTTCCACCAGCTCTGGGCCAAAAATCTGTCGCTCTCCGACTTCGTCCCAGCAAATGGGTGACCTGCACTTCCGTTCGTACAAAACTTCGTACGGCGCCATCTAGATGCTGGATTGATAGCTATTGTTGTATGCAAATTCAGCTAGGGGTAGATGAACATCCTAACTCGACTTAAAGTCAATTGCGTAGAGCCATAACATGTCTTCGAGAATCTGATTCACATGCTCTGTTTGGACGTCGGTCTAGGGATGGTAAGCTAAGCTGAACTGCAACTTGGTACCTAAAGCCGACTGAAGGCTACTCCAGAAGTGCGATAGAAACCGTATATCCCAATCAGAGACGATGGATACAGGGACTCCGTGCAGCTGTACTATCTCGTCAAGATAAATTTGAGCCATGCGATCAACGCTCTAAGTAACTTTAATGGCAATGAAGTACGCTGACTTGGTTAGTCGATCAACGATGACCTAGATAGCATTATTTTTCCGCGGTGTCTTCGACAGACCAACAATAAAATCTGTGCATACGTACTGCCACTTCCATTTTGAAATTATCAGATTCTTTATCTCCCCGCCCGGCCTATGATGCTCAGCTTTCACCTGCTGACAGGCTATGCATTGCGACACGAAGAGTGCCACATCTCTTTTTATTCTGTGCCACCAGAAGGTCGTACGAAGGTCCTTGTACATCTTTGTGCTGCCTAGATGTAAGGTGTATTTCACGTAGTGCGCCACCATCAATATCTCCTTTCTAAGTTCTGAATCATCCGGAACGCATAGCCTACCCTTCAATCAAAGCACGTTGGTTTTATCTTCCATAAAGTCGGTCGTCCTACCTGTTGAGATTAGCTCTCGCATCTTTTTCAGGTACGAATTGTCCTTCTGAGCGATCTTGATCTTTTCTCGCAAGCTCGGCTCTAGCTACAACTGCGCCAACTGTACATCCCTGAATCGAACCCAGAGGTCGAAACCCATTTCTTCTAGGTCACGTAGTGTCACGTCCCGCTCCTGTATGAGTGATCGTTCTCGCTAAGGAATGATGCCGCACGGGCCTAGATTACGCTCGTACAAGGCAGTTTTATAACGATCGATTACAGCGACTGCGACGGGGTCCTCGCACAGAAGTCCCAAGCAGAAATATTGAACATGCAGCAGAAATTTAGAAACAAAACACAAGTTTTTCAAAGGTTCACTTTATTGATATTGAACAATAAGATTACAATGGGGTGCAAGGCCATGATTTAAGTCTCTCAAGATCATTTTTCTCTCATTTTATAAGTCACTCTGCTCTCTCTCATCTCTCGATACAATGCTTGAGTCAGCGGATGCTTTGGAAGGCAATATCCATACATTATGTCCCGTATAAGTCTTGACTCCATGCGGTCGCACGCTTCGAATCGCCAAGGAACTCCGTGCCCTGATACATCCAAGCGAGCTCTGTGCCACGAGCTTCTACCTGTGCCTGCACATGAAAACTATATGGGTGTCAGTACTCAACTGTACTAGTGGAATAAGCTCCTCGCCCACCCATATAAGAGCAACACGTTTATTTACTTTGTGTAACATAGTCCCTTTATGATTGTCTTTCTACTCTTGCCTTAGGATCAGTTTTAGGATAGATGCCTTAGCCTATTTTGTGTCTCTAGACCATCCCGTGCTTACATCAACAATGCCAACATATACTTTGCCTTTAGACCCTTCTCGTAACAACAATGTTAACCTATCAAGTCGTGTTTGCCTTTCAGCCCATAATTAGAGACGTAACTACACGATAGTGTCCAATTCTATGTGACCATGCTACAAACCCATATTGAGGCCGTGCCTCGCCATTCAGTGAGACTAAACCATATTGCCGCCTCGTGGCCCTTGCTACTTTGATTACCAACTGACCCAATCGAGACATGTGAACTTAGTGTCACTCAACCAACTTTGCCTTGCGGCAGTTTCCTGACTTAAACTCCAACGACTCAAATTCAACTTGTGCAACTCTATGCCAACAACATAAGACTCGATGCCATATCCCGTGTCGAAGCACGGTGTCTACATTGCAGCCAAATCTTAGGCCTAAACATTGTGTTCTAACTGTACATACATTCAACTCGACTCAATCCAAAGGCACACACGTGGTTTGTCGCCCGTGCCGACCCATCTATATATATTGGTCACTGGCATTAACTAGCCATCGTGGATATAGCCTGGCAAACGGGATCCTTGTACGGCAAGTAGCGATCTCCGATGCAAGTCCCCGAACTATCGGTTGCTTCATACCCAGCTCGGCTATAATCTGTTCTTCCTAGGCCGAGTCGGTCCCGTGGTCCCGGATTGTCACTCAAAGAACCATCGCCCTTGTCGACAAGTTGTCCATGACCACGCACCTACGCTAACTTCTAGACTTAACATAATTGCATGGCCTAATCATCACCACTTAGCTCATTTTCTTTACTTCTTCTACTTTTCATACTTCTTTTGCAGAGCCCAAACCAGGGTTGCCTCGACAACTAGCCTGCAGTCCCATCACATTTCTCTCGGCGACTAACCATTGCTTAGACTTAACATTCTTTAAACTCAGGGAACGGCTACTGCATAGCCTTCCTACTTAACTTGAACATAACGTGTTCCTTAAGTATCGACAGACCGTGGCTAACTTTCCACCGAACCAACTGTGGCTTGTGCCTTAAACCAACTCGTGTTCTACGCGACGCTATCGCCCAAGTCATACTTTATATGACGGGCCTTGAGATCGTGGGACTATTTTACTTGACAATTATAAAAAGAGCGGGATAGTACTTGGAATGACTTAGGTCGACCGGCATAACTTTGCCTAACTTGATCGTGCCTACAACTTAACCAGAGGGACGAGCAAAGGCTATGCCAAGCCTTGCACTATGGAAGCGTGTATGCTTTATCGAGTATTTACGCGGGCGACGCCTATGACTTAGGCTAATTCATAATTTGTATCGAAGACCAACTTTCCTTCTCCCAAGCCACGGGACGAAGGATCGAGTGTTATTTTCAAAGCATGCCGTGTACAAACTCTAAGCCGACCGTTGGACCTTTTCCATGTTCTAACTCAATTCGACCCGTTGGAATATTCCCTTATCTATGTGGATTCGTCTCTTTTATTATCAAGCCTACTTGTGTAAGTTGAAAACATGCAATTTATTATGTGAAGGCTAAGATGAGGCGAGTTCACCGAAACTACCCCACCTGAGGGAGGAGTCACCTCGACCGAGCAGGCCTTCGAGCAGCCGTTGCAAGGCTAAGTTCGAACGTCGTCAGCGTTCCGATTCCTCCGATTGACTGAGCGGGATGGGGCACTACATCATACACCACTCAAAAAAAGTTTCGTCCTTGAAACTAACTGAGTACACTTATCGACTTATAACTTGATTCAACATTCAAGGACTCTCGCACACACTACTCCTATGCGTTTCTTCAACTCGAGCCAAGCTTGTGCTATGGTTATCTTTCATCTCGAACAACTATATCTCAACCTAGGTAACTTACTCTCGTCGCATGCACGGACAACTCAGTCCTAGGCAAACCATCCGATCAACCAATATTCAAGTTTGTCTCAATCTAATGATCGTACTACCACCAATATTTTCCTTGAAACACGACTTCAAAATCCTCGACCCTTTTCCATTCCTCAAGTCTCACTTGATTCAATATATCACTTAATTGGATCGTGCATATATTCCAGGCGTCCCCAAAATACATGCATTTCAGCCAAGCCTCGTGATAGAGAATCCGCCATCACCACTCGAGTTAGATCGTGCACCTATTCAGGCATCCCTGATATACGTGCATGTCAACCGAGCCTCGTGAGTGGTGCCTCCACAATTCCTACCGCTCTGTACTGGGTCGTCTGACTACCACTAGGCTATCTTTTCAGTCCAAGATCGATCGTCAGTATTGGAATCATAGTTTACAAACAACAATATCAATACTGACCCCATCCTATGGTCAAACCAAGTTGATAGTACGGGTTTTCTACCCAAGCTTGCATCACTTCGATTTCTGAACATCGAGCATGGATTTCTGACACACATCCCGACATTCGTCGCACGGGGTCCGAGTCACTCAGCAAAGCCATCCTACGATAACTCATGTTTCAACCAATTCTTCGACATATCAATATCACTCGTTCATTAAGCCATTTCGCATAGTTTATCTCTTCGAATACGTTCAATATAATCCACCTATCAATTCTTTTCAAGTCGAGCATGCTACGACACAACTTGTTGCTAAACCATAATTCGCATTCCACATTTCCTAAGTCGTTCATCGCAATTCATGTATTCGATCATAAGGTCGTCTAGCTTAACAATATGTTGCGTTCCGATCTCACATGAGTCAGATTATCCACGGTGGGCATGAATCACCATGCACGCTCCCGTGGAATAATTATCCTCATTAGGACGTAACTCTTGTTTTGTGTCGAGACTAATTCATTATCGATGCGTGGATTGTACCTACTCAATCCTTAAGTTTCATTCAATCATCAATCGCAAGTCCAAACATCCTCGAATTTTCCTTCGTATCATACCAACAAGTCAAGAAAATCAAAGTTGCCGCGTCCTGATTTTTCGAGTTCGATCATTCTCGCGACATGAATCACCATGTCAGCGCTCACGCGGAACGATCATCCCAAATCCAACGCGACGCATGTGCGAGGCTAGAGTTGCGCTCGTACAAGACAAGAATGTCGACGATGTGGTTATCCGCGTAACCATCAAGACACTTCTGTTTTTATCCACATTTATTTCAATCAAAATCCTAAGTATAGCATCCGTCAGAACAATAACATTTGTACGATCGTCATTCCTCGAATTAGAGTGCCCCTGAGTTATCGTATATCGATCTTTGATACGCCTCAATACCATCGATGATATGCGTAACCTGACGATCTTCCTTTGCAACGAATTTTGAGTCGTACGAAAGATGCTATCGTCCGACTGGATAATCTCCTCGACATTCAAATTCAAGTTCGATCATTATCTCTCGAATCATTCACAACATTAATTTTCTCAAACCCAAATTCGTGTATCGTTCATCCTTCTATCTTAAGTCATCGAGCAATATTCATCCCAATCCTTAGTGTCCTTTTTTGTAACTTCAAAATCAAACCTTTCATGCACACTATCTTTTCGTCGTGCTAACGTTTCGTATACGATCCGTATCAATTTCTTCGATCAAGTCATCCATTCATACACCCTAACCTTTTTTCTCGATTCGATTTCACCTACTCAATTATTTTGCATTTCATACTCGCGCAATCACTATCCCATGTGCGTCATCTCTAATTTGTTTGAATCAACTAGTCAAACTTCAAAACTATAACTTATTTAACGATACTCTACGGCTTTGTATATACGTGACACTTGCTGATAGATTCACCGGCACCCCGCATCCTCAATTGATCGACATCCCTGAAGCTATCGTATACACCACACAGGGACGAAGTCATTCGACAAATCCTCAAAACTATCATTCGAATCAAAATCGACTTCTTCAAATTTTTTGTTCGAACCATTCCTCGAATTTCAAGCACGCTCATCTATATCGCACCGACGATAACATCGTCGTTCGATAGCACCCCTATCGATAGTTATCCTCTTTACTCAATCAAGTCCAAACCATTCTCGTCCGATACAATTCGAATCCTGCACTCGACTTTTCTAAGGTCGACGCAACTTTGGTGTACATGCCCAGCCCGACTTAGCTAATCGTGCTTAAGCAAACCGTCTTTTTATTTTATCAAAAACTGTTCTCCTACGTTTTGCAAAATAGATAGACTTATTGTATGGACATCCCATGGAACATTTGAGAGAGAGCACACCAATGATATCAACTTGCGGAAGCAACAGAGTTAGAGAATTCAATCGATAGTCGAAGGACGTAAAGCCGTGCTCTGATACCATTATGTCACGCTCCGCTCCCGTAGGAGCGATCGTCCTCGCTAAGGCGTGATATCGTACGGGCCTAGATTGCGCTCGTGCAAGGCAGTTTCATAACGGCCAATTACAACGGCTACGACGGGGTCTTCGCACAGAAGTCCAAAGTAGAAACATTGAACATGCAGCGAAAATTTAGAAGCCAAACACAAGTTATTCAAAGGTGCTCTTTATTGATATTGAACAGTAAGATTACAATGGGGCACAAGGCCATGATTACAAGTCTCCCAAGCTCACTTTTCTCTCATTTTACAAATCACTCTGCTCTCTCTCATCTCTCGATACAATGCTTGAGCCAGCGGATGCTTCGGAAGGCGATGTCCAAACATTATGTCCCGTATAACTCTTGACTCCACGCGGCCGAATACGTCGAATCACCAAGGAACTCCGTACCTCGACGCATCCAAGCGAGCTCCGTGCCACGAGCTTCTACCTGTGCATGCACATGAAAACTGTATTAGTGTCAATACTCAACTGTACTGGTGGAATGAGCTCCTCGCCCACCCATACAAGACCAACACATTTATTTAATTGTGTAACATAGTCCCTTTAGGATTATCTTTCTACTCTTGCCTTAGGATCAGTTTTAGGACAGACGCCTTGGCCTATTTTTTGTTTCTAGACCATCTCGTACTTGCATCAACAATACAAACACATACTTTGCCTTTAGACCCTTCTCGTAACAACAACGTTAACCTATCAAGTCGTGCTTGCCTTTCAGTCCATAATTAGAGATGCAACTACACGATAGTGTCCAATTTTATGTGACCATACTACAAACCCATATTGAGGCCGTGCCTCGCTATTCAGTGAGACTAAACTATATAGCCGCCTCGCAGCCCTTGCTACTTTGATCACCAACTGACCCAATCGAGACTTGTAAACTTAGTGTCACTCAACCAACTTTGCCTTGCGGCAGTTTTCTGACTTAAACTCCAACGACTCAAATCCAACTTGTACAACTCTATGCCAATAACATAAGACTCGACGTCACATTTCATGCCGAAGCACGGTGTCTACATTGCAGCCAAATCTTAGGTCCAAACATTATGTTCTAACTGTACCCACATTCAACTCGACTCAATCCAAAGGCACACATGCGGATTGCCGCCCGTGCCGACCCATCTATATGAATTGGTCACTGGCATTAACTAGCCATCGTGGACATAGCCTGGCAAATGGGATCCTTGTACCGCAAGTAGCGATCTCCGATACAAGTCCCCGAACTACCGGTTGCTTTATACCCAGCTCGGCTATAATCTGTTCTTTCTAGGCCGAGTCGGTCCCGTGGCCCCGGGTTGCCGCTCGAAGAACCATCGCCCTTGTTGACAAGTTGTCGTTAATCATGCACCTACGCTAACTTCTAGACTTAACGTAATTGCATGGCCTAATCATCACCACTTAGTTCATTTGCTTTACTTCTTCTACTTTTCATACTTCTTTTGTAGAGCCCAAACCAGGGTTGCCTCGACGACTGACCTACAGTCCCATCACATTTCTCTCGATGACTAACCATCGGTTAGACTTAACATTCTTTGACCTCAGGGAACGGCTACTGCATAGCCTTTCCACTTAACTTGAACATAACGTGTTCCATAACTATCGACAGACCGTGGCTAACTTCCCACTGAACCAACTATGAATCGTGCCTTAAATCAATTCGTGTTCTACGCGACGCTATCGTCCAAGTCATACTTTATATAACGGGCCTTGACATCATGGGACTATTTAACTTGACAATCGCAGAAAGAGTGGGACAGTACTTGGAATGACTTAGGTCGACCGGCATAACTTTGTCTAACTTGATCGTGCCTACAACTTAACCCGAGGGACAAGCAAAGGCTATGCCAAGCCTTGTACTACGGAAGCGTGCATACTTTATCGAGCATTTACGCGGGCGATGCCTATGACTTAGGCTAATTCATAATTTGTATCGAAGACTAACTTTCCTTCTCCCAAGCTACGGTACGAAGGATCGAGTATCATTTTTAAAGCAAGCCGTGTACCAACTCTAAGCCGACCGTTGGACCTTTTCTATGTTCTAACTCAATTCGACCCGTTGGAATTATTCCCTTATCTATGTGGATTCGTCTCTTTTATTATCAAGCCTAATTGTGCAAGTTGAAAACATGCGATTTATTATGTGAAGGCTAAGATGAGGCGAGTTCACCGAAACTACCCCATCTGAGCGAGGAGTCGCCTCGACCGAGCGGGCCTTCGAACAGCCGTTGTAAGGCTAAGTCTGAACGCCGTTGGCGTTCTGATTCCTGCGATTGACTGAGCGGGATGGGGTACTACATGTAGCAATCTGCGGTCAATGGATAGCGAGGCAATATACTTTCGACAGAGTGTCTGCCACAATATTTTACTTGCCCGGCATATAGTCAATTGTCAAATTAAAATCTTTAATCAGTTCAAGCCAACGCCTTTGTCGCAAGTTCATCTCCTTCTACGTGAATAGATATTTGAGGCTCTTATGATCCGTATAGATTGTGCATGCCACACCATAAAGGTAGTGACGCCATAATTTCAATACGAACACAATTGCCGCTAACTCCAGGTCATGGGTAGAATAGTTCTTCTCGTGCGGCTTTAGCTATCGAGAAGCAAAAGATATCACCTTATTCCGCTGTATTAGCACACACCCCAAACCCTGGTCGGACACATCGATGAAGATCTGGAATCCTTCAGTCCCTTCTGGAAGTACGAGTATCGAGGCCGAGATGAGCCGTTGCTTTAACTCCTGGAAGAAAGCTTCACAGTCGTCCAACCATTCAAAAAAGACTCCTTTCTGGATGAGGCGAGTCAGAGGTGATGCAATCTTCGCGAAATCCTTCACGAAGCGTCGGTAGTATCCTGCTAAGCCAAGGAAGCTTCGAATCTCACCGACTGACGCTGGTCTTTTCCAATCGACAACGGCTTCAACTTTCTTTGGGTCGACTGCAATGCCTTCGGATGAAATGATGTGTCCGAGGAATGCGACGCTACAAAGCCAAAATTCATACTTGCTCTGCTTCGCATACAACTAATTTTTTGAAGGGTCTGAAGCACGGTTCATAGGTGCTTAGCGTGTTGCCGCTTGTCCTCCGAATAGACGAGTATATCGTCGATGAAGACTACTACGAACTTGTCGATGAAGGATCAAAACACCCGATTTATTGAATCCATGAAAGAAGCTGGGGCGTTCGTTAGGCCGAACGACATTACCAGGAATTTATAATGGCCGTATCGAGTGCGGAAGGCTGACTTCGACACATCGTTCGACTTAATCTTGAGTTGATGGTAATCTGAGCGAAGATAAATTTTAGAAAACACTGAAGCGCCCTATAACTAATCGAATAGGTCGTCTATGCAGGGCAATAGATATTTGTTCTGGACGGTGGCCTTGTTCAGCTCTCGGTAATCGATACAAATACACATTGAGCCATCCTTCTTCTTGTCAAACAACACGGGCGCTCCCCATGGCGAGATGCTAGGCCATATGAATCCCTTATCGAACAACTCTTACAACTGTACTTTGAGTTCTTTAAGTTCTATCGGGGGCATTCTGTACGGAGCTTTAAAGATCGGTCTGGTATCGGAGAATGTGTCAATGGTGAACTCAATCTCTCGTTCAGTTGGCATGCCGGGCAGCTCGTCCGAAAATACATCGGAGAATTCTGCCACAACGTCGGTCTGACCCGCATTTGCACCATCTTGTCTTATGTCTCAAACTAACACCAAATAGCCTTCACATCCGGAATGCAGCATCCTTCGAGCCGATATTGTCGAGATCATCATGCAGGTCGACGATGCCTCACGACACGAGTAGCAGAATTCAGGCACTCTAGGTATACGGAAGATGACTGTCTTTCCAGCACAGTCGATGGTGGCATTGCACGGACCAAGCCAATCCATTCCCAGAATGATGTCGTAGTCGTTAATGTCTAGAACTATTGCATCAAGACCGACCTTTTGACCACCTATACAGATGATTCCATCTCCGCATGCTAAGTTTGCAAGTAGTGACATGCTCGATGGTAAGTTAACACTAAGATCAAGGCCTAGCGGTATCACGAGAAATTTGTGCTCGGTGAGTCGATATGAAACTGTGTGTGGCACCTGAATCAAACAGTACATGAGCAGGTTTTTTTTTGAAAAGCAATATACCTATCACGATTGTGTCAGATACGAATGCTTCCTTACCGATCATGGTGTAGACACGGCCCTAAGCATTGGGGTGACGGCCTCGGCCATTTTGTAGCGCGGTCTGTGAGCCCGAGGTGCTTGGCCTTAATTTTATTGGTGTTGTAGGGGGCATTGGTTCGGCCTAGCTACCAGGCAGTTCTTTGCGACGTGGTATGTTCGGCCGCACACGAAGCATGCTCTGTTCTTCGATTGGCATTCATTGATCACGTGCTCCTTCTTGTGGCAGTAATTGCAGAACACTCGGTTCCTCCCCTGGTTGTCGCCTCCGTTGCCTTGGTTTGGATGCTTATGCGTATTGTTACCTCCTGGGTTGCCATGGTGCTTGTATTTGTAGGTATGCATAGTGCATGTGGCGACCGGGGGGTATTGAGGCTCGAGACGAAGGGTATGGTTGAGTGACTCGCCCATTGTTTGATACTCGAGCACCGTCACATAAGCAGAAATGGAAAACCTCAGGCCCACTTCGAATCTTCGTGCTCGAATCGCCGCCATTGGCAGGTAGACACCCACAAATCAAGCCAACTTGTTGAATTTTGTAGAATACTCGCGTACCGTCATGTTTCCCTGTTTCAGCTGCATGAACTCGTTCTCCTTCGCCTGGCGGATCGTCGTAGATAAGTATTCGAGTTCGAAGGCCTTACGGAACGTAGCCCAAGCGATAGGCGTGGTGGAGTCATCGCGACAAATAGCTTATTTTTGTATCGCCCACCAGTCGTGCGCGTTCAACCGAAGTTAAAGTTGAGCACAAGTGACTTTTTTTGCCTCAGCGATGCCGAAGAGCTCGAAGTTGTCTTCGATCTTGTCTAACCAGTCGATTGCGAGGGAAGGATCTTCGGTGCTGGAGAAGGAAGTACGAAATACCTTCTTGGAGTTGGTATAGTCGAAGGTGTTATTCTCTAGCGGCACAAGCTGAAACGAAGGCTCCCCGGGTACGACTTCAATGGGTCGGGTCATGGGTTCGACAGTACGGGTTACAGAGTTCCCGTTGGTCACGATCGTTTGCACCAACTGTCGTAGCGTATCAAGTTGTTCTTGCTGCATCTTGAATTGCGCTTCAAACCGGGCTTCAAATTGGGCATGTCGTCTTTCGGACTGCATGAGCAGCTTTTCGCTTTCTTGTTGGAATGTTGCGGCCTTCTTTTGCTGCATTTCGAGCATACGCAGCATCCGCTCCATAGGATTGCCGGAAGGTCCGGCTTCGGTAGGCATCCTTCCCGTTGGGTTGACGAAAGGCTCGACTTCGAAACTACTCGAGCCGTTGGAAGCGCTCGCCTTACCCTCTGTCCGAGGTTTCGCAACTCCTGGGGAAAAAGGCAACTCTCGTTAGTTTCAGAAAATGTCTTAGGTTCAGCGAATGGAACAACTCATCTCATCGAAATGAGGTCAATGGTTCGAGACTAGAGACTCGAGACTGGATGCCAAGGACATAAAGTCGTGTCTGATACCATTATGTCATGCCTCAATTTCGAAGAATCGGTATTCATCCCCCAGGTGTGATACCGTGCGAACCTAGGTTGCGATCGCACAAGGCATAGTCATAAGGTAATCCAAAACACAACATCTAAGAGAGAGAGAGAGAGCGCAGACAAATTAAACAACACATTGAGATAGAAAAACTTTACATTTTATTGATAATAGACATCATTTACAGACTCTATTACAATCGTGTCGCGCTGGCTTTACAACATGACTCGATTACAAGAGGAGTACCGATGAGATAGTCGTTCCATACATATATCCCTCATTTACAACAAAAGTATTCCAGCCACCTGGATTCGAGGGAGGCCGAGACATGTTCCTTGGACTGTTGCAAAGAGTCTTCAAAAGTGATACGATGGGAGTCTTCGACGTACGATCGAAGCTTCAAAAGCACGAACGTCGCCTGGCTAGCTGGCGCGTTCTTCTTGATTTCTAGCACCTACGAAGAGCAAGGGTCAGTACGATCATATGTACTGGCGAGTGGCTAATTAAACCCAAGCTCTGCATTTGGTTCAAGCAGTTTTATAAAACATGTTAGTTATTTGGTGATCTTTCTAACCATCCTGATCGATTTGCATGTTAACATGTTTTGAGGCAAGCATATAAAATTGTATATATTGAGCAGTTATCCAAGTTCATCCTGTGTCACGTGTATTATTTCAAGCAGTGAAAGGGTGTGAAGGCCATTGGCAATGTCAAGCCATCACAGACTATAGCTGGGTTAGACGGCGACCCTTTCGCGGTGGGTAGCGATCCCTATGCGATTGCTGGCGCTTGCTATAACTCGTTCCTTCCGGGCCGAATCGGTTCCTTGGCCTAGGCAATCGTTCGAGGAAACTACACCTTATGCACAAGTTGTCCAATGACTATTTTTGCAGATCATGAAATAATTCTATCTCTTTTCTAGAACCTTATCTTTTCTCTTTTTGGTGTAAAACATACATTTTCAGAGTAAATTACTCTAATTGATGCAGTTATTCCAAGTTGCTTTTAGTAAGTGTTTCATGAAGAATCGTGCCTCAATTCATTGATTCTACACTATGGCGACAAGCATTGCCTTTGTGTTTCATGATTGATTTTGAAACAGAGGGTCGAGGTGAAGGAGTTCAGCCACTCACCTTAGTCTTAGCTTCAGGCGAGGGACTGGTTGGCTGCGCTTAGAAGTCGCCTACGCGATCACCTGCAATCGCATAAGCAACTGATTAGAACACTGTATTATTCAAGGAATTCGATACGAATGCGAAGTTCGAAAACGCAAGCCATAAAAACCATCGAAAACACATTCACAAAAACCAAAGCCAAAGCCAAAGCCAAAGCCAAAACAAGTGCAGCATGAAAAGGAGAGCAACGGAAGGTCTCTCCCGACTCAGCCGCAGATCTAATCCTCGAGGCACAACCCACTGAATATGGTACTTGATTCCGAAGAAGCCTTTCCATAACGAGAAAATGATCTTAATTCAATCTTTTCCGTTCGACTGATTCAATCGATCCCGATCTATCGGTCCCGACTGAATCGGTAGCGACAGTGTTCCTTTCTCGCGCACCCCATGGACGGAAACGGGACATGATATAGGGACGGGATACTACAAGTTGGACCTACTTAAATAAAAATCTTTAAACATTTTATTGTCCAACAGTACATACATGAATTCTTACAATTATACATATGAAAAGTTATAAATTATACAGTCTAATTCACATAAGGGAAGGGAGTAATGGCGCAGCCATAAATAACGGACGATTATTTGCCCCTTAACCTTCTCAGCAAAGTTATCGAGTACCCGGTCTTACTTCCCATAGAGGGGCTGACAGTCTTGTAGCCTTTTTTTTATTCACTTTGTTGCTTGTCGTCAAAGACCTCTTCTCAAGCCTCTTAGCAGTGTGTCATAGGACCTCAGCAGCAAACCTTTTTTTTTGAGATGTCCGACGATACACACGGGACTTTGTGCATGCTGCATTGTATGCATGTTGGGCCCACTGCCCTCCCTCTCCCCTCCCTCCAACTCCTACCAAATAAATGAAAGAAATAATACGTCTCCGTGGCTCGATCCACTGATTTTCTGTCACCCAGCCAGGATCTTATACCTCTCATCGGTAACCACAAGAACCACTCGAGTTCGGTGCATTATATTTTCTTCTTCCACTTGCTTCCATCTACAAGTATTACAATATTTAGCCTTGGGGTTGACTTGGTAAATTCAAAGACGGCTTCCCAATTTCACATGGTGTATATAGGATCAACATCATCAACCTCTAATAGAATAGTAATTGCCACAAATATGAGGGCAAACGCAAAAAAAATCCTTGGATGGTATGACAACAGATAGAACTTGTATGTTGTTGATATCGAAAATAAAAATATTCAATGAACTGGATAATCTTGACATCATAAATGTAATAAAGCAAGACTTTCTTCAACGCGTAGAGGAAAATGATGGAAAGTGATATGATACATGTAGGAGAATGACATTATAAATGTAATAAACCATTCCTCAACTAATTAGTACCATATAAAATGATAAACATTTTGCTTCTCTCCATTTAAATCGCTAGCTAGAAGTGAGATAATACATGTAGGAGAATGATGGAAAGTGTTAGAAAACATAAATATGTAACCCTCTAGAGATTTGGTGCAGTGGCAGGGTTATGTCCACTATATAGAATCAACTCCTTCGTCATCCCTCATAAATTGACTCCCTCATGCAGATATGGTGACAATGATTTCACAAAAACCAACCTCCAAAAGTTTGAGGAATGGACTCCTTGGTCGTCCTTCAAGATTTGTTTTTTAGATTGGAGAAGGAATGGGAAGGGGAAAATTTTATATATGGGTGGGGGTGTTAAGTAATGAAAAAAAAAACTTCCTCTTAATGGAGGCAATATTGGCAACCAAATTTTAGAGTCCAATTATGTGACAGGCTATTTGTGAGAAAACTGTTGTGAAAATAAAAGGCATAATGTTTTACAACATTTCTAAAATAAAGGTTGTAAAAAAACTACTAATTTACGATGTTATGTGAAAACGTTGTAAATGGTATGTTGTTATAGGGATACTACAAGAAAAATACCTTACTATGATGGCTATAAAGCGTTATAAATAACTTTTTATAACGCTTTTTTGTTGCATATAAGTCTTATAAATATTTAAAAGGCGTTATAAATGTGACGCGCGTAACATTTATTTTCCCAATGTTATAAAAAAAACACATGAAAACTTATTTATTAGAGCACTTAGACAACAAATGTTATAAAAAAAAGCACAAAAAGCATTATAAATGTTTCTTTAAACTCATTAATTAGAACGCCTTGACAAGCAAAATGTTAAAAAGCTAAAAAAAAAAGTGATAAATATTTCATCAGCTATTCACATATACACATTGTTTTAAGAAGTTGGACCTACTTAAATAAAATCTTTAAACATGTTATTGTCCAACAATACATACATGAATTCTTACAATGATATATAGTATGAAAAGTTACAAATTATACAATCTAATTCACATAAGGGAGTAATGGCGCGCAGCCATAAATAATGGGATGATTCTTTGCCCCTTAACCTTCTCAGCAAAGTTATCGAGTACCCGATCGTACTTCAAGGTTCGATAGAGGGGCTGACAGTCTTGTAGCCTTTTTCAATTCACTTTGTTGCTTGTCCTCGAAGACCTCCCACCACTTCTCAAGCCTCTTGGCAGTGTGTCATAGGACCTCAGCAACAAACTTTTTTTTAGATGTCCGACAATATGCATGGGAGTTTGTGCACGTTGTATTGCATGTCTGTTGGATCCACTGTCTCTCAACTTCTACCAAATAAATGGAAGAAATAATACACTTCCTGTAACTCGATCCACTGATCTTCCGCCATCCAGTCAGGATCTTATAGCTCTTATCGGTAAGCACAAGAGTCACTCGAATTCGGTGTTTCATGTTTTCTTCTTCCACTTGCTTCCATCTACAAGTATTATAATATTTAGCCTCGGGGTCGCCTTGGTAAATTCAAAGCAACATCATCAAGCTCTAGTAGTAGAGTTATAATTCCCACAAATATGAGGGCAAAATAAAGTCAAAATATGCAAGCGCCAAAAATCCTTGGATGGTATGACAACAGAGAGAACTTGCATGTTGTTGATGAAAATAAAAATATTCAATGAACTGGTTAATCTTGATATCATAAATGTAATAAAGCAAGACTTTCTTCAACACGTAGAGGAAAAAGAAGATATCATCAACCCACCTGCAATATATGGCCTCCGGACGAGATTTGACGGTATTCATTGAAGGACCTAAAATAGTAATATGACCCATCTCCCGTTGCTTTTGTATGTTGATATATCCAGTTGCCATGAAAACCCAAGCAAAAATTTTATACCATAATAAAACGAGTATATCTACGGTTTTCTCACTTTGTTGATATATCCAGTTGTATCTAAGTTTTCTTCCTTTGTTTGTCATACCAACGAAGGCTAGCTCCAAGAACATTTAATACCCTATAATCATCTTAGTTAACCATCCAGGTTCTTCCTAAAATAAGGCCATTAAAAAATTGTAAAATAATTCTGTATAATCATGAAGTGGGAGGTGTATTACAGTTAATAAAATAATACCATGGAGTTGAATGTTGGATATAGTTTTCAAACTCGTGGATATGTTCATTCAAGTATTTTTCTATCTATCATTTCATACTGGTAAAAACTGAGGAGGTGAATTGTTAGAACCGGGACACAATTTTTTGATGGAAAACTGTAAATTTGAAACAATTGTAAGAACAATGTTCCAACGCAATACTTCTAGGAAGGTTGCGCAAGTATAACGAAGATCTAAGAAGATCTCGTTATTATATTACGAGAATCTAAAAGATTTCGTAATTCACAGTAGCATATGATATACGAGAATCTAAGAAGATTTCGTAATCACAGCAACGAAGAAGGTGACAGGCGAAAGATGGTAGATGGCCTGCTGGGGTGAATGATCACCGTTGCTCAAAGCTATATTCGGCCCACACGAATAGCTTCCAGGAACCAGCAAGTTCGTCGGAGAACTTTGGAACACTTCTGCTCTTCTGACTCCTCGGATCTGTCATGAGCCGCACCCGTTTTTTTTTTTTATAAACGAATAGGAGACGTGTCCAAGCCAGCCTACGCCGCAGTGTCGGCGGTAGAACGCTGTCACGGCAATGAAGATCAAAATCACAAATAATGCTCATTCACAAGAATTAATTTAATTTACAATGATCACAAGTTTTACATTTGCAGAAAAATATAAACTTGTACAAATAAATGAATGACTACAACTCAACTATCTAGCTAGTCTCTAGGCTTTTGTCTGCAAGTATTCCCGTCACTTCCCAAGCTAAGTGAATCCACGGCTAACCTGAAATGTTGGTTTCCAGTCAGGAATGGAACGAGCACAATTCACTGAATGCAATTTCAAATAAAAAAAATGACTATAAAACAAAGGTTAGACATCAATCATGAGTTTTGAAAATAAACAGTAAATATGGAAAACCAATATCAATAAATAGACACAAAATACTTTTCCCAACAGTTTGAAGTACCTTTGATATGTGATCAGTCTCGGGACAATTATGTGACACTGTCTACACTGTCTAAAGTTGCACTGTCTAAAGTTATACTGTCTACACTGTCTAAAGTTACACTGTCTACAGCAAATATTGAAATAAAGAAACATTGTCTACAAATTAATAATCATGATCTACACAGTTTAAATGCAATAATAATCACGGTCTACACTGTCTACTTTGCAATAAATAAATCACTATCTACACTGTCTACTTTACAATAATAAATCACTGTCTACACTGTCTACTTTGCAATAATAAATCACTGTCTACACTGTCTACACTGTCTAAGGTCAGATCACACATCGTTGGTACTTCTCATTCCCGACTCAATAATTTATACTAGAAAATAATCACATAACCAATGGCCAATCAATGAAATATAGTGAAAATCAATATCGAAATGCTGACAATAAACTGTACTCGCCTGTGGTCCTCTGCTGGTGAAACCGACAGTCTAAACTACTCAATGTGCCACAATAGTCAAAACCTGTACAACAGTCCCCGGAAGCTGAAATAAATATTACCAATGATCTCAGAATAGTCAAATTAGCTAGGATTGCCTGTCCTTAAATCCAATTCTGGACACAAGGGCAAAACGGTAATTTCGGGTCAAAACGATGTCCGCCGTTGGACCCGCTTTGTACCGAAAAATATGCCAGAGTCAACGGTCTCTAAAGTCATCAAACTATATGTCTACGGATCCGGTTTTCTGATACGAACCTAACCGTATGTCCAGAGTTGGATTTTGGCGGGTTGTGCACAAAATCGCCCGTTGAGTGGGACCGCGGGGCCCGCAAAATGACGTACGATTCAACTATCTCAGAATTGGACCAAACTTGGCATACAGGACCAAAAAAATGATACGGTCCTGATGGCGCAAGTTTCATCTCGATCTGACGAGCGTGCACAAAGTAATTGGAGAATTTACAAAGTGCACGATACGGTGAATTTCGACGGATACGCATCAAATTCGTCGCGCACACGCGACCAATTTAAATTCCATCAAAGCCCACACGACCACGAAGTCGTTACACAGCTTTCGATGCTTTCGGTTCGCGACCACGTCGCCCGGAATGGCGGGACGCACGTCGTGTGGATGAGTTTTTCTAATTTTGAAAACAGATTTTTGGGAAACTTTGGGATTCGATTTCTCGACGCGTAGTCGACGATTTCTGAATCCACAAAAAGGACTGTGAAGCCCTATATGTTGTCTAAAAGTGTCTTCAAATAGATTTCTAAAATTCATAACAGATTGATCAGGAATTTCCTTTGAATTTCGGGTTTCAACTAGAAAACTGTTCTGTTTTGGATCAGTTTTTCGTCAATGTTCGCGTCGATTTATCGAGTAACATAGGGTACCTAAATTCAAACCATTTGAAAGGATGGAGAGCCGTATAGGTTGTCTTCCTATCGGACCAATTGGTTCGAGAAATGATAAGGAGATGAGGGTGTGGGATACCTGCGAAGTTGGGGTGTTCACCTCTGTTACTGCTGCTACTCCTCTGTTTTAAGCCGCACGCACACGGGTTTCTCGCACCTGGCCGTGGTTTGGCTGGTTGACGGCGGCCGGTCCGCCGTGGGGGCGCGCACGCGCGCGTGGGGAAGGTCGCCCAGTGGCTGGGGTGTCGGGTGGCGCTTCTTATTTGTTAGGGTTTTGCCTCTGGTTCGTTTATGAGGGTAGTTCGGTTTATATGCGTTCTCTGTGACAGGGGGGGCGCTGTTATCAGCTGGACTTCCTCATCTATGGGGTCTCCTGGGTCGGTCTAGGCTGGGCCTGGGAGATGGTTTAGTTATTAAGATTTCTTTTTTCTATTTCTATTTCCTATATACATATATCTATTTATATATATGTATATTTTTTTTTCTATTTATATATATGTATATATATACACACATATCTATATATATACGTATATTTATATATAGATACATACACATATATTTGCATGTGTATTCACATACACATTATATGCGTATTTATATATACACATGTATATATATTTTTACTCACATACATATCCTTATATATATTTATATATATAATATATATACACACACAATATACATATATATATTATATATACCCGCTTATATACGTATAGTTATATTTATATAACCATACACATATAGCTAATATATATTTAATATATATTTATATATTCATACACACATTTATTTATATACACTTACATATCTTTATATATATATATTTATGTATATATATAGTTATATCTCTTTATATGTATATAACCATATATATATGATATTTCCTAAATTCTAAAACCATAATATTAAAACTTCCTATTATAGGTTATTATAACAATAAGTACACGGGTATAAATTATATTTATTTTCGAAAATAGGAGATAACAAATATTTATAATATCTAATAATAATAAATATATTTATTTAATCACCTCAAAAAAATCAAATAATAGAAAATAAAAATATCTCAAAATTTCGGGAAGGGAGGCTACAAATCTACCCACCTTAAAAATAATTTCGTCCTCGAAATTCTAACTCATAAACATGCCTAAAATTCAAAAGTAAATAAAAAAAATCCCCTATTACCTCAATCTTCTCAAATTTAATTTCTCCAAAATAATTTATATCCTCCTCTTCGCCATTTTGTAACTACAAATTCTTGAGGACTTCTACCCACCTTTGGTCACACTACTCCTCAAACTGAAATCTTAAAACCTTCTAACTGGTTTCTAACAATCATACCAACAATTATCTAGGAATATGTTGTCTATAATCCTCTCCTACCTATCAAGCAATCCAAAATTTAACAAGCACAAATTTATACAAGTTGCTGAGAAATATCAATAAACTCTAGTAAGCATGACTATTCGTCGCTCCGAAGTAGGGAGGACAGAAAGATAAGAAAAATAATCGAGAGCAAATATGAAGTTTCAGAGCGGTAGAGGGTTTCCAACGATACAACTAAAAAGGGTATTACGAACCACTAACTTATTAGCTAGGTTGGCTACTCTAGTCTAGTCACTTGCTAAATCGAAGAACTCTTCGTTCTTAGAGAGGCTTGCAACCTATGCACTACGGAAATTCCATTCTCGAAATTAAAACTAAGCACGATTTCATGATAGAACAGAATTTGAGAAATCAAGATTGCGATATATTCCGTGGTTATTTGAACGCACGAGCAAAGGATATAAATACAATACAAAATCGTATCGCGACTTCCAGGTAGATGGAATAAGGATTACGAATGACTTCACATTCTAAGAAGGGAGACAACATAATGGGTATAGGGACCTATCCCAGAAATTTCGATTTTATAGTCCAAATATGGTGGTATGCATGGATGGATTTTATTGGGCCTTAATGAGTTCTCCGATTGGATACCAACCGTTAGTTGGATGAACTTTGGACCTCAATCTATATGGATTAGACAAGATCCCTATGATAAAACTATTTCTACTATGTTAGGGTAACCTAGAATAGATTTTGATCCAAGAGGTTGAGCTAGTTGCCAGTCGGGTTGGTTAAACATATTCTGTAAAGCCCAAAATACGCCTTTAGTGCCCTTTGTGTTTAAGTAGCACGAGAAGACACAATTACGTGGCACACTAGTGGCATGTGCATAGTAGGCTTTGAGTAGATCACAACCATATATTGGGTCAAACGATTCGAGTCGAGGTTGGGTCTCTAATTTTAGTCGGAAAGTGTATGGTTATCATGGTAAGGGTTATAGCTAGTCCTTTTTACCTGAAAGTCGTACCATAAAATTAGAGTACAAGGAGACGTGTTTGAGTGGGACATGATATACCTAGATGAAGGTGGACTCGTCTAGATCTTGCATATAAAATTTATTGGAAGGTAACAGTTGGTCTCGTGCTCCGAATATTAATGACACGGCCGAAAACACAAATGCTCTAAATGGAAAGTGGGAGTCCAAGGGCACTAATCATCATCCTAATGGAAGTTGTTCTAATCACTCGGTAATCCTGATATATCCTAAAATTTTAGAAAGCTTACAGTCTACCCACCTTAGAAGCTAGGTCATGGTTTTAGGAATAATGAGGTCAGAAGAATTTCCAAAATCCAGGTATTGTACCTTGACTCTTGTTAAATAAGAATGAGGCACGACGTAACGGGATACGGTAGATATAGTCAAGTCAAGGGTCATTTCTCAATAAATAGAGAACGAGTGTGGGTGCAATGACACATGGTCAATAAAATAGAATGATCTACTCGTCCACAGTATACAAGAGTTGTCGACGGGGTAACCGACTCTAAGGCACATCTTATGAAAGGATTCTAACAACTGAGTCATGAATTTCTATTTGTGTCAAGCCTGTCAGACTATTTTCACAAGGGTTCTAGTGGTATGGGCTGTTGACCACTGCTAGATCATACTATGACAGGGTATTCAAACTATGGTATTGGCTAAAGTAGTGACTGTGGTGTTCCAACACTAGTTAGGTCTTAACAAATTTACATAACTAGGGCAATATTGTTTGGAACCTATCGGAATGAGTGTCTATCACAGTCACGGTAAATGATTGTCCTTACCTTTCTCTACACATCTCATGTCTAAACTGTGGCTTTGATCGAGGAAAGGTTGAGTCAAGGCATAAGGATTGCTAGTTAAGGCAAGCTTCCAGCAGATAATTAGAGACTCACAACATTTGGTTTCTTGAGAATAGATAGTCTCCCAGGTTGGCATTCTAACTAAGGGTAAAACCTTAATCATTCTCAAGTTCAGGTGGCTAGAAGGTCTCAATAGTAGTTTGAGGGTTGAGGAGAGAACGAGTAACTCAATCATATGACTGGCCGTTGGTAGCTATACTTGTGCCTATCATTATCATAGCCATGGGAATACTCTGTAGCTCTCTACCATCACGAGCTTTCGTCTTTCCAAATCGGTGAAAGATAAAAACAACAAAGAATTCAAGGGAGATGTTACTGAATACAATTTCATGATTCAAGGGCGAACATATAATTCAAGAGAAATTGTCAGAGCAGTCGCGGATGAGATCCTAGATACCTATATATTCCCATCCACATAATGTAATTAAACGAAGAGCGAACCAAATGCATCATGGTTGATCAGACCATAATACACTGATTCTGATTAGACAATAAGTTAGCAGGCGTCCCCACTAAACATATGCCTCAAATCAAGCTCGAGAACAGAGTGAGCTTGCAAAACTAAGCTGTAACAGCAGCGTTTGTTAAGATAGTCGAATACAATTATGCGAGATTTTTGAAAGAAGGCACAAGTAGTTCGAATTTAGAGGGAATCAAACTTCACCTGGTGTTCTTACTTCTATAGACATCCCACTATCATTTTATCCTTATGACCTTGGTCGACTAATGGTTTATGGACTTCTGAATTCTTTATTCTAGGTAAACCTATTAGTGTCAATCAATTTCCTCATCAATAGATCACGAGGATCATACGGAGTGCTAGGTCGAAAGACATGCTACCAAACTTACAAACTTCCACTACTATTGGCTTTGGATCTTATGGGACATACATGGCATTGTCCTATCCTCCTTAGTATCCTAGACATGTAATCACGTCTGAAGTCATTTTACCGAGAATTATGTTTCACCCGTATACTCGGGTTGTGGTAAACCCTTGGTTCTGTGATTCAGATGTGATATGCTATCAAATACTCTACCTTATCTCGACACCCGAGTGACTATGATCAAGGAGGACCACTAGCCATAGTTTTTAGGAATATTCTATAACCTATAATTTCCTTAAAAATTTCAACTCTAGGGTCGTGTCTTGCCAGTGCGCTGCTGGCTGCAGGGAATCCAGAGTCTTCATAATTTAAATAAATGGCGACAGTGCGCTGCTGTCCTGCCATTATGAGTTAACTAACATTCCTTTAACTACATCTGTAAAAGTCCATGTGCTCCTAGAGATTCAAACAAGTTGCCTATGAAATAAAGTGTAAGCATTTGTCCTATCAGTCACAACGTTTAAGATAAAAGATTGAACAGGGGGAAATAACTGAGGATAAAGAAATACATACATTCTAACTCTTCCATGTGTATTCAAGCCTCTGAGGGACAAACTTGAATCGAAACTAACTCGAGGTCCGTATATGGATAACAAAAATCAGAACTTTATGAAATAATGATTCTTAGGACAACTAGCAATTATATGGATAATTCAGCTAGGATATGGGGATGATATCTAAGAGGCAAAGAGAATGAATTGAACAATTTATCAAGGTTAGATCATTACTCTAGGAAACTCTGCCTTACCAAGTGAATAATCTATCCCCATTGGATCATATCGTCCTATCAAGAGGTAATAGTGTAACTATGGAGATCTACCAAGGTATCAAAATTTAATAACCCTCATCCTAAATTGCATGGCCTAGACTACACATCGGTAAGTTTGTATAAGGGACTCCTAGTCCTAGTCATTCACTTAAATTAAATTAATCTTAATTCGTGAATGAGCATTTTCTTGCCGCAGGCTCGCAATAGTACAACTAACTTTAAGTACTATCACGAGTTCGCGTGATTTGTGAAGACGGACCTGCATGGGCCACCACAAAAACTTGTCACGACCCGCACCCATTTTTTTTTATATAAACGAATACGAGACGTGTCCAAGCCAGCCTACGCCGCAGTGTCGGCGGTAGAATGCTGTCACGGCAATGAAGATCAAAATCACAAATAATGCTCATTCACAAGAATTAATTTAATTTACAATGATCACAAGTTTTACATTTACAGAAAAATATAAACTTGTACAAATAAATGAATGACTACAACTCAACTATCTAGCTAGTCTCTAGGCTTTTGTCTGCAAGTATTTCCATCACTTCCCAAGCTAAGTAAATCCACAGCTAACCTGAAAATGTTGGTTTCCAGTCAGGAATGGAACGAGCACAATTCACTGAATGCAATTTCAAATAAAGAAAATGACTATAAAACAAAGGTTAGACATCAATCATGAGTTTTGAAAATAAACAGTAAATATGGAAAACCAATATCAATAAATAGACACAAAATACTTTCCCCAACTGTTTGAAGTACCTTTGATATGTGATCGGTCTCGGAACAATTATGCGATACTGTCTACACTGTCTAAAGTTACACTGTCTACACTGTCTAAAGTTACATTGTCTACAGTAAATATTGAAATAAAGAAATATTGTCTACAAATTAATAATCATGATCTACACAGTTTAAATGCAATAATAATCACGGTCTACATTGTCTACTTTGCAATAAATAAATCACTGTCTACTTTACAATAATAAATCACTGTCTACACTGTGTACTTTGCAATAATAAATCACTGTCTACACTGTCTAAGGTCAGATCACACATCGTTGGTACTTCTCATTCCCGACTCAACAATTTATACTAGAAAATAATCACATAACCAATGGCCAAACAATGAAAGATAGTGAAAATCAATATCGAAATACAGACAATAAACTGTACTCGCCTGTGGTCCTCTGCTGGTGAAACCGACAGTCTGAACTACTCAATGTGCCACAATAGTCAAAACCCGTACAACAGTCCCCAGAAGCTGAAATAAACATTACTAATGATCTCAGAATAGTCAAATTAGCCAGGATTACCTGTCCTTAAATCCAATTCTGGACACAGGGGCAAAACGGTAATTTCGGGTCAAAACGATGTCCGTCGTTGGATCCGCTTTGCACCGAAAACGTGCCAGAGTCAACGGTCTCTAAAGTCGTCAAACTACATGTCGACGGATCCGGTTTTCCGATACGAAACCAACCGTATGTCCAGAGTTGGATTCCGGTGGGCCGTGCACAAAATTGCCCGTTGAGTGGGACCGCGGGGCCCGCAAAACGACGTACGATTCAACTGTCTCAGAATTGGACCAAACTTGGCATACAGGACTAGAAAAATGATACGGTCCTGATGGCGCAAGTTTTGTCTCGATCTGACGAGCGTGCACAAAGTAATTGGAGAATTTGCAAAGTGCACGATACGGTGAATTTCGACGGATACGCATCAAATTCGTCGCGCACACGCGACCAATTTAAATTCCGTCAAAGCCCACACGACCACGAAGCCATTACGCAGCTTTCGATGCTTTCGGTTCGGGACCACGTCGCCCGGAATGGCGGGACGGACGTCGTGTGGATGAGTTTTTCTAATTTTGAAAACAGATTTTTGGGAAACTTTGGGATTCGATTTCTCGACGCGTAGTCGACGATTTTCGAATCCACAAAAAGGACTGTGAAGCCCTATATGTTGTCTAAAAGTGTCTTCAAATAGATTTCTAAAATTCATAATAGATTGATCAGGAATTTCCTTCGAATTTTGGGTTTCAACTAGAAAACTGTTCTGTTTTGGATCAGTTTTTCGTCAATGTTCGCGTCGATTTATCGAGCAACATAGGGTACCTAAATTCGAACCATTTGAAGGGATGGAGAGCCGTATAGGTTGTCTTCCTATCGGACCAATTGGTTCGAGAAATGATAAGGAGATGAGGGTGTGGGATACCTGCGAAGTTGGGGTGTTCACCTCTGTTACTGCTGCTACTCCTCTGTTTTAAGCCGCACACGCACGGGTTTCTCGCGCCTGGCCGTGGTTTGGCTGGTCGACGGTGGCCGGTCCGCCGTGGGGGTGCACGCACGCGCATGGGGAAGGTCGCCCAGTGGCTGGGGTGTCGGGTGGCACTTCTTATTTGCTAGGGTTTTGCCTCTGGTTCGTTTATGAGGGTAGTTCGGTTTATATGCGTTCTCTGTGACAGGGGAGGCGCTGTTATCAGCTGGACTTCCTCATCTATGGGGTCTCCTGGGCCGGTCTGGGCTGGGCCTGGGAGATGGTTTAGTTATTAAGATTTCTTTTTTTCTTTTTCTATTTCTATTTCCTATATACATATATCTATTTATATATATGTATATATATACACACATATCCATATATATACGTATATTTATATATAGATACATACACATATATTTGCATGTGTATTCACATACACATTATATGCGTATTTATATATACACATGTATATATATTTTTACTCACATACATATCCTTATATATATTTATATATATAATATATATACACACACAATATACATATATATATTATATATACCCGCTTATATACGTATAGTTATATTTATATAACCATACACATATACCTAATATATAATTAATATATATTTATATATTCAGACACATATTTATTTATATACACTTACATATCTTTATATATATATATATATATATATGTATATATATAGTTATATCTCTTTATATGTATATAACCATATATATATGATATTTCCTAAATTCTAAAACCATAATATTAAAACTTCCTATTATAGGTTATTATAACAATAAGTACACGGGTATAAATTATATTTATTTTCGAAAATAGGAGATAACAAATATTTATAATATCTAATAATAATAAATATATTTATTTAATCACCTCAAAAAAATCAAATAATAGAAAATAAAAATATCTCAAAATTCCGGGAAGGGAGGCTACAGGATCGTAGACGGACTCCCGTGCAAAAGCAACGCTGGTGCAAAGCTTCTCTTCTCTCTCACAGACTCTGTTTACTTGTGTTAAGAAACACTTGTAAACTTTCGTGACTCTCTGAATGTGTTCTGTATTATATTTTAGCCTGTGAGAGAGAGGAGACCTTATATAGGCCCGAGTAGCAACTGCCCGGTTAGCACAACATTCGGGACGTGGTAATAACCACTCCGAACGTGCAGTAACCGTTCAGATCATGCACAGGCACGATCTGAAGCAAGTTGTGCCACTCTGGCACCCTGCACGTCTTGCATACTGCGTACTGAGCCACTTGCGCCAACCTGCGCCACTGCGCCACTGCACAATCTGCGCCACCTTGTGCCACTCGCGCAACGTGTGCCACGCGTGCAACTTGCGCAACCGGCGCACCCGGCGCAACCTGTACGCAACTTGCGCACAACCTGGCGCGCAACCTGTCCGCACGCCTGGCAGCGCAAGTGGCTCGCGCAACGAGCGCAACATAAGCGCACTATGCGCCTAGCGACGATGCTGTCGTGCTAAGTGCAAAGTACGCCAACAAAATACCACATTACGCCTCATGAGCCCATGAGCCCGAGTCCGAGTCCGAGTCGCTAAGCCCCTACGGGGCTTAGCTCCCATGGAAATAAATTTCCCAAGAGCAAAAAGTATGAATGCTTTCAATTTGTTGATTTAGCCTTTTTTCCATTAGAAAATCAACCCCACATGGCACACCCATGTGCACCTCCACACCACATGTGCATCTCTAAACTAGCAAAGCTAATATATAGAGATACAACTCCTTTGGTCTAGCCGATATGGGACTAAAATTCACTTTAAAAAAGACCAAAACCCAACAATCTCCCATATATCTCTATATATGAGTATAAGTGTTCCCTACAGTAACTGTCCATCATGCATTAGAAGAGATGTCGCTGACGACTTGAATCTTCCCGCATGTTTCAAACAACAGACTATAATACAAGAATGGACTAAGCCTTGAATTCTGTATTATAGCTGAAATTCTTTCCACTCACATAATGTAGTTACATGTGCTTCTGGCTACACATTAAAGGCCCTGTGCCAGCCTAGTTTTAGTGTATAATTTTAGGCGTCTACAAGTTTACCCTCAAGAGATGCCCTGATATGTCTTTGTCCATACACTATAGGTGAGTTCATTATAAAGAGACATGGCATGAAGCGCTTTGCGCTTCCCTTGCGGTGCTACGCCGCTATGACATGGCTTAAAGCCGAGGCCTTACCCCGTACCGGGAACCTCATCGTAGTGTCATACTACTGTAGCATAAGGCAACCGCCTCTTTGTAGTGCCAAACTACCCAGCATGAAGCCTTAGGCTCCCTTGCGGTGTTACGCCGCAACGACATGGCTTGCAAGGCCGAGACTTTATCCCTAACCGGGTACCTCATTTTGGTGTCGTGCCACTGTAACATGAGAAACTCCTCCTCTTTGTAGTGCTGACTACACCCCTCTTTATTTTAACATACAGCATTAGGCTAACTGCCTATTTGCGGTGCTACGCCGCTGTGACTTGGCTAGCAAAACCGAGGCATTACCCCATGCCTGGGAACCTCATAGTGGAGTCACCCCACAGTAGCATGGAGTTTCACTCCTTGTAGTGTTGTTCTACCGTGCTTCCTGTAAAGCACACCAGGCATTCACTCTGCCTGTGAACTCATTAAGGCATTTAAGCCAACCTTTCCACAGGATCCGTTTTCCATAGAAAACAACAGTAGACAACAGTGGTTGTAGGTCCGTAACCTCTTCCTGCCCAATAGAACATGTACCCATCGTTCCTGATATTCTTCCAATTAGTGGTCCTCCCTTGAACCAAAAGCTAGATGCCTAGTAGATTTCTCTTTGAACTATTAGCATAAAACTTTATGGTAGGAATATAATAATACAATATCAGAATGCCTTCAAACCCATTTTACAAGCTGTGTCATCGACCAGCTGGCGCTTAAGGCCCTTGGTGAACGGATCCGCCAGGTTCTCCTGACTCCGAACATCAATCACTGCAATAACACCTCTCTTGATAAGATCATATACTGCCCTGTGCTTCAACCGTACAGTCCTCTTCTTCCCGTTAAAGAGGTCATTTGATGCCACCGTCGCAGTCGCCTGTTTGTCGCAGTATATCGGTATCGTCGGTATTTGTGCCCCAACCACTGGAAGATCATACATGAGTTCCCGAAGCCATTCTGCTTCCTCGGCTGCGGTATCAAGTGCAAAAAACTCAGATTCTATGGATGACCGCGAGAGCATAGTCTGCTTCTCCGACTTCCACGATATAGCAGCTCCACCCATTATGAAAATGAATCCACCTGTGGACCTCTCGCTCTCCACCTCTAAGCACCAGCTGGCATCACCGAAGCCTTCCACTACCGGTGGATCTCTGCTGTAGTACAGTGCATATGTCTGAGTCTTCTTGAGATATCTCATAACCCGTTTCACAGCTTTCTAGTGTTCAGCACCTGGGTTGCTCGTGAAATGACTCAGCATTCCCACGGCGAAAGCTATGTCAGGCCTTGTGGCAGTAGTAGCATACATCAAACTTCCGATTATGCTTGTATACTCCAGCTGCCTGACGCTTTCCCCTGAATTAGGCTTCAGTTTCAGATCACACCTGTACGGCGTATCGATCCCAGGAAGATCCCGATACCCATAACGAGTGATCATTTTCTCAATATAATGAGTCTGTGACAGCGCTAGTCCAGTGTCTGTCCGGATGATTTTGATCCCTAAGATCACATCAGCTTCTCCCAAGTCCTTCATACTGAACTTGCTCGAGATAAATTTCTTTGTCTCCGTGACACAGCTCATATCCGTACCTAGGATAAGCATGTCGTCCACGTACAGACAAACAATCACACCTCTTCCGTCAGCGAACTTCGTGTAAACACACTTGTCCGTCTCACTGACCATGTAGCTATTTGACCTTATAACTTTGTCAAATTTCTCATGCCACATCTTGGGAGCCTGTTTAAGACTGTACAAAGATTTCACCAACTTGCAGACTTTGTCTTCAAGACCCTTGACGACAAATTCCTCTGGCTATTGTATGTATATCTCTTTGGTCAGCTCGCCATTTAGGAAAGCCATTTTCACATCCATCTGATGTATCACCACCTTATGTATTGCTGCAAGAGAAATCAACACTCTGATGGTGGTCATCCGGGCTACTGGAGCATACGTGTCAAAGTAGTCAATCCTCTGCTTCTGAGAAAACCCCTTGGCTACCAACCTAGCCTTGAACTTGTCAATAGTTCCGTCTGCTTTCATCTTCTTCTTGAAGATCCATTTGCATCCGATGGGTTTCGCTCCTTCAGGAAGATCAACCAACACCCAAGTGTTATTTGAGGTGATGGAATCAATTTCATTGTCAATCGCCTCCTTCTAGAAAACTGCGTCTCTGGTCTTCATCGCCTCATCATAGGTAAGCGGATCTGCTTCCACATGATAGGTGACAAAGTCACTTCCGAATTCCTTCGGCCTCCTCATACGCTTAGCTGACGGCTCAGCTTGTTCTGGTTCAATTATTGTTTTAACAACAACATCTTCTTGGACCACATCTTTATTGAAGACTTCAGTTTCTTGTGCACCCTTAATGTTCTCTGGTACATCCGCAAGAATAATATTTTTGTGCCTTGCAAATTTGTCTTCAAAATATTCTGTGTCGCGAGATTCAATGATATGATTTGACTCAATATCAAGAAATCTTCGAACATCACTCTTCTCGGCATACCCTAAGAAGATCGCCTTAGTAGTCCTTGTCCCAAGCTTCTGAATCTTCAGATCTGGAAGCTTGACATATGCCAGACACCCCCACACTCGAATGACATTCAAGTTAGGTCTGACCTTGAACCAGAGTTCATGAGGAGTAATGTCTGAAGTTGCATGAGGCACTCTATTTAGAATAAAAGTGGCCGTCAATGCAGCTTCTCTCCAGTAGCACTTAGGAAGACCAGCAGTCAACAACATTGAGTTAATCATTTATGTTAACGTTCTGTTCTTCCTCTCTGCTACTCCGTTTGATTGAGGAGAGTACGGAGCCGTAGTCTCATTGACGATTCCATGTTCTTTGCAGAATGATGCGAATTCATGAGACCTGTACTCCCCACCTCGATCACTTCTTATTCTTTTAAGTTGTTGTCCAGTCTGCCGCTCAGCTTCGGCTCTGAACTCCTTAAACTTCTCGAATGCTTCGTCTTTAGCCTTCAGCAAGTAGACGAACGCATACTTTGAGAAGTCATCGATGAAGGTTATGAAATACTTCATCCCGACCTTTGTAGAAAACTGTTTGAAGTCACAGATATCGGAGTGTACCAACTCCAGAAGATCTGTACTTCGATTAACCCGAGAAAAGAGTTTCCTTGTGATCTTTGTTTGAGCACAAACTTCACATTTCTCTACCTTACCCCCATACTTGGAGATAAGTCCTAGACTAGACATTCTGTTTATTCGTTTACAATGAACATGTCCTAGCCTATTATGCCACAACTCAAGAGTATAAGCAGAATGAGTGATTGCATTAATTACATTAATTACATTGGACTGATTCACAAGCTGAATTTTGAACATCCCTTCGGTATAAAAAGCTTTCCCGAAATATATTCCCTTAATAGACATCACCATCTGGCCAGCATTGATGTCCATCCTGAGGCCTGCGTTGCATAGTAGGCCTCCTGAGATCAGGTTCTTGGCGATAGCAGGTACGTGCTTCACGCCTTGAAGCGTTAGAGACTTTTCCGAAGTCAGCTTCAATATCACCGTCCCGATCCCGAGTACTTCAGCTTGTGCCTGGTTCGCCATCATAACCACTTCAGAAGTAGGTGTATAGGTGGTGAACCAATCCTTACTGGAGCAGACATGGCAGGAGGCTCCAGTGTCTACCCACCAGTCAGAGTCAGTCCTTACCGCATCAACCTGCACAATTATAGCAACAACGTCAGTGATCATAGATACCTTACTAGGCTCTCCTTGCTCTGATTGCTTCGTCTTTGCTTTGCATTCACTTTTGAAGTGGCCCTTCTTGCCATACTTGAAGCAAGGCATCAGAGACTTTGGCTTCTTTTGCTAGAAAGAAGTCCCCTTCACGTTCAGATTGTTAGGGTCCTTCTTCTTGTTGTGGGAAGCCGTCTGCTTTCCCCTTGGTTCCTTGGTATGAACCATATTGGCGTTAGCCAATTGCTTGGACAGTGTATCCACCTTCAGTTGAGCCCGTATATGGTCCTCAACATAGATTTCCTGCAAGAGATATTCAAGGCTGATCTCAAGCTTCTTCCTATACATGTTTGTATAGAACTTACTCCACCCAGCGGGGAGCTTTGAGACAATCCCTCCAACAACTAACTTGTCGGGGAGGGACATCGTCTCGTCTTCCAACTTCTGTCGCAGTTTCAGGAATTCTTTTACCTGCGACAACATGGACTTCTCGTCCTCAAAGAGCCATTTGTGATATTTTTCAACCACAAATATCTTGCTCCTGTTCTTGTCTTCTTCGTACAGTTTCTCCAGAGACTCCCATATGTCTCTGGCAATTAGTTTTTTACTGTAAGATTCTGCTAGAGAATCCTCCATAGCATTCAGGATAAGCAGCCTGCAAATATGCTATTTTCCCTTCTCCACTTGGCCTGAAGTTTAGTAGCCGCAGCGATTGCAGCAGCAGACCCAGTATCTGGAACAGTAGGTTCCTCTTCAAGAAGCACGTGATCAACGTCTCTGAGTTGAAGAGTGAGATAAACCTTCCTCTTCCAGACTTGATAATGCTCTCCATCAAACTTTTCTAACTTACAAAAGTCAGTATTGAGGAGTGAAGCATTAAAGTTTTCCATCGTAGCAATATAGCTTTGAGATTGTTAGAACCGGGGCATAATTTTTTGATGGAAAACTATGAATTTGAAACAATTGTAAGAACAATGTTCCAACGCAACACTTCTAGGAAGGTTGCACAAGTATAACGAAGATCTAAGAAGATCTCGTTATTATATTACGAGAATCTAAAAGATTTCATAATTCACAGCAGCATATGATATACGAGAATCTAAGAAGATTTTGTAATCACAGCAATGAAGAAGGTGACAGGCGAAAGATGGTAGATGGCCTGCTGGAGTGAATGATCACCGTTGCTCAAAGCTATATTCGGCCCACACGAATAGCTTCCAGGAACCAGCAAGTTCGTCGGAGAACTTTGGAACACTTCTTCTCTTCTGACTCCTCGGATCATAGACGGACTCCCGTACAAAAGCAACGCTGGTGCAAAGCTTCTCTTCTCTCTCACAGACTCTGTTTACTTGTGTTAAGAAACACTTGTAAAATTTCGTGACTCTCTGAATGTATTCTGTATTATATTTTAGCCTGTGAGAGAGATGAGACCTTATATAGGCCCGAGTAGCAACTGCCCGGTTAGCACAACATTCGGGACATGGTAATAACCACTCCGAACGTGCAGTAACCGCTCAAATCATGCACAGGCACGATCTGAAGCAAGTTGCGCCACTTTGGCACCCTGCGCGCCTTGTATACTGCGCACTGAGCCACTTGCGCTAACCTGCGCCACTGCGCGCACTGTGCCACTGTGCGACCTGCGCCACTGCGCGACCTGCGCCACCTTGCGCCACTCGTGCAACGTGTGCCACGTGCGCCACGCATGCAACTTGCGCAACCGGCGCACCCGGCGCAACCTGTGCGCAACCTACGCGCAACCTGGCGCGCAACCTGGCGCGCAACCTATCCGCGCAAGTGGCTCGCACAACTTAAGTGTCGTGCTAAGTGCAAAGTGCGCCAACAAAATGCCACATTACGCCTCATGAGCCCGAGTCCGAGTCCGAGTCCGAGTCTGAGTCGCTAAGCCCCTACGGGGCTTAGCTTCCATGGAAATAAATTTTCCAAGAGCAAAAAGCATGAAGGCTTTCAATTTGTTGATTTAGCCTTTTTTTCCATTAGAAAATTAATCCAACATGGCACACCCATGTGCACCTCCATACCACATGTGCATCTCTAAACTAGCAAAGCTAATATATAGAGATACAACTCCTTTGGTCTAGCCGATGTGGGACTAAAATTTACTTTGAAAAAGACCAAAACCCAACATAAATTTAGGGATTCTTGCATCATATGTGTGTAGAAGTATATAAAAGACCATAAAGATTAGAGCATCTGTAGGAAGCTAACTCGCAGGAATATCCCTTTGTGCGAAGTAGAAAGCATCTTGACAAAGCAGCATCTCCGCTGGAACGTCTTTATGACAAAATGGCTCCCTCTGTGAGAACTGCCTTCTGGCGACAGACAGCAGTCAATTCACATTTAATCTGTCGTATGGGCCGACTTTGATGCGACAGTCGTCAGAGGATCGTGCACTATTCGATGTGACAGACTGTCGGATATTGGTCAAATCATTGTTGAGCGACGGGCAAAATGGCCACGTGGTAGAGCAATTCGTAGGAAGCTCCTTCCGGCGATGGCAAGTCTTTTTTGCGTGAACCTTGCTTGTGGCAACTATGCTTCCTGCCAAGTTTTCTTCCGGCGAAGTTGCATAATGTGACATTTTTACGTGTTAGTGCACGACAAATATGGAGAATATTACTGAGATCAAGGTGACTCTTCAACAGCTATCGGAGATCATATGTTCATGGTGCATGCAACTGCAGTTGCAGGAAACCATGTGGCGGAACGTTGCTTCGACTGTGCAGAAACATGCCCTACTTCTCGTGTAACTGCTGCCACGTGGCAACATCTCTGTTTAGTCCACGTGAACGTGCATCCACGTGGCAGCATCCCCTTTAACGTAAATGTAGGTTATCTAACTTCGCATGAAGTATGTGCAGGGGCGGATCCAGGAATTTAAACTGGGGTGGGCTGAACTGAATTTGGGTGGGCTAGAGATTGGCTAACTCATATAAAAAATCAAAGTAAAAAAAAACATATAAAAAAAAAAAGAAAAAAAGAATTCCGGGTTGGCTCCAGCCCACCCTAGCAATAAGCTGGATCCGCCCCTGAGTATGTGCTTGCAGGATAGTGCTTCCTACGAGCAATTTTCTCCCAAAGGACAATGCTTCTCGTAGGACTTCAGCAGTAGACTTTTTGACTATAAATTGTCTTGATTTTTGTGCTTCTTGGTTATATTGAATACAAAAATTCTAAATATAAATCTTGAGATTCTGGATAATGTAGCGATAAAGATCGAACTAGTGCGTGGTTCCTTTACTCTATTGACGATGCGATGATCTTACAAAGGCTCTCGATGTACACGAATACTGGTGGGCTGAGGGCAGTTGCCAAAGGATACTTAGGGCTGTTGTTGTTCAGGTCTCGGGTTCGAATCCCCCGTCGGACGACTGGATGGCTTTGGGCCATGGTCCGACTTGGAGAAAGGACACATCAAAACAATATATATATATATATATATATATATATATATATTTATTTATTTATTTATTTCAGGTGTCCTTCTCCAAGCAGGGTCGTGGTTGTATAACATTGCATTGACCTTAAATCAGTTATTACAGAACAAGAGGGAGGAGGAAGTCGCTGCTTCTCCCTCGCCGCCGCTGCTTCTCCCCCGTCACCGCTGCTTGTCCTCCGCGGCTGCAGTTCCTCTCCCCCACCTCCGTCGCTTCTCTACCACCCTCTCCTCCTCCGCTGCTCCAGTCCCCTCTCTCGCCAACAACTGGTGGACAGACGGAGGAAGTCGGAGGGGTGGAGGAGCAGGAGGAGGAAGGGGCAGAGAGGAGGAGGAGAGGGTGGGCAAACCTAAATAATTTTTGGACTAGCCTGAGTAAACTTTTCTCCAAACTGGACTAGCACCAAGATTTGGACTGCAACGAACAATTTATATAATGTCTTTAGCAAAAATAAAATAATAATAATAACAACTGAAAGCTATTTTGTCTTTTCTTTCATTTCTACTGTATAGCTCTCACCCCCTCTTATTTCTTCTTCCAGGCAGTCCCTATTTACCTCTCCGAAATGGCTCCACCGCGACACCGGGGAGCGTTCGGAGTCGGCTTCCGGTTCAGTCAAAGCGTCGGCTCCGTCCTTGCCACTCTTATCAACTTCGGCCTCCAAAACATCGGCGGCGGCCTACGCTGGCGCGTCTCGCTCTCCCTAGCCGGCATCCCTGCTCTCTTCCTGACCGTCGGTGCGCTCCTCCTCCCCGAAACCCCCGTCGGCATCATCCAGCTCGGCGGAGGCCTCCACAAGGCTGTCGGCGCGCTCCAAAGGAACCGCGGCACCTCCGACGTCCTTTCGGAGCTCGACGACATCGTTGCGCCTTTCACCGTAGACTCCGCGGCCGCAGCCCACCCTTTCTGGGAGATCGCTCGGCGAAAGTACCGCCCCCAGCTCGTAATGGCGATCGCGATCCCGCTCTTCTCCCGGCTGACGGGGTTCCATCTCGTAGCCTTCCAGGCTCCCGTCCTGCTAGGAGCGGCGACGGGCACCGACGAGGGTGCGTCGACGCTGGCAGCACTGGTGCTGGGACTGACCGGGGCTGCCGCCAACATAGTCGCCATGGTCCTGGTGGATCGACTGGGCCGACGTTCCACGTGCATGATCGGAGGGGCGCAGATGTTCTCCTCTCTGGTGGCGATCGGGGGAGTGATGGCGGCACGGACCGGAGACGGGATGAGCATGAGCAGAGGGTACGTGCACCTACTACTGGCCCTGGTCTTCCTTCATGCTGCGGGCTCTGAACTGTCGTGGGGGGCGTTAGGGTGGTCGGTTCCGAGCGAGATGTTCCCTTTGGAGGTCAGATTGGCGGGGCAGAGCGTCGCGGTCGCAGTGAACTTCCTGTCCGCCTTCGTTGCGGCCCAGACCATTGGGACCATGCACTGCGCTTTCAAGTCCGCAACGTTCTTCTTCTTCGCGGTGTGGGTGCTCGCGATGACAGCTTTTGCGTACCTGCTGTTGCCGGAGACGAAGAACACGCCGATGGAGCGGATGGAACGCGTGTGGAGGGAGCACTGGTTCTGGAGGAGACTGACGGAGAATGTACATACTGATCAACCCATCGTGACAGGTTGAAGAAATCAGACATTGTGATATTCCTGTTACAGAACTCTACCAAAACAATGCTCATTGAAACTTTGGCATGCAGAAGACAATATAACTAAATTATTTCGAAAGAATAATGGTAACAAAGCAAGTCCTCCAGTATGATAAGAATCATCAAGAAATGCGCACATTCAATTATAAAGCTAAAAGTAGAACACTATAATCAATAATGCGTCAGTTACTTTGATAATTAAGTGAGCTATATCAATGTACAGCAAAGTACATAAAGAAAACACGAGACAAAGTGTCCTATTAAAAAAATGATGCTTAGCATCATATGGTAAACCTAGTTCACAGTGAGATCACTGGACTACTTGGATCGGACCGGTACTGGATTTCATGCCTGAGCCACTTGGGGGTGGATTGGTATGGAAAGCAGATTGTCTGATTGAGCCTCGGTGCAGATTTTGGGGGAGAGATGATGGCACTGCTGGTGTATCGAAAATCGGTTCCCTTATCTTTAGTTTCGACATACCCGAGGGCTCGACCACGTTGATGGGGGCCTTCCAATGTACAGGTGTCGACTTGACAACTTCGTGCTTGTGCTGCTCCGCAGCTTCGGTACTGTAGCCTGGCCAGAAAAGCATGGGATAGGAGAAGACTGGTGCAAAATAAGCAGGATACATAAGCGGTGGGTAAGTGCACTGTGGAGCTTCTTGCTTTGGAGCAGCTGAATCGCCATCTACAGAATTGTTGGAATCCATGGATTCGCATTCCTCCTCCAAAGTTGGAGGAACTGGCATTGGGTTGTTGCACTGAGCTTCCGGTTCTTCGCCTTTCATAGGAGACAACTGAGGATCAACAGACTGAAAAGATACAAAGCACACCAGTCATGGACAATGCTATGGTCAAAGACAGGATATACTCTCAACAAAGATGACTAAATTGCAGAAATGTGTGTGCTGTGTGTGTATCAGTGTATATAAGAGAAAGAGAGACCAACATCATCAGGTATTATATCAAAGAGACTGGATCTTCTCTTTCTTCTATTCACATTGGTTTGGCGGACGAAGTACTTTTGAGCATGGCTAGCCACTTGGGTAGGTGTTCGTGATATCACAAAGCTTCGTGCTATTCCCCGCCAGTCACCTTTGCCTAGCTTTTGCAAACCAAGTAAAAACCTTCTGTGCTCTTCTTCAGTCCAAGGTACACCTGCAAATCCATCATCAAGTTCTAAATAAAAAAACTGCGGTGATGTGCAGTAGCAATTCCACAATGGCATGATGATTTAGCAAATTCCATGCATATACAGCTCCAATGACTTTCCAAAAAATATAAAATGCACGTCCAATTTATCTGCCAAATGTGTAACAAAATAATCACTATTTTTTGTTACTTGCAAGCTGGTGGAGTTTGGATCCCATGATGCCAATATCTCAATGCTAGGGGAGAATACATGAGAGATATTGGCCACCCCAAATTGCCAATATGTCATACATTCCCTCTATTTGTATTGTCATTACGAACATTACGAGATATTATAGGGGATCGGAATCCCTAAGTAAACAATGTCCCACTCACAAATTGGACTTTGTCTTTGCCAAAATATAGGTCGATATGTATTCTATCACTTGGGATCTGACTTCCCCCAAATTAATTGACACTTCGTAAATGGGCTCTCTTCCTTGATATTTCGACTTTCAAGCACCCTTCCCTAGAACATTCAATTCTACAAGTGGCACAAGAAGAAGCCGTGTGTCCAAGAAGACAACTCCGTTCTGATTCCCAGCACTCCAAACTCAACTCAACTCCAACAATGGGATCTCTTTTATGATTCCTCACATTCAAATCTAATTGATTTCAATATAAACCTAAGATCAGACTGGTTCTCAAATAGCTACCATTTTCACTGGAGGCATCCGATTGCCACATAGGATCCTAGAACTAATAAATCGTGGCAGAAAGTAAAGACTTAATTTTGACATTGCTAATGATATTCTAGTCAACCGAGGAGGAGAGCTTCAACAGAATGCTACAGGTATCAAGAGCAAGTGAAGTAGGAAATCATGGGCAGAAGATAGGGCGTGACAGCAACCAGCGGCTTTAAAAGCGCAAGGCTCAGTTGAGATGAATAGGTCCCTTGGAGCCTAGGTGATCGCCTGATTGAAGTGAGGCACACCTTTATTTTTCTAAACCAACAAGAAATTATACTATATCCAAACTTTATATAGCAAATAAAGACAATGTTAAGAACCATCTTAGGAAGAGAAGGAGGGGAAAATTGCAGCAGAAGGAAAGGAAGTACACCATGTACGATCTACAGTTAATAAGGTTGATCCGGTCAACACCTTATGTGCAGACAAACTAAAAGAACATAACCCTGAGGTTTCATCTAAAGAACATGACCTCCTCAAGTTTTTAAAGTTGTCCAACATGTCAACCCATGCCTGGTTGGTCTTATATGGTCTTGCAGAATTTTTTTCAAGTACAAGAGCATCATGCGATCACAAAGTACTCTATTTCAACCATCATCATTTGATTTTATGAACTTCCTTCTTAAACTCTCCATTATGTTAAATATATCATCAATAATTGGTCCTAAATACCAAAAAGATTGCTCCTAGGTATGTATCTATTGTCCATAGATGGAACGATGAACTCTCCAATATCTTTTTGACATTTGGCTGAAGTTCGCCTACGTGTATTTTTTTTTTCCGTCAAACTAACTTTAAAACCATCTTAGGTAACAAAGTTCCTCTTCCAATTCTATGTATAGGCTAATCCTTCTTAACTGTCACCAACTCCGAAAATATCATTAAGAAAATACACCAAAGGTCATCATGAATATGCATAGCAATCTCATCCATAACTAGAGTAAAGATGTAAAGACAATGATGTACACCAATGGTGATTGGAAATTGTATGGTATATTCTTCAACTGTTCACATGGTAGCCATAACTCCATCATATATATCCATTAGAATCTCAATATAGTTAAGGCTGTAAACCACATAGGTATATAGCCTATGTTGCACAGGCAGAGGACAAATGGTGTCCGTATCTGTATTGTGTCCGTATACGTATATGTGTCTACATTCATGCAACAAGAGATCCATATATACCTATTTGAAAATGTTTGTATCCTGTATCCTTATCATGGCCTTATTACTATCAGTTTCCATATTCGTGCAACTAATAGCTCTCTATTTCAACTTTGGATAATTGACATGATAGAAGAACAAGTTTCCATCAACACAATACAGGAAGAGATAAAGAAGAGTCGACCTACATTTGAGGAGTCACTACATCTGTTTTGAGGTAAATTTAAAGACTTTAAGGTGTCTTTTAATGGTGATGACCTTTAGTATCGAGGGCCTAAAGCAAATCACTCATGACAATATTCATTCTTCGAGTGATGTACCATACCTAGATTAGCACATAGCACTCAACTTCCCAAATCCATGAGTGGAAATCCTAACAAACACATATGGCATAGAAATCCAACACTAGGATCAATAGTATAGAGTATATAGAAAATAAAAAGAGCATTTACTGCCCGTGTTATTCACCCCATAGTTGACACTTGACAAAACTCTAAAGCCATAAGCATGCTCATCTTATCTATCATGGAAAATAGCAACCGCCATGCCGGTTATGACCTTCCGGTGCTAGAGCAAAGCCATGTCATATCAGTACCATATGAAATAGTGGCAACTGCCATAAAAGGTTCGAAGCTGACTCTGTCTCCCATGTGGTTGTCAATTCTGGCTGTTCTGGACTACTTTGGACTACTTGGACATTGTGTTAAGGACAATACTTTCTAATGATCAAATGAGATGGGGTTAGCTGATGGATTTTCAACCTTTTGTAAGTTTTGTATTAAAAGGTAGGACAGCCTAGTATTAAAGATAAGAAGACGTAACTTCGTAACTTGACGGGGGCTATAACCTTGGGCATCTTCCGCTTGTTTTTATAATTCTACTGTGCTTTCACTCTTGCCTATATAGCACCTCAGAACAGGATAACTACAAGTTACAAACTTTAAGGTACACCCTGTAGCAAGTTTGTGTGTTGTTAGTTATGTAATCAGCTCGTTGGTTTCTAATGTGTGCCCTCAAGGCACATGTTAAGTAATATTCAATGCTCCTCATTTGGAATTTGGTGCAATGCACAAGTGTATTTGGTATGCAAACTGGTAAGTTGCACTGAAAAGGTACTAAATATACATGGACCAAAATGAAGACGAAGGTAATTGAGGAGCATTAAACGATCCTTAACATGTGTCCTGAAGGCAATAAAAAAACCATACACACACACACTCTTCTTGGGGGAGCAGCGCAAGGGTTTCCGTTTCAAACTATATTTGTTCGAATAGAAAAACCATGTGATATCTAATCTAAGACGTTAAAACTAATTGATCAAAAAGGAAATTCTTGGTGATCAAATATTATAAAATGGAACTACATAAAAAAAACTCACATATACTGGTACAATAGAATTACTAGCAATCTTGAGCTTGACATCAAGAATTAAATTGCAAAAGGACTTTCTAACAGAAACCAGTTTTGAATTAACCTATGCCCACTTAAACGACTATATTTGTTTATTAATTATTACTACACCAAATGAATTCTGAGACTAGGATCAAGACACTATCCATTTCCATACACACAAAAGATTCCAACTTTAAACAAATTCACTCTAAAAAAATATGGCTAATTCAACTTGCTACCTTAAACTATTTTAATAGACAAGTTAATACCCTAAACTAAAGGTTCGAAACATGGTATCATAATCGGTTTTTGACTCTTCCTATGAGTATCAATATCTGCAGTTTCGGCTTTCAGATCTAAGCATCGGGTTCTTTGCCTCAGAAAGCCAAAAATCTTCCAAAAACTAAAACAAAAACATTTAATACATTTAGACATAATTTTATATATTTTATGTTGTTTTCGTTAGTTCTTAATGGAACAATGTTGACTTGGAATAGATATTATTGTTAATTTACTTGCCTTTAAAAATAGTGCAACCACAATAAATACTTTTGAATGAAATAATATTAATATGAATGAATCTTTTGAGTTTATAGATATAAAACTTTGACAAATAGCAATGGTTACAATTTATAAATAAAGAATCATATCGATATTATATAACATTGTCAATTTTCGGCACAACTAAATGGTTCTCTTGACATTATATTTTCATTCTTCTTTTTTTCGTTCATTTTTTCTGTGCCAAATTGACTAGGAAAGAGAGCACCATCATCAGTATAGGTCAATATCAATAGTGGTCGGTATTGGAGCGGGACCTGCAAAATTATATAGGTATTGGCTATATCGTATCAGAATCGGCTCATACTTCATACTATGCCTAAAATTTCAAGTTTTTGCAAGTTCATACCCTCCATTGGAGTGTCATCCAACTCATAGGTTATGTACACATCACATGGCTATTATGGACATTTTGTTCTTCAATTAGAAAAATTCTACCTTATCCTCTTTTTTTCCTATACTTAACCCTACTCCTAAATCTACATCTAACCCTAAATCTAACCTAATTACGGAAGGAGATGCTCGGGAGGGCCATCTAGAAGGTTGGTCGACGAGGATGGGGGTCATCAATGAGAGATGGACAACCATGGAGGATTTTAAATGTTGGTAAAGGCAAGGAGAGGAATCAACAAGGGTTGGGGTGAGAGGAGGTGGTTGGCCTGAAGGGGGGTCAGCCAAGAGAGGGATGGTGGGACCTCCAAAAAGGAGATGGAGAAGTTGGTTGGTTTAGTCTTAGGATTTTTAAGACTGGTGCATGAGGAAGAACACAAGGACAGAATGGTAAGTTTATTTATTCTTTTAACAACATAGAGTAGCAAGTTACAAAAGGTTGGAAGGTCAGGGTATTTAAAAGTCAATTCTAAAGTTGAGATACAAGTCTATTTTGATAATTTAGGTATCAAGTTACAATATGGAAATAATAGTTCAGTATATTTAGTTGCAAATTAGCCCAAAAAGATCAATGATAAATATATCGACTACAATATACTATTATTCATCGTTCGCCAATCTTGAGTCGGAAAAGAGGAAGCAAATCACACAAAAACAAACTATTTCAGAACCGCTCGTTAATGAATGACAGAGCATGAGTTGGATTAGTTTAAAAGCCGCCGCTTAAAACATCCAAAACCGGACCCTTCGTAACCGTTTAACCCCTACTTTAAAAACACCTCGTAACCACTAAAGTAGCGGAAACCAATACCAAATATCCAGTACACACCTCTCTTCCTCTCCCGGAAGCTGGAGGGGGACCTCTGGACGAGGTCCTCTGACGCATAACCAACCGCAACACCCCCGGGCGCACCGTGCCCGTCGGCGGCCGGGGCTCTGGAGGCGGCATGGTGGGTGAGGTTCCCCATGCTGGCGCTCTTCCTGATCGACGAGGACCCCTCGGCGAGTCGCACCCCGAAGAGCCTCACCCCCCGCTTGGGGCAGGTCCGGGAGTTGTGCCCGTTATGGCTGCAATGCGAGCACTTCCTCGCCATCCTCCCGTCCAAAAACGTAGGGTTAGGGTTAGGTTTTGGGGATCGGAAGAAGAAGAAGAAGATTAAAAAAAAAAAGTAGGGAATTTTTTCCCGGGAAGTAGTAAGAGAAGGAGAGGAGCGGGTGTTGGTAATAGAGTATCGTTCGTTGGTATTTAAATACTCTATTTTGGATTAAGTAGGACCGTCCACGTGGCGGATATTCGGTGGTGGATATACTCCCGAGGCTAATAAAATTTACCTTCCCTAATATAGTTCTTCCCATTTATGTAAAAATCTTGTAATTTAGTATATAAAATCTTCTGATTGATGCTATTGGAATCAAAGATTTTTTTTTTGGGTGTCCAAATTAGGAGGTGTCCTAATAATGTCCTCTTTCCTAATATAATTTTTTGTATCCATAATTATTTATTTTAAAAAATATATAAAATTTGCATGCATATCAGATAAAATATGGTTGGGATATCCATTTGAGGATATAAGATTTGCTGCTTACAAATTAATGTTTTAAACACTATATTGTAGATTAATCTAGTCAGATTAATGGGTTGGATTAAAACGGCCCAACTAGTGAGTTAATATGATTGAACCCGAAGTATATGCTTATAATCTTACATTGAATACATTAGAGTATATAACTACACATATATTACTTAAGTTCTGTACGACTTTTTAAGTTCTCTTTTAGTAAGTTGGTAATATTCTTGTTGATAGTTTTAAGTAATTTTTAAGTTTTAACAAAATATAAATAATTGGAACAGTCGTCAAACTGTTCAAAATCTAGCTGGATTAGACGGCAGGACCGGCAGGGTTACACAAAAAAAGTTTATTTTTTGGGGGGGAAAATGGATTGATATTAAATCAGCACAGAGAAAATATTAGTTTACGGGTTGATCGGTTCGACCGACCCACCTGTTCCAGTTTTTAAAAACATTGGCATTGGTCCAAATTAACTTCTTCTTTTATTTGGTTCCTATTTTGTATTTGGACTTCAAAAATATTCCTTTTGGTACTTTTTTTATTTTTTTTAATTTGGTTACTATTTTAGTTTTGTGCGTATCAAATCTTGCAAATTAATGTTCAGTTTCCATATTGACTAGTCTCTAGACTCTCTACCAGATCTTTTAAAATCCCTCTCGTCCACTTTTCGGTCTTTGGGTTTTGTCTTTAGTCACTCTTCGGTGCGTCTGTAATAATTAGATTGTTACAACTAAGAAAAGTCTGTTATGGACATAGAGCTAGATTCTCACCGTGACATAAACTTTTTTTAAAAATAAAATTCTACTTAAAATACACAGGCTACAGGATTCAAATCTGACTTGTTTTGTTACCGTCTTAAAATTTGATTGTGATATGCATATTCAATACTGTCAAAAAATGTGCAGTTCTTATTATTTTTAGAATTGTCAAAATTTTGACAATAATTTTATATGAATTGTTAAATTTTTAACAATCCTGAATATATATAATAACAAAACTGCCAAAAACTGTAATACCTCCTAACAATTGTCCTTATCATTTGCATAAAGTTTTTGGTATTGTACCAAAATTCCAAAGTTTATGATCAGAGTTAAATGTTAAATATTTAGGGTAAATTGTAAAAAAAAATCCTTGTTAAATATACGCCTTTTGCGTAGAAAGGCCTTTTAGAATTTTTTGGCAGTTTACCCCTCCTTAGATTACAAATCCGTTCGATTAGGCCCCTCCAGCCAAATTTAAAAAAATTTATACCTAAAATACCCCTGTCCCCCTCTAACCCCTCCTCCCCCCCTCCCGGGCGGCGCCGACGCCGGCGAGCCCCTAGCCCCCCCGACCCCCCCTCGCCGGCGATCCCCCAGCCCTCCCGACCCCCCCCCCGATCCCCCCACTCGCAGCCGAGCCCCCAGCCCCACCCTCCTCGCCGGCGAGCGCCCCCCGACCCACCCCCCCTCCTCCTCCTCCCTCGTCGGCCCTGACCCCCCCTCCTCCTTCGCCGGCCCCGACCCCCCCTGCTCCCTCACCGGCCCCGACCCCCTGACCCCCCCTCCCGTCCGACCCCCCACCCCCCCCCCCCCCCCCGGCCTCCCTCGCCGGCGAGTGCACCCCCCTCCTCCTCCTCACCGGCGAACACAGACCAAACAGCCGAAGAAGGAGGGGGGAGGGATAAAATTGTCATTTGGGGACAAATGAGCATATTTCATACTTTTGGAAATTTTAAGAGCATGAGGTCTTTTAGTGCAAAAAGCGAAAATCTAACGAATTTTTTTTTACATTTTACCCAAATATTTATATCATTCAGCAAAGATAAAAATATATTAATTAATTTAGTTAGTTAGATTAATATAAGCGGCAGTAAAATAACCTGCTACACGAGATGTGATTACTCTTTTTAAGTTTTAAATCTGCCACACATCTTACGGATCTCTGTGGAGAAAGTTTCATTGGTCTGCTTGGATTGAGGGTTAAGATAGTTAAGTGAGGAAAAGTTAAAACTATACTTGATTTGAGGGTGGAGGTTTAGGAGGAAGGGTTATAGAGGGTTAAGAACTTAAGTGAGGGTTTATTTTACCATCTTTTGTCCATTTTTTTAACCGAAAATCGGACGGTTAACGAGGAGGATTGGAGAGTTTTGTTTAAAAAGTCATAAACACCTCTTCTTTGTTCTATAAAATATCATGATTTTTTTTTTCCCTTTTTTTTTGTTTTCAACATGTTGCTCCGTATCTTCCTAATTTGTAAAGATATTTTGACAAGTTCTAATTAAAAATTCAATCAAATTTAATTTTATGACATATGTAATAAGGTTATTTTGGTAACTATCATAATTTTATTAATCCTCCTCTCACTCAAAACCTCCAATCCAAGTAAGAGTTATTAAACACCCCCCACTTAACTCTCCCTCCAATCCAAACAAGATTCTATGTATTGATTCTACTCCCACTCACTTAAATTTTCTCATTTAACCCCACTTAACTCTGCGTATTTTTTTTTTTCACCTCAATCCAAGCAGACCCTACCCAAAACACTAAGGCCTCCAATGGTTCACGAAAGGAAATCAATTCCCTTGTATTTTCTATAAAAATGGGAAAGTAGAATTTCTATTAAATTTTCTTTCCTATGTTTGGTAGAACAAAGAAAACGTTTAAGAAAAATATTTGATTTCCCTTCCAATATTTGGTTGGTGTAGGAAATGAAAGAAAAATATATTATTGTTCCAATAATATCCAATGTCAACATAATTATAGTCAACATAATACAAAAAGTTAATTAGTAAAATAAACAATAACTCAAGATTATTTTTGTCATAATGTTTGGTAATTAATGATGGAAAAGGAGGAGGAAAAATGAATCCCATGGGTCATGAGAGGAATTATTTTCCCTCATATTTTTTCGAAAATACTTCCAAAATTTGTGGCTACCAAACAAAGGAAAGGAACAAGTTTCCTTTCCGAATTCTTTGAATCTGTCAATCAAACAAGGCCTAAAGGGATTGTTACATGTAATTTTTTTTTTAAAAATCTCGGACAAATTTAGGTTTCAAAATCTATTTTATGGTTTAGGTTATAGAATTTATTTTCAAAAATTAAAAATAGCTGGATAAATAATTTATCTATAAAGCATGAAAACCATATCCCTAAGAATATGTAGGTATTTTTTTAGCCTGTTAAAAAATTGTTTTCTTTCTTCTTGCTTTTTCATTTTTTAAGGTTTTTTTTTTTCTTTTCAATTTTTTTTCTTTTTCATTTTTTAAAGATATTTTGTTTTCTTGGTTATTTATTGTTTTTCGTTGTTTTTTTTTTAATCTTTTTTCATATTTTAAGAATTTTGTTTTTTATATTTTTTATTTTTGCAAGAATTTTTATTAAATTTTCTTAGTTTGTTATCCTTTTTTTATTTCTTATTTTTGTAATAAATATTTATATACTCACTAAATATTAAAAATATAATTTTTTTTAAATTTATTACAAAAAGTTTGATTTTTGAAAATATAAAATTTTCAACTACTTAGTATTCTATTCTGTGTACATGTCTCTAACTTTCAATAATAGTTTCATTGAGTATTAACGCGCATAACCTTGCAACCTGTAGAAATTTGTTTCTGGTGTGGAAGGAACAGGCCGTCTCCAATGGAGATTTTTAAAATTGGCTTTCTATCCTATACGTCATTATAACTTATAAAATTTTTAATTCTAATTGGTAGAGTTTCCATATAAAATTTATACATACAAATAATATAACACTTTCAAATGGTTTTCCATTTCTATTCCATATATATATATATATATATATATATTATACAAAACACAAAGGTTTTTGAATCCTAGGGCTGACTGTGCCAAGATAAAGAGTGGTTGGGATTTAATCTTGGTGAATCAACGGTTGTGGGGTTTTACGGGAAATTCAAAGAGTGGGGTTTGCACTCATAATGGTTGTGGATGAGCATTATTGAGAGTGGGGTTTTATGGAGAATGAGCATTATTGAGAGTGGGGTTTTATGGGGAATCCAAAGAGTGGGGTTTGCACTCATAATGGTTGTTGATGAGCATTATTGAGAGTGAAATTTTATGGAAAATCCAAAGAAAATTCACATCCAGCAGCGGTTGGGATTTAATATTTTGATGGGGCCTCATAATTATTATTGTTCGTTTAAAATTGGGGGTCCAAGATTTTGAGGGGGAATACCTTAAATGAACCATGCCCTATGGACACGGATTATGAGTATATATATATATATATATATATATATATATATATATATATATATATATAGCAAATGACCTCTAGTCTAGTGGTTAAGAGAGATGCACACGGCCCGAGTGGTTAGGAGATGGATTCCCGGTGGAAACGTTCGCCACAATTACCTTCTTTCAAAAATTATATATATATATATATATATATATTTTTTTTTTTTTTGAAGCAATGGGTACTTGTGGCGAACTCGCCTCCACTGAGGCTCGAACTCCCGACCACTTGGGCCGCATGCATCTCTCTTAACCACTAGGCTAGAGGTCATTTGCATATATATATATATATATATATATATATATATATATATATAGAGAGAGAGAGAGAGAGAGAGAGAGAGAGAGAGAGAGAGAGGGATCCGAAAATTTCGTCGTCTTCGACCGTTGGATCGAACGAAGGCACGCGCGGATCCCACACCGACTCCGGCCCCGATCCGATGGTACAGAAGGGCAAGGCTTTGGCGGAACTTTCCTGCAAAACATTTGATCCGCAGAACTTTTGAACTCGAGTTAATCAATTGGTTGAATCGGTTTAATTGCGTTCTGATCCATCGATCTCCGGTCCGGTTTTGAGACATTGGTGTAAACATTAATAGCAGAATCAAGTAGGGGGCAATATGTGCAGGAAGACAAGATTTGTCTTCTTATAATTGTGTTAATTTGGTGTCATTAGTTAGCAGTGTTTGGGGAGTTCAAATCACACTTTTGTCTTCTTATAACGGGCTTCCAATTGTTTGGGAAGGCAGCCTCTCATATATTCTTGAGGTCTCAAGTCAACAACCAGCGTCGCTTTCTCTAGTATGTCAGATGCATGCACAAGGATCAGAAGTCAGCAATTTCTACAAATAAGACCAACTGCAGAAGTTGACAGTGTACAATGCAAGAATTCCTCGGAAGCTTATCATAGTTGTAGAGTCCAAGTGTCCAACCGAACATCTATAGTCTACATCAGGTATGTATGTGCATGTGATCCACATGTGCCGAACCATTTCACTCCAAATGTACCAAACCTATTTCACTCTGTTTTCTAATTCAAAGTACACTAGCGGTTCTTAGGTCAATTTTTAATAGTAATTTTTTTTAAAATTTATTTTAACTTTTAAATATTTGTAGATTATATACGATGGTTCTATTTTGAAAGTTGGTTTCAGACTTCTATAAACTCAGGACCTACCATAAGTGAGATAATCTCTTCCTTATATAGAGGCTTGAGAAGGTTACCCATTTTTTCAACTGGAAATTGCTGTGAAATTCAATTTCGGGGTTGATTTTTATAAAAAATCCACCCGCAGGTGGGTTTTATGAAATGCCCAGAATTATATATTTCCACGTTAAGTATTCCAAGATTCCCTTTAGATGTTCTGTATTTACAAAATTAATACTATAACTATCCCTCCGCACAAATTCAGATCTGGATTGCGATTCTCGTCGTCTTCTTCTTCACGAGAGATCTGAATTCCATTGCTCTCATCTTCGGCAGAGATCGCAAAGATCGTTCGTAGTTCACCATGCTTTTTTTTCAGTCAAACTCCGATCATCGCTCATCATCTTCTTCTTCTTCTTCTTCTTTTCCAACAATTAGGTCAATTATGGAGAGAAGATCTTCTTCTTCTTTTCCATAAGAGTTGACATCGTTTTGAAAGAAGAACGAAAACTCTTAAATCTTTATTCATGTCAAATTTTTTTCCACAAAACAAAAAAAATAAAAAAAATTAGGTTTCTGTCAACTGTTCTCCGTCGATATCACACGAAGAATAGTCATTCTCCTGCATTTTTAACAAGGAGAATGACATTCTCCGTGTTAGAAGCACGTTCTCCATGTTAGAAGCACGTTCTCCGTGTTACTAACACGGAGAATGACATTCAACGTGCTTCTAACACGGAGAATGGCCATTCTCCTGTGTTTTAACATTTGAATGACCATTCTCCGTGTCATTTTAACACGGAGAATGCCATTCTCCGTGTAATTTAGCACGGAGAATGCCATTCTCCGTACTAAATTACACGGAGAATGGTCATTCTCCTACGTTTTAACACTGGGAATGACCATGACCATTCTCCGTGTAAATTAAAACGGAGAATGCCATTCTCCGTGTTTCTGACACGGAGAATGACCATTCTACTGCGTTTTAACACTGGAATGACCATTCTCCGTGCTAAATTACACGGAGAATGACCATTCTCCGTGTAAATTAAGACGGAGAATGGTCATTTTTCGTGTAATTTAGCACGGATAATAGCCATTCTCCGTGTAAATTAAGACGGAGAATGCCATTCTCCGTGTTATTAACACAGAGAATGGCCATTCTCCGTGTAAATTAAGATGGAGAATGACATTCTCCGTGTTACTAACACGGAGAATGGCCACCCTCATGCAAAATTAACATTCTTCGTGTTCTAACACGAAAAATGACCATTTTTTTGTATTTTATGGTCAGTCGAAACTTTGGAGGGCCATAACTTTTGATTGGGAGGTCGAAACGAGGTCCGGTTTGTCACAAAAGAGTGTATCTTCGAGGAGCCTGAGATTAATCATTTTTTGTTAGACGGCCTTCCAAAATTTTAGAATCGCAAAAAAAAATGATGTTTGGACCTCCGTTTTAGCACTTTTGTCGTTTGTCTCGGTCTTTCCAAAATTTTTTGATGAGTTTTTGAAGATTTTTGAGGAGAAAACCTAAATTCGAAAGTGAGCAGCGTATGGAAGAAGATGAAGTATCGAAACGTTTTTTAAGAGTAGTTTCGTGGGTGTTTTCAATAAATTAGAAGGAATGGCAAAAAGGTCATTCGAAACCCTCTTTATATATTTTTTGCTAATTCTGGGCACGTGATGAAATATTATTGTGCGGTAGATTTTTCATAAATTTTTTTTCGTTTTTTGGACATTTCATAAATTCTCCATTTTTTCAATGATGTCATACAAAGAAGACACGTATGTAAATGGAAATAAATAAAATGGAGAAGAAACAACAGACTAGGACATAAAGAAAAATGGGAAAGGGAGGGAAGAGGACGTGAGAATATATATGTGGAAGGAAGGGAGTAGTCATAGAGGAAGAAGGTAAAGATGAGAGGAGAAGGACGCACAGACTAGCGGGAGGAGGATGCCCACGTGAGCGCCAAAAAAAATTAGATTACAATCCTACTAACTAGTGTCATGGCATACAGGATGTTTGAGCAACACATTTTACAATTGTTCGTATAAACATAACATGAAATTAGACTTATTTTTAAAAATTAGTATTTTTTATGATAAAATATTTTGAAAAAAATTGAGTGGCATTCCACTTTTTTTACGCTTATTTAAGGTGCACCCCACAAATTTACATGAATGTATGACATCTTCCACTTTTGACGATTTTCGTCCAAAACGAGCGGTCAACTCCGTTGACCAATTTTTTTGGACGAAAATGCTCTTGTCTCCTTTTGTGTGTCCCCCCTCCCCGTCACACGTGGCTGCCCCCCGCCGTACTCGTCCCCCTCCACGGCGTCGCCGCACCCCCCTCCCCGATCTCGCTGCACCCCCCGGCCATCACCACCACCACCACCACCACCACCACCACCACCACCACCACCATCATCATCATCATCACCACCACCATCAACCATCATCACCACCACCTGCACCCTCCCCCCCTCCCGCTCCGCCCCCTAGCCCCCACCGCCGTCGCCGCTGCAGCTGCTGCCGCCTGCGCGCTATTGCGGATGCTGCTGCTGCTGCTGCGACGCCGACGGCGGTGGGGGCGAGGGGGCGGAGCGGGAGGGGGGTTGAGGGTGTCGGTGGTGGTGATGAGGTTGATGGTGGTGGTGATGATGATGATGGTGATGATGGTGGTGATGGTGGTGGTGATGGCCGAGGGCCGGAGGTGCGGCGAGGTTGGGGAGGGGGGGCGGCGACGCCGTGGAGGGGGACCGAGTATGGCGGGGGAAAGACGGATAGTTGACGCGGGAAAGAGGACAACAGATAGGGGTATTTTCGTCAAAAAATTGGTCAACGCTCGTTTTGGACGGAAACCGTCAAAAGTGGGGGATATCATACATTTATGTAAACTTGTGGGGTGCACCTTAAATAAGCGTAAAAAAAAGTGGGGTGCCACTCAAATTTTCTCAAATATTTTTTATGTTAGAAATATTGATACCGGTTTATTTAATAAAGAAAACATCCATTTAGGGGTGAGCGTTCAGTTTATCCGGTTTCAACCAAACCAATTAGTCAAAACCGAAATCGAACTGAACCGAATAATAAATTCGGTTTATTCGATTTGTTTGGTTAAAATTAATGGTTGGACCCAAAGTTGAAATCGTGGTTAAATTATAAATTTTGTACACACATTTTTTGAACTTACGCATAAAGTTGGACTAGTTTAATTATCAAAGTTGGAATTTATAACACATACATATAATTATTGTTTTTAACATATACACATTCTTACATTGAGGGTATTTACATTAATTGTAGAATTTTTATTCGGTTTTCGATTTTGGACCAAAATCGAAACCCAAAACCTAAACCAAAAAAGAATTTTTTGTATTTTGAAAACCGAAACCGAACCGATTTTTTTTAAACCTAAACAAATCTATTATTCGGTTTGATTTTCGGTCCAAAACTGAATAATGCTCACCCCTACATCCAACCAAACTTAATGCACAGAAATATCCACTTTCACTATAGAAAATCACTCACTTGACAAAATTATTATAATGAAATATTATTTGTCAGCATCTTCGAGCAACATCTTCATCAACAAGACTTGATTGATAACTTTTGCTTACCTATAAAGGCCTGATAGTCACTAGTATTGACACACAAACCCTGTTCTCCAAGAAATAAGAAAAGATAAAGTGGTTATATGGAAGCAAATAGTGACAATAATTAAGAAGATGTTTAATTACGTCACTTAATGGACATAAGTCAATTACCTCATATGTAATTAGTTTTGTGAAAGTTAAACTTCTTGATAAATATAATTTCTTGTATTAAAATGATATAATCTAAAATTATATTTATATCTTCATCTTAAAATCAAAAATAAAATAAATAAATATTAGGTACGAATATATGAAAGAAAGAAGAGAGAGCTTATTTATAATATGTTTTACATTTTATTATTTTATTATTTCTGTTTGGTTGAACATTTTGTTAGTTATTTGGATGAATCATTCATCCCTTGTTTGTTGTTTGGATGACTCATTCATCCCTTAAGTTGTGGCCCATATCTTTTGTCCAACTGCTTCCTTATCTTGAGGAAAGTTACCAACTTCTTCTTTATGTTTTGTTTAACTTCTCCCTCATCTTTTGTGGACTGGCAACGTTATCTATAGAGCATGATGGAAGGCTCAATCCTCTATATAAATTATTTTGGTCCCTAAATTAGAAACTCACACACTTCTACATAATACACCATCAAAATTGAATGTTCATAGTTTGGAAGTTTAAACCCAATAGAAAAAAGCATCTTGGATGGACGTTAATTCGTAAAATATTTTTATTTTGATCCGATTGTTTAATTTCGCATCTTGGATCATAAGTTGGTTGTTTTTACATTTTGTATCAGAGCTGTTTATACCTCTGCTTTGATGCTTTCAATCATGAAAGATGTTCCCTGTTTTGACATATTTCATAGTTGAATATGTCAAAAACAAATTTAACTTAATATTTGGGTTGATTTTAATGCTGCTAGCTTGTATCAATCATGGGTTTGACCGTTATCCAACATTTATTTTTCTTCATTGTTCTTTCATAATCAATCCATGTATGTTCATTAGATTTGTAAGCCATGTGATTCTTAAAGTATCTTCAGTTCTCTGATTATACGTACCATTCTTGGTGTCTAGCTATAGCATCTGAATAATGTATGGTAAATAGTCATGGAACATTGTTGAAAGAATATTTTGCTAGAAGGAGAATGCATCTTTATTTAAGATTGTTATATTTATTTATTTATTATTATTATTTTGAAGTAAAGCAATCCATTATATTAACTAGTAGAACAATTACAAGAAACATGAGCAGAAGTAAGATGCAATATTTATTTTTATTTTATTGTTTATGTGTATTATAATTAGAAATCATTAAGTTTTGAATTTTTAAAGTGTAATATGCAATAAAATTGTTAATAAGCAGTAGGTCTTATTATTAAATTGTGCAAAATTAATTATGTTGATTTATTGCATGCTTCTGATATTTAATACATGCAAGTATGATTGAATTGTGCTAATTTGTATGTCTATATTTTATGCAAATATTATGTTGGTACAATTTATTTATGTTATTGTACGTGTAAATTCATAGCTTCATTTGCATGTTATATTACCTAAATTGTTCTACTAAATCTCAACTATAATTTTAACATATAGTTTTAGTTAAGATTATTTGGCACATTAAGATTCATATAAGGTTCACTATTTAATTAAAATAATTATTTAGCTTGAATTATTAAGTTATGAATAATTAATAAACAATTTATTAGTTGCCATAATATAACATAATTTTAGTGATTGCATATTATGTTTATGCATAATTGTTCTTAGGCATTAAGTAGAGCCTAAGATAAAGTAATATGAATGTCAAGTGAACCATATAATTTTTTAAATAATTAGGGAGTAGCCACAACATCTTTAAATATTTAAAAGTTATATATGAAGTGGATTGAGATCACATAATAGACATTAATTATAATTAATTAGGATACAATATTAAAATATAATGATCTTATCCCACAAGAATTTTATTATTTTTATATAATTAATTAGGATGCAATATTAAAATTATTTCTTCTTGATTTACCCACAGGAATTATGAAGAATTAATTTAATAGTTTTATCATAAAATAGTTTGATAAAATCCATTAGAAATATAACGAATATGATTTGTCACGCCCCGCAAATAGTGTAAGGACACGAAAAGTGGGTACGTCCAGCCTACGCCGCAGTGTCGACGGCAGAACGTTGTTCTAGGTCACAACATCTAACGTAATGTGAATATGCTCCAAAAGGAGAACAATATATAAAGTACAACTCAATCGCCATATCTAAGATGGAATAGAAGATAAGATAATCTCGACAGAGAGTCACAAATATGAATAATAAGTCTCGGTGTAAACCACACCATAAATAATATCTCAATACAATCTCAAATGTCTCATAAAACTAGATAATAAGATAAGTCTAGACTAAGCTAATGGCAAGTCCTCAGCGACTACTGGATTCTCCTGAGGGTCCATGTCACTTGTGTCAACTAGGCCTGCTCCATAGTAAGTATCGCAGCAATCCTCATCATCAGTAATATTTTCAACAGGTTCAGGACAGGAACGAATAAATCTCTCTCACACAGTTCATAACATAAAAGGAAAATATGAACAAGCTATAGAATAATATACATGAAACGCTGTAAAGAAATAGTAGAGAGATTATAAAAAGAAGAACATGATATAGTGGAAATAGATATACATGATATATATAAGAAAACTGAACTAACTACGTGATTTAGAGCACAGGTTTGGTTATGTAAATAGGCTTAGGTTATACATGACTTAAATCTAATTTGGAGTTGTACATGATAATGATGTAGATCACATAACCAAATAAATACTCTCCCTGCCCCAATCAGTACACAAGGATCTGTCCAGGTTATTTTATTGCACATGAAAGGTAGTATCTCACATGGAGGATCAGTCCATATGAAACAACTGGTTTATACATGAAAAGCTCACATGAGCATGAGTGTACATGAATGTCACATGAGTATACATGAATAAATACGAATACAAAGAGTAGACGATGCACATGATAAAGTACATGAGCACAATATACCCGATGTATCCGAGGGGATAACATCGCATGAAGAGATCCATATAGTAGTAATACATGATAACATCGTGACAACATCAAGTAAACTAGTCTATAACAAGTGAATATGTCCAAACAAGCATGAAATGGTCAGAGAATGTACTCGCCTGATAATCCAAGCTGCTGATGAGGAAGTATAACTGAACTGGAGTGATGTAATCCTATTTAAAATAACCATAAGTCACAACAAGGTCTAAAATATCATAAGAAAGGTCTACAATGCAATTCTACATAATTCTAGGCCATTCTAAGTCAAAGTTAACCTTAGTCAACTCTGGTCAACTATAAGTTAACTAGTCCGTTTACTAATTTTTAGGTCAAGCACAAGTTTCCAAGTCATTCTAAGTTCGTTTGAGTCGATTTGGATCAAGTTTGATCCAAAGTTGACTTTTGTCAACTTGGTCAACTTGTCGGTCGACTCGACCATTCTAGGCTCCTTGGGTCAATCCTAAACTAACTCAATACTCCCTATGTTACATTCACAAGCAAACAGTTACATATATATATATATATTAAAATATATATATATATATATATATATATATATATTTTAATATATATATATATATATATATATATATATATATATATATATACATACACACACACACACACACACAAACACACACACACACACACATATATATATATATATATATATATATATATATATATATATATATATATATATATATATATATGCTAGGTCTAGGATACACTGACACGACACCACGTCGTGTCTACGCGACACAGGACACGCGGATCCCGTACGGCCTGTGCATGCGTGCGCGTGCGTGCCCGTGGGCACGTGTCGAGCCACGCCGTGTCTCCGGACTGATTTCCTGGGTAGCCCAGGTATAGGGCTTCGTGCTCGTGCTCCTGGAGTGGGTCCTCAACGCGTCGTGTTCGCGTATGAAGGCTGTGTCAGCAGCACATTTCAGCCGTGTGCACAATACGGACTGAACCGTGCGCGTCAGATTTCTTCCTGCACGCTTCACGAAATAATGTAAAAGTTTAGGAGCATGTGGGCATAGGTTGCCCCCACACGCCTATAAAATTTCACGTGAAACGGAGCCCTGTGCGTCAAATTATGACGCACAGACAGCAAAGCATGCACGGGACCATGCACGAGCCTCGTGCATGCGTGTTCGTGTCCGATACGGACACTAAAATTGTGTCGAATCAAGATCCATCTTCACAAAAGTTATTACAAATAATATTAGCAAGAAATTAGTGAAAACAGAACAAAAAATAGCAATTTTCAGTTGTAAGTGGCATTTCGTCGAACACGTGTTCCATAGGACCGACACGTGTCCGCTACGGCTATCAAACGAAATAAAAAATCTACCAAACTTCATGCAAAGGTCTGGGGTACCTATATGGATGCATCAACGAGAAAAAAATGGAATTAACAAGTGTTTAGAGAGATTTACCTATTGAGTGTCAAAACTCAATGAAACAAGCCTCCCAAACACGTCGATTGCCGATTCCCTCTGGTCAAACGCCTCCGATCCCTTGCTAGAAAGTCTCCAGTAGGTTCCTCTCCTCCCAACGGTTGCAACGCACTTCGTTTGGAACGATTTGGGTGAGAAACGAGAGAATGAGAGTTTTGGAGGAGAAGGGAAAAAGTAGGGTTTTGAATTTGTGATGGCTACTAGTTTCTCACAAATGAAAATGGGAGGGCTGCTGTGTTTGGCCGGCCAAGTCATAGGGGATTAGGGTTAGGGTTTAGTCATAGGCCAAGCACTCCTCAAGTTGCTAAAAAGGCCCATTGACAAAAAGGCTTAAAGGCTTAATGAAAAATAGCTAAAAAATGAATTGAATGATTCTTAAAAATAGATAATAATTCTAAATTAAATCTAAAAAGCCAATAATAAATCTAATTACATTATCAGGCTTCTAATCAAGGTTGACTAAGGTTATACCATCTTGATCCTACCAAAACACCATCAAGCCACACACCAATCAATTTAATTAATAAAAATAATCAAATTAGCACATAATGACTAGAATATCCTTAATTAGACAAATGAGTATGACAAATCTACCCTCCTTAAAATAATTTTGTCCTCGAAATTAAAGTAGTCATACTCCTTCTAGGTCAAACCCCCAACAATCATAGTCTTAAGAAAACTTATCTAAATCATGCAGTTGGAAAGATATCATACAGGATTATGGCAGGTAATATCAGTCTGGGCCTCATCATCTAGCCATTATAGTCATACTAGATCAAAAGTAGTCATAAGGTATCAAAACATACAAACAATATGATAGGGTATAGTAATCATTAAGACATGATAAGGTATAGGTCAAGAACTCACCTCTACTAGGTCTGGTAGTTGGAACTCTCTCCTGGAGATAGGCCTTGACTAGAGGCAGGTGCAGTAGGACAATGTAGCATCCTGTGTCCAGCTGACTCACATAATAGGTACAATCCTAGTCTCTTCCTACAGTCCTTCCATACGTGTCCAGACTTCTTACAGAAGGCACAGGTAGGCACTCGCTCAACTGGCCTCTGATGGACAGGAATCTGAACTGGATAGGCTGGTCTAGGCTGGAAGCCGGGGTACTCCTGAGGCTATGGGTATATACTGCTCCTCGCCCTCTTGGGTCTAGGCTCTTCCCTCGAATGCATGTAATCCCACAACAGTTGGATACTGAGACTCTGCTATCTCATAAGCTCAACCTGAAGTCTCTGTACCTCCCACACATCCTGAAGAAGTCTGTAAATCTGAGCCCCATCAAGAATGGCATGGGGTACCACTCTAGGAGGCAAAGGGAGGCCCTCAGTCTCTGGCTGAACTGCAGCCCTCTCCTGAAGGATAGGAGATAGAGGAAAACTCTCCGGTGAGACTGCTAACATCTCATGAGCAATGTAAGGGAAAGTACAATCTCGGTCTCATTTGGAACTGCAGTTGTGCAGTGGGGACAGACTCTGGTCATGGGTGCCATACTGGAAAAGATAAGAAAAATAATAAATTATCGGGCTGTAAGGCAGTCTATCATCCTATATGAAAACTGGTAATTATCAAAAAACAACTAGGAATTAACTATAAAGCGTTACTATTCTAAAGATGATCAAAATCAAAAGTTTAAAGCACGATTGTCAATAGCATTGAAATCCAATCACGATATATAAAAAAGAAAATTTAGTCTCGACACGATCTAAGTTGATCAATCTTGGGGTAAATCAAGATTTGGGCAAGATGGGGAACAAGGTCATCGAAGTCTGAGCACGAGCATCCAAGGATGGAGATCTAGGTCACAATTAAATTTAATTCAATTGATTACGACACAAGATATTAATATAATAAGGAAAGGTGACCAAAGTCAATTGGTCGTGATCAAGAGAGTTAGGATTCAATGATATTGGAAACCATTAAAGGATAATTCAAAGATATGAAATAAGTCAATTTCCTCCTTTTGATAGGGAAAACAAAAGACAAGGTTTCATATGGAAGTCAAGTTAATCATCTCTCTCTGATACCATCAAGCTTATCTAATCATCATTTGCCAATCATATCTTTATCTCATAAGTCCAAATATAAAAATCAACCTTTATATGACTACCACCAAGAATTTATACCCTTTCGTTATGAAGATTGGACTTTGTCATGATCATCATAGGCTCAATTTCTAAATTCTAAAATATTACTCATGAAGCATACCTTTTATTTATTAGCACTCAATACTAACCACTTAATCATCTTTAAATCCAAATTCTTCCACCTTTTCCTAAATTAGATCCGAAACATCTAAATCAAGTTTTATGAAATCCTTGAACTTGTTTAAATTATTCTTCTTGTGTTATTCAATCTAAAACTACTAGGCCTTACAAAAACTTATTTTCCATTAAAATAAACCTTTATAATTCCTTCAATGTACACCCTCAAATATTATTCTCCTTAAATTTAAAATTTTCTCAAAAATTTCTATATTTTCTATAACTCAAAATCCTTGTGTTCTTTCTGTTCTTAGCCATTTTCTTGCAATATCTTATTCAATTTCGTATTGCCATCGAATATAGTTAAAATCTCTTCTCCATTACTAAATCCCTTAATCTAACATCATAGCCTTAAAATAAAACATCTCAAGAATCAATAACAAAAAAATATCCAAGTCCTCAAACTATGTCGACCTCGAATATCCTCGTCAGTTAGAAAATACATATATGAATTATTTATATCCAAAATATTTCTCTATGTGTGATCGTTTCCAATTGATAATATTGATCTTTTTATTTTATTCCCAATCTTTACCACATCTTTATCTCAAAATTCTATATCAAGGTCCATCATATTATATTCCTACCTATATTATCATGAGATAACAAATTGCGTCCTTTTCGAGCTAGATGATTTACGTCACTTCCTCGACCTTTCCAAGGTAAAAAGGTATGGAGATTCAAAGGTTTCAAAGTATAGTTGACTGAATTTGTTACGAGATAGGTGATTAATGTAATTGAGACAGAGTTAACTAAGATAAGAAAAAATGGGAATACAAAAAATAACGGCAAGAAAAGAAATAATAAAAATCTATTCTTGCTCATCTGTTCAAAAGGAATGAACCAATTTTAAGATAAAATCTGATAACCATACACGTCTTCCTGAAATCATGTTGCTAGAATTTTGCCATGCCAGTAAGCATAGCTGCAATAAACAATAAAGTCCGTAACTAAGGTATAACCATGTTATTTAGAATTCTTATCACGCCAACCGGTATAGCTGCAAGAAAATCTAGATTCCATAACTAGGATAAGTATATCTAAATCAGGCTCTACGTCCTTATCATGTTAGCCAGTATGACTGCGATAAATTCTAACTCCACAAATAAAGTAGACATTTACCTTTCTCACTGTCCTTATCAAGCATGTTATCAGGTTATACCCTAAATTCCAAAAATAAAGTAAAGGAAAAAAATTTAAATACAAACTCAAAGTTAACAACTAATCATCAAGATTCAAAATTCAACAATGAATCCATCAAAATCAAATTCAATAACAAGGAGTAATGGGTGAATCAAATGAGTAATGGGTGAATCAAATCAAGGAAAAAGATTTCAAATCAAATTTAAAATATTATTATCAAGGGTCGTCACATGAATCTCTCAAGAAATTCTAACAGTGATTGAGTATCCTCTCAATGTAACACTTTACTTCCTATACTCTACAGCAGGCTCGTAGTAGTACAACTAAGTCGCTGTACTACTACGACATCGCACTAATGCGAACCTGACCTGCATGGGCCACCACTAAAAATGTGTCATAACCCTCACATAGTGTAAGGGTACGAGAAGTGGGTACGTCCAGCCTACACCGCAGTGTCAATGGTAGAACGCTGTCTTAGGTCACAATATCTAACATAATGTGAATATGCTCCGAAAAAAGAATAATATATAAAGTACAACTTAATCACCATATCTAAGATGGAATAGAAGATAAGATAATCTCGACAGAGAGTCACAAATATGAATAATAAGTCTCGGTGTAAATCACACCATAAACAATATCTCAATACAATCTTAAATGTCTCATAAAGTTAGATAATAAGATAAGTCTAGACTAAGTTAATGGCAAGTCCTTAGCGACTACTGGATCCTCCTGAGGGTCCAGGTCACTTGTGTCAACTAGGCCTGATCCATAGTAAGTATCGCAGCAATCCTCATTATCTGTAATATTTTCAGCAGGTCCAGTCAGAACAGGAACGAATACATATCTCTCACACAGTTCATAACATGAAAGAAAAATATGAACAAGCTATAGAATAATATACATGAAACACTGTAAAGAAATAGTAGAGAGACTGTAAAAAGAAGAACATGATATAGTAGAAATAGATATACATGATATAGATAAGAAAACTGAACTAACTACATGATTTAGAGCACATGTTTGGTTATGTAAACATGCTTAGGTTATACATGACTTAAATCTAATTTGGAGTTGTACATGATAATGGTGTAGATCACATAACTAAATAAATACTCCCCATGCCCCAATCAGTACATAAGGATCTATCCAGGTTATATTATTGCACATGAAAGGTAGTGTCTAACATGGAGGATCAGTCCATATGAAACAACTAGTTTATACATAAAAATATCACATGATCATGAGTGTACATGAATGTCACATGAGTATACATGAATAAATACGAATATAAAAAGTAGACGATGCACGTGATAAAGTACATGAGCACAATATACCCGATGTATCCGAGGGGATAATATCGCATGAAGAGATCGATATAGTACTAATCCGTGATAACATCGTGACATCATCAAGTAAACTAGTATATAACAAGTGAATATGTCCAAACAAGCATGAAACGGTCAGAGAATGTACTCGCCTGATAATCCAAGCTGCTGATGAGGAAGTGTAACTGAACTGGAGTGATGTAATCCTATTTAAAATAACCATAAGTCACAACACGGTTTAAAATATCATAAGAAAGGTCTACAATGCAATTCTACATGATTCTAGGTCCTTCTAGATCAAAGTCAACCTATGTCAACTCTGGTCAAACCTGGTCAACTATAAGTCAACTAGTTCGTTTACTAATTTTTAGGTCAAGCACAAGTTTCCAAGTTCGTTTGAGTCAATTTGGATCAAGTTTGACTCAAAGTTGACTTTTGTCAACTTGGTCAACTTGTCGGTCGACTCGGCCATTCTAGGCTCCTTGGGTCAATCCTAAACTGACTCAATACTCCCTATGTTACATTCACAAGCAAACAATTACACACACACACACACACACACACACACACACACACACACACACACACACACACACACACACACACACACACATATATATATATTCATTCATTCAAGTAATATATATATATATATATATATATATATATATATATATATATATATATATATATATGTATATATATAATAAGAACCCCCTCTTTTTATTCATCAAGGCTCAAAAAGCCGAATCCTGTTACAAAAACAAGGCCGAAGCCACAACAGAAAACCACCAAAATGAAAGACAGGGGTTCGGGGCGATCGTGCCCGCCAAAACTAAAAGGTTAACGGTTGCCAAAATGCTGTGGGGCTATGGGAGCATAGTGAACTCCTTTTGCAACATTGCCGGTGAATTTTCCGGGTTAGCTGTTCGGCAGAGTATTGGTGTCCCTCATATCTCGCTTTGTTGCGATTCTTCCAAATTGCCCAGGTAGCGGCCGCTACAAACGATCTGGTGGCCGTGGGACTCAGCTCCCCATTGGGCCAGAAGATCGTTAAAGCACCCGTCTCTTGAAGTGATATTGTAGTTGTGGTGCAGGGTACTCTAGATTTTGTCAGGGATGCTGCCCTCTCAGAATATGTGGTCAATCGTCTCTGTCTGACGCTCGGTGCTGCAATTACAAGCAGACGCCAGACAAATACCGATGGAGTTAAGTATCTCATCGGTTGGCAATTTCTTTCTTATGACTCTCTACAGGAGGAAGGACCATTTCTTAGGGATGCAAGAGTGCCAGTATCGCGCACTGAGGTGTTCCTGGCCGTTCTCAAGGATAGCATTTCTGGCCGAACGCACAGAGAATATGCCGGAAGCTTCCAGCTCCCACCTCAGCTCGTCAGCGTCGGGCCCCAGGGTAAGTCCGTGCTGACGAAGACTGTCGACCGTTTCGTTGTCGGACCATTCGTGAATCAGGTCCCAATTCCAGTCGTTATTGGAGGGGTTCCACAGGTCTTTGATCTTACTGTTGCTAGGGGAGTTTGTAATGTTCGGTATAAGGCTGTTGCCGATCCATCTCTCCAGGAAGGGATTAACCTTGTCCATACCCAGATGAAGCCTAATTGCTGGCTCAGCTAAATCGCGACCTCGTAAAATACGGCGCCAAGCCGCGGATGATCTGCTGTTCGCTTTGGCCATCGCTGGGTGGATGTGTTTGAAGTACCTGGCCTTCATAAACTTGGTCCACAGGTTATTGCTCGTGCGTAATTTCTACCACAGTTTCATCGAGAAAGCTTTGACGATGTGGTTGAGTTTAGTAAATTCGAGCCCGCCGATAGCAATTGGGGTGGCCATGGTATCCCAGCTGGCCCAGTGGTGTTTGTCTTGCCCTTGGTTGTGCCTCCAGAAGAAGTTGCAAAAGATCTGCTCAATCGATGCGATGACCTTCTTGGTCGGGGAGCATGCCGCTAAGGTGTGGATGGGGATGGAGTTGAGCACGTGATTGATGAGAATAATTTTGCCGCCTGGGATAGGGTGGCATTATGCCATCCTTCGATTTTATTTTTGATTCTGTTAATTAAGTTCTCGAAGATGCTGGCGTTAGATTTTCCGTAAACTAGGGGGCAGCCAAGATAGTTGAAAGGAGGATGAGCTACCGTGAAGGAAGTAAGGTTGGTGAGTCTGATAGCGTTCTCGATCTTGATGCTGTGGTGGGCGTAGATGACGCTCTTAGATTGGTTGATTTTCTGGCCTGAACATTTGGAATACCGCTCTAGGGTGTTGTTAACCACCTCCATCGATCCAACATCCCCGGATGAGAAGATGAGTAAATCGTTGGCAAATGCCAGATGGGTTAAGATGGGACAGCCGCTGGATGTGTGATATTGCTGGAAGTTAGGGATGTTGACCATGTTGTTGAGGTTTTTGCTCAGGGCGTCAGCAGCAATGATGAAGATCGTAGACGATAGAGGGTCTCCCTGTCTGACTCTGCGGCTAGATTTGAAAAAGCCCTCTGATTGGCCGTTGATAACTGTGGAAAACCAAGAGTTGCTGACGGATCTCCACACGATGTTGGTCCAACTCTCTGAGAATCCGAATGCTCGAAAAACCCAGATCATGAACTGCCAGTCGAGTCTGTCGTAGGCTTTTTCCATGTCAATTTTGATGGCGATGTTGCCCCCACGAGCAGGAAATTTCATGCAGGTGATGAGTTCTTGGGCCATCATGATGTTGTCCTGGATGTTCCTACCTCGAACGAACTCGCTCTGCTCCACCGAGATAATTTTGGGTAGAGTGTCCGACATACGAGACGCGATGATCTTGGATATAATTTTGTTGGTGAAGGTACACAGACTGATAGGTCAAAAATCATGAAAGCAGTCGGGGTTGTCCTTTTTCGGGATGAGGATGAGATTGGCGTTGGAGATTGCTTTGGGGTAAGGGACCCCTTCAAGGAAGGCAGTAGCCGCTTCGGTGATGTCCCGCTTGATAATATCCCAGTAGGTACGGAAGAAGGCTCCAGTGAAGCCGTCTGGGCCTGGGGCGCTGTGCTCGTTCAAGGCCCACACCGCATCTTTCACTTCCTGTTCTGACAGGGGGCGCTCTAGCCAAGCGTTGTCAGAGTCATTAATAATGGTAGGAATTTGGTCTAGAAATGATGTATCTTTGTGGACTGTCTCCTTGGAGAATAATTTGGCGTAATAATCGGCAGCAGCCGCTTGGATTCCCTTGTGGTCCGTTCTGATGATGCCGTGTGCGTCTGATATGTGATGTATCGATAGTTTTTGTCTTTTTCCGTTGACGCATACATGGAAATATTTAGAGTTTTTGTCCCCGTCGTTGTCCCATTTCAGTCTGGCTTTCTACTTCCAGAAATCAGTCTCAACTTTAAGCCTGAATTTGAGAATAGCCTTGGTAAGGTTCATGGCTCTCCTGGCCGCAGGGGATCGGTCGGATAAGAATAAAGCTTCAGCTCGGGTGACGTCGTCCTCAGCGACACGAATAGCTTGGAAAATGTCCCCAAACGCTTGTTTGCTCCACTTGGCAAGAGCTTTCCTGGTGGCTTTGAGCTTGTTGTTGACCCGCGTGAGGGGGTTAGGGGAGTCCTGACTGTTCCACGCTTCAGCAACGATGCTCGAGAACTGTGGGTGGCTAGTCCAAAAGTCGAGGAATTGAAAGATCTTTTTTGGTGAGTGGGTGTTGTTTTTGATTTCTACCAGAATAGGGGTGTGGTCGAATTCTGTGGAGTTGAGGTGGGACAGGGTGGAGCTGATCCTCATTTCGAGCCAGCGAGCGTTGGTGAGGGCTCTGTCCAGACGGGAGTATTGACGGCGGTCTCCGTCTTGCATGTTACACCAGGTGAATTCGCTGCCTTTGAACTGGAGGTGAGTGAGTTGAGCATTGAATATGAAGTCGTTGAAGT
>JANAVB010013397.1:23641292-23771292 GCA_029216955.1 Iris pallida | reverse complement strand
CCGGCCGGTGCAGACTTCGAAGTACTTCTTTTTGAATCTCGCAGTAAAATCATCCCAAGCAATAGGACGTCTGATGCCCACTTCTTCTGATTCCCACCAATCACATGCGAGGTCATGAAGTAACAGCTTTACTTGCTCCATTCGTTCTTCCATCGAAACCTTAGCCGCTGTCAGAATAGCCTCGATGTCCTTAAGCCATGCATCCGCTGAAATAGCATCTTTCGTGCCTTCGAATCGATGGGGGTTATACTTGCAGAATCTGGTTGACGCCCCTGAATCAGTCCTCACTCCTCTTTCCAAAGCCATCTGCAATCCTTGGTTGAGTAATACATTCTACTCTGCAGCTGACTGCGCATGTGTTGCTGGGCCAACATCTGATGTTGCTGAGTAGCCATCATCCCTCTTATGATATCCAGAAGGGCTGGTGTGTCTACTGCTACAGTGGTAGGCCGAACTGTTGGTGGTGTTGGAACCTCCGGATACTGTGGTCCAGCTGTTGGTTCCACTATCACCTCTTTTTGGATGTTCTCTTGAGGTAGTACTGGCCTTTTTGTCGACCAACATGGTCATATTGTTCGTGTTGCCCTTGTTGTTGCTGTCCAGCTCTGACAGATACAGACGAGGAGCCCCTAAGAAAAGGGACAAGAGAACAATCAAACGACCAGACAAGAAAGATCAATGAATTCAAAGGATACCGGAATGTCAAGCTAGGGTCGAGAGTTATGAATCATGAGATCAAGGGAAAACATGTATGATTGAGACATCCTATAAATCAAAATACCCCATAAGTTTGAAATCAGACCTGCCTGGGCACCACTAAAACCTTGTCACGCCCCAGATCCAGAATACTAGAGAGCGAGGGAATGACTCAGCCAGCTATGTATTACGGGTAGATGAATACCGTATAATACGATTAATGCTGTCTACAAGACAAGGAGGTGCATACTACATACAAGTCTTACTAGGTTTACTCAACCTCTATTGTCCCAATTATTCAATGAAAATCAGTAAGTAGAGAACATATAAGAATAAGCAGTACGGTGTCCCAAACGCTCAGTCAAAATGTTCTTATGATCTGGCTTTACAAAACATAGCCAGATGATATAACAAGGTATACACAATCGTTATCATCTGCAGTCTGACTTAGTTATAATTATGTAAAAATAAGTGCAAGACAGTTCGACTAATATTTCGGTGCCAAGCGGCAAAAGTAAAGTAAGTAGCAAAACGAGCAGGGAAGCAAGGAACCCACTCGTGTCCTACTGCAATCATCCCTCTAGTATTGACCATATTGGGGGTACAAGTAAGCTGAGTCCTTGAAAGCTGGCTCTAAATCTGGCCATGCAAAACTAGAGAGGTTAGACCTCAAATAGCAAGTACAACAAAGGAAGCACGACATGAAGAATTTGAATCATTGATAAGAGTTAAGAATATAATAAATAACTCTCTGCTTGCTACTAGAATTCACACAACATCACGACAGTTCAAGCCAACTTCCCAAGCAAACAAGGACAGAAGTTGATCCGTCATGTCCTGACATTATGATCATTAGTTAACAGAGTAGGTACAGTACAAAACAAATCAATTTAAATGGCAATACCACTACTATGGCTTACTAACTGTAAGTTCCAAGTTGCCCTAGAAATATGCAATAAGGGATTCCTCAGTTCTTACAATGTACGAGCAAGGCTAGTCTATCCAATAATCAATTGTACCAATCATGAATTAGACGTATCCCAGCGGGACGCCCGTCATCAATATACAGAAAAATATAAACATATACCACTCCCTGCCCGTGTAGCAGATTTGCAATATCCGTGGGAACCAGCCGGCATGTCGGGGCACTAATTGTCCCAAGATGGCTGCCATATAAGAACTCGAAAATCCATTCTCTCCATGCAATAGTTATTTTATTTAACTTAATAATCCCTACGTTAATTGTAATTTCGTGTCGTAGATCATGGATATTCTGAATGAGTACTTTCGTACAGAGTACGATATGCATAACTCTACAACGATGCCCGTACGGTTAGGTTGTAGGTCTTACATAGCGTAATGCAACAATCAAACCTAGCCACGGGATAATCATGCCTTGACTATAAGGTACACATGCTGCTTTTGTAGAAAGAAGTTGAAGTCAGCACGTGTCCATATGCCAATGTTCGGGATCGGCTAGTCGATCGTAATGGTTCATGGTTCATACATGAATGTGTCTCATTCAATTCAATAAGACGACTAGCCAGTCTTTTAGTTTCGACTAGAAACGCATGATCAATCATTTAGTCAAGGTAACAATCAATGTTAATTCGTGACAAGGTATGAAAGTTAAACTAGTATTTAGTATGGTCGAGTCTATAACTCTCAAGGTTGAGTACCAGTAATACGGATGCCCACAAGCAAATCAAGACACGGGGCACACTCCACACAATAATATGTATTAAAATACTAACATGCATCAAGTGGCACAATCCAGCAAAATGTGTGAGATAAGACGAAATGTTCGAATTCGACGAATCGTACGGGATAAGATAGATGGCACAAATTTAGCGAAACTTGCGGACTGAAACGACTGTTATGCGCACGTAGGTGGAGAATGTACTGATTCACTGTGGGCACATAGCAGTCCCTTTGGGTGCATAGTAGTTCCTTTGGGAGCATAGCAGTTCCTTTGGGAGCATAGCAATTCCTTTGGAAGCATAACAATTCCTTTGGGAGCATAGTAATTCTTTTGGGCGCATAACATGCCTTTGGGCGCATAGTGCCATTGGGCACATAGTGCCTTTGGACGCATAACATGCCTTTGGGCGCATAGTGCCTTTGGGTGCATAATATACCTTTGGGCGCATAGTGTCTTTGGGCGCATAACCTGACTTTGGGCACATAACATGCCTTTGGACGCATAGCATGCCTTTGGGCGCATAGTACCTTTGGGCGCATAACATGCCTTTGGGTGCATAGTGCCTTTGGGCGCATAACATGCCTTTGGGCGCATAGTGCCTTTGGGCGCATGACATGCATGCCTCTGCACTAGCAAGCTTCGGCCATGGAGTTTCAAAAACTTCAAATTGCCATAACTTGGACTATCAGACTCGAAATTGGGCGAAATAAAGGTCAAAACCGACTAGAATTGAATTCTCTACAACATGGAACAACTTGTTTTTTAAAACAACAAAGCTTGATAGATCAAAACCATAGAAACCAATAAAATCTGAAACTTAAAACCTAGATCTACACACGACCATCCATGGAAATCAAAAACTTCAAGACCTAAACTTGTAGAGAAAGAGGAGAGAAACAGCATGGACTAAAAATAAATGGGGATACATGAAATCCTTCATGGTGTGCAAGATGTACTTGTCCCTCCAAATTGGGTTAGGGTTTTGGTGGAGGAAATGAAATGAGAGTTTGTGAGGAGAGAGAAAAAAGGTGTATAAATATCAAGTCAAGTTTGATCTTTACCATCCATTCCTTTCCCATACAATCTAGGCCATCTATCCCTTATCATGATGAACCAAGCCAAACCAAGTTGGTTCAACATGAACCAAAACAAACCAAGAGCTAAGCAAAAGTAGAAATAAAATACAGAAAAAATATTTAGTATGTAATTAAAGGAATTAAATACAGAATAAATGTATGCTAAATACTAAATAAATACAGTCAAGTAGTACACGTATTACAAATACGTATTCCGGGAACGGGTAGTGACACTCCCTCACCTGTGAACACTCATAAATCTCTGATACTCTAGTTAAATCTTTGATACTAACTAAATCATCTGATTTCCCTTAAACACCCATACACTCATCTCACCACAGGTCTAAACTGAACCCGACACTAACACCCATAAATATATAACCTATATATATATGTATATAATCCCAAACCCAAAGCATCAACCCAATCATACATAGAGGGGTGTGTGTGTGTCCTTCACTATGTCCAGATGTGTCAAACTCAGTGTCTGAACTGGTATCAGAACCGATGCACAGACAGGCCCTCGTACGAGTGTGTCAGGCTCCATAGGACACGATGTGTCCAAGAAATTACCTCGTGCTCATGTCAGAAAGTAGCCTAGGTCTAGGGGTGTGTATCCAGGTACCTAATTTGTGTCCAAGTCATGTCAATGTGTTTGTACGAGTGCATATCAGTGAACATAATCTCGCATGTGTGCTGAGTGTCCCGACCACTGCAAGCAGGAGATCTCCTCGATCACCCAACCAATTCGTCCCAAATTTTGGGAGTAAGGTGTTAGATAGTGACCCCTCATGTCCACAAATTTTTGTGTCACCACGTGTCGTGTGCTGTGAGAACTTGAGCTCGGGCAGCAGGATACTGCACCGAAGCATCGTGCTATGTCCCCGTGCCCACAAACCAACACAAAACGTGTCCAAAATCACCTCAGTCTTAGGGTTTCGTGATCCTCACACATAGGGCTACAAGTTTATGAAATTAGTTTTGGAAAACAACAATATAAATTCCTAAGGGACATTTCACCAAACACTTTACATAGCACTCCGATACTCCTCCGATACGCGTACCAAATAGACACGAATCGAACCCAAACTTAGCCTACAGCTAGGGAGACCCTAAATGCATGCATCTATGGAGAGAAATTAGAAATTGAAAAGGTTAAGATAGCATTACCTATTGAGAGTCGGAATCTCAATGAAATTGTACTTGAGAGCCAAATCCCTCCACTTCCAATGGTCAATAAGCTCCAAATCCTTGCTAGCTAGCTTCTAGAGGCTTTTTCTACACTAGGGGAGTGTATTGCAATTGATTAGGCTCAATTTGGAGTTGATTTGGAGAAAGGGGGTGGATTTGGGGAAGAACACAAATTAGGATTTATGTGTGAATGAAAAGAGGCAAGAGGGGGCTAACATGATGTTATATAGGGGAAGAGGGCTGCCCTTGGCTGTCAAGGGTGCTCACTAGGGTTAGGGTTAAGTTCTATTGGAATTAAAAGGCTTCTCACAATGAAATCTAAGCCTTCTAGCTAAAGGCCCAAGTAAAGATTAGGGTTCAAGATAAATATCTAATCTCAACATAATATCTGGATATTACTAACCTTTTCATTTAGTTGGAAGCTACCAATGAAATATCTAGTCTTATGATCAATATCTAGATTATGTCAAATCTAGGTTAAAGTCTAATATATTAATTAGCACATTATTAATTAATAAAAATTCAAATTAAGCACAAAGTCACAAATGACCAAAATATTCTTAGCCTAAAAAGTAGTAATTAGCTACTCTAATCACATGGTTAGGTCTCCATGGTCATGGTTAGTCTCTAGGCTAAGTAGCTCTAAGGTTACACTAACAAAAGACCAAAATCACAATACACTAATTTAAATAGTTTTGAAATAATCAAAATTCACCAATAAAACATTACCATCATTAAATCCTATTATTTAATGATCAATTTTATAAAAGTTCAAAATTACCCTCATTTTAGAAAAGTGGTGGTTACACTTTTCACTTGTCCCTTATTTTTTTTTACAGAAGAAACACTTATCGTCTTTTTTAATGTCATCTTTGGGAGAAATTTGATGCTTTCCTTTCTGACTGGCTTGAGATTTTCTTTTTCTTTGCGTACCAGCATAACACTTTCTCTTTACTCCATCGTCAAGCTTCCTTCCTCTTGAACACACATGGTCATCAATTCATTGATAGACCATTCATCGTTATGTGTGTTGTAAGAGATTTTGAACGGTCCATATTGAGGCGAAAGAGTGTTGAGAATAAAGTGCACCAAGAAGGAATCAGACATTTCTACCTTGAGTTTCTTAAGCTGAGCCACTATGTCCCTCTTATGCATAATATGCTTGTGTACACCTTTTACACTGGCAAGCTTTAAGGTTGTGAACTTCATAATTAGGGTGCGTGCTAAGGCCTTATCCGAAGTGACGAATTGCTCTCAATAACCTTTAGCAGTTCACGAACATTCTCGTACTGCTCAATTGAGCCACGTATACCTGCACTAACTTTAGTCTTAATAAGACGATTGGACTTTTCCAGCGTTCATACAACAAAATTTGAGTATGTGTGCTAGTATCAGTGATCTTAGGTGGTTCATTTTTTCTAATAGCATAGTCTATGTCCATGCACCCTAATTATAACCTCTCTTTTTTCCAATTAATAAAACCTAGAATTTTTCTAATATTTATTATTTCTAATAAATTTGAAATATTTTATTCAAATTTATTTAATAATTTTAATTAAACTATTGGAATATTTTATCTAAATTTATTTAATAATTAATTATGACTCACTATTGTAGGAATGGCATATTTTGTAATTTATTATAAGTGGATTGGTTATTTAGGATGTCCATTGTGGAATACTTAGTCACATGTCTAGTGGAAACATTCTGGAATTTAATTAACTAATCTGGATTAGTAATTAACTAATCCAGGATTAGTGCTAATTAATCTCAGGAAATGTAACCGTCGTTATCCGAATTTTGAGAATTTTACGAATTTTTGTATTTTCTATTTTCCGAAAATTTTCTAATTCTTGAAAACGTGGATTTTTTTGAAGTATGAAACGTTCTTTCGATCGTGATATGCTATTGTTAATTTTGTTGGGTCTTTGATTTTGACAAAACCATACTATATGAAATTTTGGCCTAAAAATAATTCTTGCCCATTTTATAAAGGAATTTTTATGAGATATAAATGTTCTTTTATATAATAAATGAATTGTCAACTATCCTTTAAATGAGAAATAATTTATAATATTTATTTTTAATTATTAACTAATTTAATTAACTAAACTTTTGGTTAACAATTAGTAACATGGTATTTAGCTTTCCACTAAAATTTTCTAGTTCTATTACATTTACAATTAACCCTTAGGATATCACCTCACCACCCTATAAATAGCACATTTTCCCAAATCTACATCATAACTTTCCTAAAAACCTAATTTCTATTCCTACCAGCCGTCACCCCATGCCTAGCCGACCATGCCTCCCTGGCTGCCTCTGGCCAATGCTGGCCGAGCCCCGTCGACCAGCAGTCATGTCCGTCCACACTCCCGGCCATTCTCCATCCTGATCCATCCTGACTCCCTCGTTAGACCCCCTGGCCAAGCTCCTATTGCCACCACACCACCGTGGCTCCATGCCACCATTTCCAGCCACCACTCTCCCCTGTCATGGCCGATGCTATTCCCGACCATCACAGCATCTGCAACCACCCACTTTTCTGAAATGAAGGTAATTTTGAACTTTTGTAAAAAATTTATTATTTAATAATAAAATTTATGATTTATGAGAATTTTTATTTAATTTAATACTATTTAAAATTGGTGAATTATAATTTTGATGTGTTAGCTAGTGAACACTAGAACTGTTGAGCCTAGAGACTAACCATGACCATGGGGACCTAACCATGTGATTAAAATGACTAATTACAACTTTTAGGCTAAGGATATTTTGGTCATTTTGTGACTTTTGAATTATTTAGGATTTTGATTAATTGGTAAATTTAGATTATTTTAATAATATTTAAATTGATGTATTATAATTTTTGTTATTTTATATTTTAATATTTTGGGAATTTTTATATTTTTAATATTGATTTCACAGGATTTGTTTAGTCAGGTTTGAGTTTTGTTTCGTTTCGACTTGTGTTAGTGACCCGGGTAGCTTAGACTCTAGACGAGACCCCAAGATTAGTTAGTCATGGCCCACAAACCCCACTAATTAAGTTAGTAAGTTTAGACTAATCCCACTAGTTAGATTGGTTAAGTTAGAGGCTTAAATTTAACGCTTTTGATCCCAAACTTGAACCTAACTTAAAATTAACCAAAAAGACTAGTTGAGGCCTTATTGGGCTTTCCTCTAACGCCCAAATAGGGTTTAATGGCAGCCACTATAGGTAGGTTAGCCCCCTTCCTTTCATTTCATTCCATCAAGCCTCCATTTTCCTTCACAAGTGTTCTTTCCCAAATTGAGAGCTTTTCTCTTTGATTTGGTCTCCAAATCCTTACATCCCTCCACCAAAACTTCCATCCAACTTTTCATACTACCAAGGGAGGGTGCTAGCAAAGATTTGGAGCAAAGTGCAAGGAGGAGTATCCTTTTTGGAAGATCTTTGTGTCGGAGCCGTGTCCTTGTGAGTATCATTGGGATTTTACTCCCAATAGGTAAAACCAAACTTCTAAATTGATTTTCTATGTATATTAGTTTGTTTTGAATCCGTAGGATCTACCCCATGTATGTACCCACTTTAGATTCAAGTTTGAGGCCATTTGGAGCTCTCTAGAGCAAGTTAGAATTATGTTTTGTGTCCTACTTATTAGATCACAAATTAGGATACCTCATGTGTTTGGTTTAATGTCTAATAGGTTTAATTGTGTTTTAATTTCAGTTTTAGACATGATAGAGGATGGATTGATGTTAGTTAGGATTGTTAGAATGAGTTTCATTTGGATACCCATGGTTAGATCTAAGTGGTTTAGTCTACATGTCATATTTTTAGCCTCAAGTTGTCATTTTAGTGTCTCTTTATATAATGGACTGTTTTGTATATATATAATTGGTATGTTAGATATATTTCATATAATTAGATGTGTGTGGATATGTTGTTAGTGGTGTGCCTGTGTTAGAGGAGAGGGGAGTGTGGTTTGATGTGTGCCTTGAGTGGTGTGGAGAGTGAGATGTGTTTCTTTTGTCCAAACAACCCAAATACGTCCTAATATTCATCCACATTTTAGTAGCCATAGCAACTTAAAATTTTTATAACTTTTATCTTAGAACTCCGATTAATCTCCCTTTTTTTAAAAGAACCGTATCGAAGTTAGCTTTCCAAATATATATATTAATATGTCAAATGCATTTTAGAACATTTTGTAGAACTGTGTCAGCTGTACGAAAGACGAACGCGTTTCAGGGTTTTCGCGATTTTGGAAGCTTCCGGTCACGAAAATGCGATCCGTTTGAAGTTTCGGAAAGCTAATACGAAGGGCTACAACATACTTTAATTCTTAAATTTAGTGAAGGCCCAATTGGTACAATATTGATTTTAACTAGAAGAGTGACTATACGATATAGACATTTTGTATAACCTATGAGCCTATATAGTATGGATATTAAGTGAATGTAGGTATCATAGGTATTCGAGTATATGTATGATATAGTACACACACACACACACACACACACACACACACACACACACACACACACACATATATATATATATATATATATATTTTACACACACACACATACACACACACACACACACACACATATATATATATATATATATATATATATATATATATATATTATTGTTAGGTAATATATGTTAGTATGTTTGTTAGATGTTGGTTAGTAGAGGGTTAGATATGTTAGAGTTGTTATATGTTAGTGTAAGTTATATATGTTAGTATGTTTGTTAGATGTTGGTTAGTAGAGGGTTAGATATATTAGAGTTTCTTATATGTTAGTGGAAGTTATATTTGTTAGTATGAGTGTTAGTTAGATAGTAGAGATTAGTATTTTATTAGATATTTGATATATTGTTAGATAGTTTGATGTTAGATATCTAGTATGTTAGATATTGATATGTTAGTAGGTTATGTTAGTTCTAGATATTGGTATGTTAGCAAGTTAATCTCTATAGGTTAAATGTTAGATATTAGTTAAGATGTTATGTTAGTACATTAGATAGTTAGTTAATTAGATATTTGAGGGGTATCTTGGTATCTCATGATACCAAATTAGTATCTTAAGGTAAATATGAATTACCTTTACCTTTAAGGTAAATGATTAGTTTACCTTATGATTAAGGTATTGGTTTTGGGATGTCAATATGACCAAGGTTGATATGGTATCCTAGTGTTAGTGGGTTAGTGTCTAAGTATTTGAGTTTGAATAGGTGATGTTAGATTGTGGAAGGATTATATAGAGAGGTATATATATTTTTGGATTATATATATATATCTATATATATATATATATATATATATATATATATATATATATATATATATATATATATATATATATATATATATCTATATACTCTCATAATATATATATATATATATATATATATATATATATATATATATATATATATATATATATATATATATATATATATATATATATATATATTATGAGAGTATATAGATATAGATATATATATATATATATATATATATATATATATATATATATATATGGTTCATAGTGAGGATATGTATATACTTGATATATGATATCTATATGTATGTGTTAGGGTGGTACTATATGGGTAAGGATATATGTGATATATATGTAATATATATTATATAACTAAGTTTGTGTGCCTTGTTAGCTATGTGGTTTAGCTATGTGCCTTGATTTAGGCTATGTGTTAGATAGCAATGGTACTAATATACTTGATTGTTTAGGCCATAGACTTGTTTGGACCTAGAATTGACTAACCTAGACTAGTTTGACCATTATTGACCAAACCCTAGCTAGTTTGACCATATTAGACTAGTTGTCCTAGTTTGACTAGATTGTTGATCAGAGTTGACCAAGAGTTGACTTTGACCTAGATTGACTTAGACTCATATAGATTGCATTATAATTTCAATTACCATATAAATTGAACTCTTTATAACTCGTGTTGCTCTAGCTAGGACTTTGTGACTCAAGTTGGCCATCTTTTCATATCAGCTGTTCAGAATATCAGGTGAGTACATTCTCTGATCATTTCATACTTGCTAGGACTTATATTCTTGCTCTAAATTACTTTACTTGATGATGTCACGTTGGTAACACGGATTGGTACTATATAGATTTTTTCATGAGATGTTATCCCCCTCGGGAGTATCGGGTATATCATGTCATATGCGTTTCACTTTCATCATGTATGCCTGTGCTTTCACTATCATGTATACTCTTGTGATTTATGTACTCTCATGTTCACAGAGCCCTCTTGTATAACTTCATGTGTACTCATTTATGAGCTTCTATGTGATGATCATGTACAATAACATAACCTGTCTAGATCCTTGTGTATTGATTGGGGTACAGAGGAGTAGAAATAGTCATGTGAACAATTCCAAGTAGTGTAATCATGTACAACTCAGTAGTGTAATCATGTATTGATCAAGCCGTTCACATGCCTATCTTGTACTCTAAACCACTAGTTACTTGTAGTTCTTTACTTATAGTAGATATTTCCAGTACAATTATCTCTTTCTTTTTATGTATATTTTTTTTAGCGATTCATGTATCTTACTCTATGGCATGCTTTATATTCCTGTCATGATATAAACTGTTGAGATTTTGTGCTCGTTCCTGTCTTGATTGGACCTGTTAAAAATATTACAGATAACATAGAGATTCACAGCTAGCCTAGAGGACCAGTAGAGCTTGGAGTAGATTGCTAGTTTATGGTTTAGTTTTCTCTGTTGGAACTTGTATTGTAATAAGTGGAGATTTGAGTTGTATTTGAGATTGTTTGAGATATTATTATTTTAGAAGTTTATTTAAGTTGTTGCTTTGAGTTTAGTATATACTTCTGTGTTACCTATCGTGCTTAGACTGTGATTGAGTTATATCATATCTTATACTTGTCCTCCGTTCGGAGTTGAGATTTATGACAGGTACATTATATATATTGCGTGAGTTGTTTAGTTAGCGACCTTGAACAACGTTCTACCACCGATTCTGCAGCGTAGGCTGGACGTACCCACTTTTCGTGCCCCTACAGTCGGTGTGGGTCCTGACATATTTTTAGTGCAGGTCCATGCAGGTCGAGATTCGCATTAGGACGAAGTTGTGGTAGTGCGACGATTAGTTGTACTGCTGTTCATCTGCTGTAAGAGATAAGAAATAGGCTTTAGTTGAGAGAGTACTCAATCACAGTTAGGACTACTTGAGAAGATTCCTGGGATAACCCTTGAGAATCTCATTATAAACTATCTCGAAATTCGATTCTGACAGTATCTGTCTATTTTCCTTATTCGTTGTTGAATTTGATTCTTGGTATTCATTTTTGACTTGATTTTCTACCAAGATGAACTTTGTGCTAGGTTACCTCAGTCATGGAATTTAGAGTCTTCTACAGTCATATTAGCTAGTTGGCGATGAGGTAGAGTCTGATTTTGGATGTATTTCTCGGGTGTGGGAATTTAAAGTTTTCGTAGCCAAGCTAGCAGCAATACAAAAATTTTAAGTACCATGATTCTAGAAGTATGTACCTTAGTTACAAACTCTCTAGATTATCGTTGTTGTAGTAGCTGGCGTAATGAGGATTCTGGTAACATGGTTCTGAATAGACGGGTATGATTATCAGATTGCAGAATAGATACCATATAGATGGTGCCCTAGTATGGAGTAGGATATCAGCATGGATGTTGCTTAAGTTATGGATTAGATAGAGGGAACTAGGCCACCTGTAGCATAGAACCATGTCCCGCACCATCAGAGGAATATACCCCAGAGGGGCAGGGCTTTTGTACTGACGATCGTGGAGACCGACGCTGCGGGTGACGAGTTAGCAGGTCTGTCCTTCCTGTCCTTCTTTTCTATCTTGTTGTATGATTGCATTAGTACCTGTGAGGATGTATTGTGCTGTGATAGATAGTATACTGACCCTGTTCGAGACTATAAAATCATGACCATTATGACCATGTTTGTGAGCTTTTACTTAGAATTTTCTAGACCTTGATTGTTGGGGATTTGACCTAGAAGGAGTATCATTGGACAGACCATATGATTATCAGATTGTATCTTGGGAGGATTTTTGTACATATCATCTCTACCTTCTGTTTCAGTCTTTCAAAATAAATAAATTGTTTCCCATCATCAATTAACTTAGGAGTAGGGATAACTTCAGATAACTAGTCTAATTCTTTGTAGAACTTCATTAGTTATAACTCTTCCATAGTATAATGGTTTGATAGCTTGTATTAGGACTTATTCTTAAGTATGGTAGTCTAGTTGACATTAGACTAGTAACCCTTTATAGTTAAATCTCTGTTGATTTTGAATATCAGTTTCATATAGGATGTTAGTCTGCTCAGGAGGTAGTGACCCCTCCGGCTCACCAGAAGGATAGTAGGATACATTGATGGTTAAAACAGTAATATTTCGTAGGTGTACTTTAGAAACAACAAGGATATTCGAGGTCAGTTTGTTTTGTGGACTTGAATAATTTTAGGTTATTGATTCTCGAGATATTTCACTTAAGATTGTGATGCTAAATTTAGGAATTTAGAAATGGAGAAGAGAATGTAACTATGAAGCGATGATGATACCAAAATTGAATAAGATGTTGGTAAGAGGACAGAGTGAACACAAGAATTTTGGGTTATGGGGAAATTTAAAGATTTTGTGGAGGTTTTAAAATTTTAGAAGAATAATATTTGAAGGTGTACATGAAGGAAATACGAAGGTCGATTTTATAATAAAGAATAAGTTCCTGCATGACATAGTAGTATTATCTTCGAATAAATTCGACGACAGTGATTTGAACAAGTTCGAGGATTTCATAGACTTTGATCTAGAGATTTTGGATCCAAGTTAGGACAAGGTGTACGAATTTAAATTTTTAGGATGATTAAGTGGTAAGGGAGAGTAAGATCAGAAATAAGGAATAAGAGTTTTAACAAGAGCATGATTCATGAGAAATGCCTTGGGAATTTAGGCCCTGCTTCTAGGAGGAAGTTTTAGTCACCAGACCTAATTTGAGGTAAGTTTTCGACCTAGGCTTTAGCATGTCTTTTGTGATATTTTGTTATACCCCTTGCTTGTATGTTTTGATACCTTATGATTGCCTTGTGTTGTAGTATGGCTAGTATAACTAGATGAGACCCCAGACTGATATTGCCTGCCATGACCCTGTATGTTATTCTTTCAAATTGCATGATTTAGATGAGCTTCTAAGACTATAATTGTTGGGGACGAGACTCTAGAAGGAGTACAACCATCTTAATTTTGAGGACAAAATTTTTCTAAGGAGGGTAGATTTGTAACCACTCACTTTTCTAAAATAGGAGTAATTTTGAAATTTTGTAAAAGTTTATTATTTAATAATAGAATTTATGATTTATGGGGATTTTTAATTAATTTAATACTATTTAAAATTGGTAAATTATAATTTTGATGTGTTAGCTAGTGAACCCTAGAACTATTGAGCCTAGAGCCTAACCATGACCATGGGGACCTAACCTTGTGATTATAATGACTAATTACAACTTTTTAGGCTAAGGGTATTTTGGTCATTTTGTGACTTTTGAATTATTTAGAATTTTGATTAATTGGTAAATTTTAGATTATTTTAATAATATTTAAATTGTGTATTGTGATTTTGGTCATTTTTCATATTTTAATATTTTAGGAATTTTTATATTTTAATATTGATTTTATGGGATTTGTTTAGTCGGATTTGAGTTTCGTTTCGACTTGTGTTAGTGACCCGAGTAGCTTAAACTCTAGACGGGACCCCGAGATTAGTTAGTTATGGCCCACAAATCCTACTAATTAGGTTAGTAAGTTTAGACTAATCCCACTTGTTAGATTGGTTAAGTTGGAGGCTTAAATTTAACCATTTTGATCCCAAACTTGAACCTAACTTAAAATTAACCAAAAGGACTAGTTGAGGCCTTATTGGGCTTTCTCCCAAGGCCCAAATAGGGTTTGATGGTAGCCACTATATGTAGGTTAGTCTTTCTTCCTTTCATTTCATTCTATCAAGCCTCCATTTTCCTTCACAAGTATTCTTCCCCAAATTGAGAGCTTCCCTCTTTGATTTGATCTCCAAATACTTACATCCCTCCACCAAAATTTTTATCCAACCTTCTCATACTACCAAAGGAGAGTGCTAGCAAAGATTTGGAGCAAAGTGCAAGAAGGAGTGCCATTTTTGGAAGATCTTCGTGTTAGAGCCGTGTCCTTGGGAGTATCATTAGGATTCCACTTCCAGTAGGTAAAACCAACCCTCTAAATTAATTTCCTATGCATATTAGTTAATTTTGAATCCATAGGATCTACCCCCATTCATGTACCCACTTTAGATTCAAGTTTGAGGCCATTTGGAGCTCTCTAGAGCAAGTTAGAATTGTGTCTTGTGTCCTACTTATTAGATTTCAAATTAGGACACCTTATGTGTTTGGTTTAATGTCTAATAGGTTTAATTGTGTTTTAATTTCAGTTTTAGACATGTTAGAGGATGGATTGATGTTAGTTAGGATTGTTAGAATGAGTTTCATTTGGGTACCCATGGTTAGATCTAAGTGGTTTAGTCTATATGTCATATTTTTAGCCTCAAGTTGTCATTTTAGTGTCTCTTTATATAATGGACTGTTTTGTATATATATAATAGGTATGTTAGATATATTTTATATATTTAGATATGTGTGTATATGTTGTTAGTGGTGTGCTTGTGTTAGAGGAGAGGGGAGTGTGGTTTGATGTGTGTCTTGAGTGGTGTGGAGAGTGATATGTGTTTCATTTATCCAAACAACCCAAATTCTTTATAATATTCATCCACATTTTTAGTAGCCATAGCAACTTAGAAATTTCATAACTTTTAGCTTAAAACTCCGATTAATCTTCCATTTTTTTAAAAGAACCGTATTGAAGTTAGCTTTCCAAATATATATATTAATAGGTCAAATGCATTTTAGAACTTTCTGTAGAACTGTTTGAGTGTCAGCGGTACGAAAGACGAACGCGTTTAGGTGTTTTTGCGATTTCGGGAGCTTCCGGACACGAAAATGCGATCCGTTTGAAGTTTCAAAAAGTTAATACGAAGGGCTACAACATAATTTAATCCTAAAATTTATTGAAGGCCCAATTGATACAGTATTAATTTTAAGCAGAAGAGTGACTATATGATATAGACATTTTGTGTAACCTATGAGACTATGTAGTATGTATATTAAGTGAATGTAGGTATCATAGGTTGTCAAGTATATGTATGATATAGTACATTTATATATATATTATTGTTAGGTAATATATGTTAGTATGCTTTTTAGATGTTGGTTAGTAGAGGATTAGATATGTTAGAGTTGTTATATGTTAGTGTAAGTTATATATGTTAGTATATTTGTTAGATGTTGGTTAGTAGAGGTTTGATATATTAGAGTTTGTTATATGTTAGTGCAAGTTATATTTGTTAGTATGAGTGTTAGTTAGATAGTAGAGGTTAGTATTTTGTTAGATATTTGATATGTTGTTAGATATTTTGATGTTAGATATCTAGTATGTTAGATATTGATATATTAGTAGGTTATGTTAGTTCTAGATATTGGTATGTTAGCAAGTTAGTCTCTATAGGTTATATGTTAGATATTAGTTAAGATATTATGTTAGTACATTAGATAGTTAATTAGATATTTGAGGGGTATCTTGGTATCTCATGATACCAAGTTAGTATCTTAAGATAAATATGAATTACCTTTACCTTCAAGGTAAATGATTAGTTTACCTTATGACCAAGGTATTGATTTTGGGATGCCAATATAACCAAGGCTGATATGGTATCCTAGTGTTAGTGGGTTAGTGTCTAAGTGTTTGAATTTGAGTAGATGATGTTTGATTGTGGAAGGGTTATATAGATAGGTATATATATTTTTGGGTTATATATTATCTATATATATTATGAGAGTATATGAATATAGGTTATGGTTCATAGTGAGGATATGTATATACTTGATATATGATATCTATATGTATGTGTTAGGGTGGTACTATATGGGTAAGGATATATGTGATATATATGTAATATTTATTATATAACTAAGTTTGTGTACCGTGTTAGCTATTTGGTTTAGCTATGTGCCTTGATTTAGGCTATGTGTTAGATAGCAATGGTACTAGTATACTTGATTGTTTAGGCTATAGACTTGTTTAGACCTAGAATTGACTAACTTAGACTAGTTTGACCATTGTCGACCAAAGCCTAGCTAGTTTGACCACATTAGACTAGTTGTCCTAGTTTAACTAGATTGTTGACCAGAGATTGACTTAGACTCATGTAGATTGGATTATAATTTCAATTACCATATAAATTGAACTCTTTATAACTTGTGTTGCTCTAACTAGGACTCTGTGACTCCAGTTGGCCATTTTTTCATATCAACTGTTCAGGATATCATGCGACTACATTCTCTTATCATTTCATACTTGCTAGGACTTATATTCTTTCTCTAGATTAGTTTACTTGATGCTGTCACGTTGGTGATACGGATTGGTACGATATGGATATTTTTATGAGATGTTATCTCCCTCGGGAGCATCGGGTACATCATGTCATGTGCGTTTTACTTTCATTATGTGCTCATGTGCTTTTACTATTCATGTATACTCTTATAATTTATGTACTCTCATGTTCACAGAGCCCTCATGTATAACTTCATTTGTACTCACTTGTGAGCTCCCATGTGATGATCATGTACAATAACATAACCTATCTAGATCCTTGTGTATTAATTGGGGTACGAAGGAGTAGAAATAGTCATGTAAACAATTCCAAGTAGTGTAATCATATACAACTCTGTAGTGTAATCATGTATTGATCAAGCCGTTCACATGCCTATCTTGTACTCTAAACCACTAGTCACTTATAGTTCTTTACTTATAGTAGATATTTTCAGTACAGTTATCTCTCTCTTTTTCATGTATATTTTATTCAGCGATTCATGTATCTTACTCTATTGCATGCTTTATATTTCTGTCATGATATAAACTGTTGAGATTTTGTGCTCGTTCCTGTCGTGATTGGACCTGTTAAAAATATTACTGATAACATAGAGATTCACAGCTAGCCTAGAGGACCAATAGATCTTGGAGTAGATTGCTAGTTTCTGGTTTAGTTTTCTCTGTTGGTACTCGTATTGTAATAAGTGGAGATTTGAGTTGTATTTGAGATTGTTTGAGATATTATTATTTTAGAAGTTTATTTAAGTTGTTGCTTTGAGTTTAGTATAGACTTCTGTGTTATCCTATCGTGCTTAGGCTGTGGTTGATTTATATCATATCTTATACTTGTCCTCCGTTCGGAGTTGAGATTTATGACAGGTACATTATATATATTACGTGAGTTATTTAGTTAGCGACCTTCAACAACGTTCTACCGTCGATTTTGCGGCGTAGGCTGGACGTACCCACTTCTCGTGCCCCTACAGTGGGTGCGGGTCGTGACAGCATCACCACCAAGCCTCACCAATATCTCATTCCTCCGGCCAAGCCATTTTCGACCCGTTTCCAACTACCAGTCACCTCCGATACTCCCTGCCGGCCCTCCCCTACTTCACGGACACCACCGTGCCCGATCTCATCACCATGACCCCAAGCCACACCCAACCTCCTTCTCCACCCCGATACCACCTTCATCGCTACTGAAACCAGCCAAGCCCACCAACCCCGACTACCACACACAGAAAATAAGAGAAAAACATGGAGGAAGTGAAGACGCCCGCCACTCATCGGTCTAGCCGACTTCGGTCCAGGACCCCAAGCCGCCGCCGCCGCCATGGCTCTGCCCCGCACACAGCCTCTCCACCGATCCACCCGCCACCGGTGATCCGTGCCTTCCATCGCGCCTTTCTCTCTGATCAAGGTCCGACGAAGTCGAGATCCGCGCACTGCCTATGAACTGACGGCCTTGTCCTCCCCTCCGCCACTGGTGAACGCCGTCACCGCACCCAGATCGGGCACCGACCAACGCCTCTTGGCGAACCCAAGCCACCCTGGAAGAATCCCCTTCTTCTTTGCCCCCTTTTTTTTTCTTGCTTAGGCATTTCGAAACACTACCAAAATATAGTTAATTGGCGACGGCATTTTAGCGACGGAATAAATCCGTCGTCCTTAGCGACAGACTACCGACAACCTGGCGATGACTTCCCGGCTAATCGCGCACTAATTTTTTATTTTACTTTAAGGGTGAACATCCGTTGCCTATATGTCAGCACGCCGTCGGTTATATAGCGATGAAATAAAAATCCGTCGGCAAGTAGTCACTCGGTAGTCACTAGTTGGCGGGAAAATGTTAAAAAAATTACAGAAAAATGTTATTATTATTATTATTATTATTATTATTATTATTATTATATATATATATATATATATATATATATATATATATATATATATATATATATATATATATATATATATATATATATATATATCGACACACACACACACACACACACACACACACACACACACACACACACACACACACATATATATATATATATATTCGGCACACACGCACATATATATATATATATATATATTCGAGGAGTATATATATATATATATATATATATAGATATATATATATATATATATATATATATATATATATATATATATATATACTCCTCGAATATATATATATATATATATATATATATATATATATATATATATATATATATATATATATATATATATACTCCTCGAATATATATATATATATATATATATATATATATATATATATATATATATATATATATATATATATATATATATATATATATATATATATACTCCTCGAATATATATATATATATATATATATATATATATATATATATATATATATATATATATATATATATATATATATATATATATATATATATATACTCCTCGAATATATATATATATGTGTGTGTGTGCCGAATATATATATATATATATATATATATATATATATATATATATATATATATATATATATATATATATATATATATATATATATATATATATACTCCTCGAATATATATATATATTCGGCACACACACACATATATATATATATTCGAGGAGTATATATATATATATATATATATATATATATATATATATATATATATATATATATATATATGAGTATATATAAACTTTGGACCGAAACCAAAATCGAATAAGTAAATTTAGTATATTGAAAACCGAAACCGAACCGAATTTAGTATATTCAAAACCGAAACCGAATAAGTAAATTTAGTATATTGAAAACCGAAACCGAACTGAATTTAGTATATTCAAACTGAAACCGAACCGAATTTAGTATATTCAAAACCGAATACGAATAAGTAAATTTAGTATATTGAAAACCGAAACCGAACCAAATTTAATATATTCAAATCCGAAATCGAACCGAATTTAGTATATTCAAAACCGAAACCGAATAAGTAAATTTAGTATATTGAAAACCAAAACCGAACCGAATTTAGTATATTCAAATTCGAAATCGAACCGAATTTTTTAAATTTTAGTATGTTCAAATCCGAAACCGAAACCAAAACCAAAACCAAAACCAAATCAGCGGATTATGGCTCTCCCACCACCAATCTGTATCGGTATCGGTATCGGAATATTTCGTTGAGTATCGAAATCGGTATCGGTATCGAACTAATTATGTTTGGTTTGTCTTACGATACAGATTTTCACATCCAAATTGAAATGGATCGTTACTTCGTTGATCGTACATGGATGTACCAGCGGATCAACCTCCTCGACCGTAGGTACTTATAATTATTGAACGTATCAGATTAGTATCGGTCTTTCAGTTGGGTATAGGCCGTATTAGTATCGTCCTATCCGATATGTATCGGCCGTATAGCTAGGATTCGTATTGGCCTTATCGATTCGGTATCGGTCATATCCGATAGGTATTGGCATATCGGATTAGTATCTACAGTATCAGATTAGTATGGTGGAAGGTTTAGTAACAACTGTACTTGGATTTCTCTCTTCTAGAGCTAGATTACCATTGCAAGAGAGTCACGAGAGCGTAGCTGGCTAGTTACAGAACATACATGCTTCTTTTTCAATCTCACTTTTTCTGATAGAAAAGGAAGCATGTATGTTACTGTAACTAGCTAATCACGATCTGGTGACTCTCTTGTAATGGTATTCTAGCTCGAGAAGAGAGAAATTCAAGTACAATTGTTACTAAACCTTCCACGATACTAATCCGAAACGGCCGATACTAATCCGACACAGCCGATACCTATCGGATATGACCAATACCAAATCGATAAGGCCAATATGAATCCTAGATATACGGCTGATACATGTACATATCGAATAGGACGATACCAATTTGTTAAGGCCAATACCAATCTGATACGTCCTATACCAAATCGATAGATAGATACTAATCTGATACGGTCGATACTAAGTACATCCGACCTATACCAGCGGATCCACCAATTACTGCACGATAGGCCCAAGGACTCCAGTTACATCCGGTTATTGGTGAGTACATGATTATATAGTAATTCTGTTAGTCTTATGATACAAATTTTTACCTCCAATCTGCGATGGATCGTTACTTCTTTGATCGTACATGGATGTACAAACGACAACACGAGAGCAGAATAGGTGTGAGTGGCAATTTTTAGGCAGGCATGGAAGTGTTTCTTAAGTATGCCATGAGCAAAGCTCAGTTCATGGATGGTACAAAAATTAAGTGTCCATGTCATAATTGTCGCAATAGACGTTACGAAGAAGTGGTGACTGTGAGAGATCATTTGACTCGTAAGGGTTTCGTACGTGATTATGACATGTGGTCATCACAAGGTGAACTATATGCAAAAAGGCAGGTTGCGAATGCAGCTACTTATGCTTTTAATGATAATGCTGCAACGAATTTTGTCATCGAAGATGAAGGATGCTCTGTTGATTATGGAGACCTGTAAAATCTTGCACGAGATATGGTGTACGATGCGGCAGTGCCTAATTTTGATCCGAAGGATCCTAATCCTGAGGCGAAGGAGTTCTATGATATATTTCAGGATACAGATATCCTCTACATCCTGGTTGTAATACTTATTCTATACTGTCAGTGACGATGCGGTTGTTGAGCATAAAGTCTGATTTTAATTTGCCACAAGCTTGCTATGATCGGATTACACAACTAGCAAAAGAGATCTCACCGAAGGAATCGAAAGAGCTCCCAAAAAACTTCTACAAGTCAAAGATGATGGTCCAAAAACTGGGACTGGGGTACGATAAGATAGATTGTTGTCGCAACGGTTGCATGTTGTACTACAAGGAGAAGAAGGATATAGAAAGTTGCAGCTTCCGTAATGCGGATCGTTACAAGCCAGTAAAAGAAAAAGGAAAGTCAACTAGAAAACGACATCCTTACAAGTATATGCATTACTTTTCGATCACGAAACGCTTGCAGAGGATGTACTTGTCGATCACGAAACTTAGGTTAACATAGGATTTAGATTATAACTTAGGTAAACTTATAGTATAATAAACACATTCATTTCATAGGCTGCGTATCGTGAGGCCCTTAGTCGAATTCAACCATCTGCTCCCGAGGATGTCGGCGAAACAACGCCCGTCGGGATGCCCTCTTCTACGGCCATTCGCTACGACGACTTATTCGTAGATACCGTCGGCGACTTTAGGAAAGGAAGCGTGTACGGAGTCGGCTCCCTGGCTAATTTGCACTCGAAGACTCTGAGATTTCTACCTCTCCCGCCTTCTCTTGCGGCCCCGGCAGACGATGATGTGAGGTCCCAGCTTGCGCATCTAAACGAGACGGTATCAGAGATTCGGGCGAAGCTGTCCACGTTTTTGAATCCTTCTACTCGTGCTGCCCGTCCTTCTAGTGCTCCCGGTCCTTCTTCCACCGAGCATCTTTCTTTTGACCCTACTGCCCCTATCGTACAGCCTCCTACTTTGACGGCCCTCCTTGACATGATGATGCCAGAGCAGCTGCGCCATCTTCCAAGCCATGTCTTGGAGGGATCGTCGCCGTACTTGGTAGAGGAGTATATGAGACGGTCGTAGCAGAAAGTACCACCACCAGCGGACGATCGCAGCCCTCGTCGTTGATGTTTGTATTTTTAGGATTATTTTATTTATAAATATTGAATATTGAATATGTCACGCCCCAGAACCAGAATACTGGAGAGCGGGGGACAGACACAGCCAGCTACGTACATTGAAGTGAATTCCACCTCGCAATACGATCACGACTGTCTAGATGCATGAGGGTTTACTACAAGCCATCAGTCTCTTATGGTCATGAACAAGCCTAGTGTCTCAATCTCAAGCAAGTAAGTAAATGTTACAAGATGTTAGATCATCAGACATACAAAGTAAGGCATCCCAAACATTACATATTTCGATGATCATGAAGCTAGTCATACAAAACGTGAAGACTAGCAAGAGTTTCAGTCATACATGATCAACCCTAGGTTTTGTCAATCATGTTACAGGCTGTAGGCAGACAGTAACTAAAGTTGCAAACGAGCTAACACTTGCTCGGCGGCTAAACACCTCAAAAAAGTATTTTTACAAGAGAGTGGTAGAGCAAAATAAGAACCCACTCGTTGCCAGGGTTGCGCCTAGTTGTCACCATCTGGCTGGAAGGCAGGGAGATCCTCGGGGGCTACTCCAAAATCTGGCCATACAAAACCAGCTGGGTTAGACCCCAGAAAGAGCAAGTGCCACAAGGGAGGCTTCACTTAAGAACTAAACCAGCATATTAGCACATGATACATAAAGGATAACAAAAGACATGAGTTAGAGAAAGCAGGGTGATAAACGATAAGATGACTAACAGATTATTCCGGTAACCAAGTTACAACCCGTAAACTAAACAAGGATCGGGGTTGTAACCCTTCACCTGAACAGAACTTAGTCTCTAACCAATTATCGATAAAGTAAAGCATAAACAAGCATGTCCTGAGATAGCCATGTACGGGATCTAGGCAAGACTAGACAAGATATGACTCCATCCATCATTCACGACCAAGCAAAGAGTGCGGCTTGATACTTTAACTAACTAGGGTTATCACAAGCTTAGTTACTAACAAGATGCATCGAGATGTTCCAACGGCCACAAGCCCTGCAGTCTTAATCCAGGTTATCCGGTCACAAGTTGAGAGAGTTGGATTAGGTGACTTAGAGGTGCAACACATGACAGTGTGCTGAAAATGTGCCCTACTCGACGGCAGGCTACAAGTCCAATTAGAGCGCCCAGATAACGGGACTGCCTGTAGCTGGGAAATCACTTCATGGACTACTTGATCAATCTAGTCATTATCCTAGTCAAGTTCAGTACGAATCCCTAACCGCGGGAATAAGGAATTCGTATCCTAGACATGATGTAAGACGAGACATATAGCTTATACAAGCACAAACGCCCACGGTGTCCAGACAAGAGCTACTTAGCAAGGCATATCGAGATTATCATGTAGGTTTACTTTATCAAGTCAAGATTGCATCACAACGGACCACCATCAAGAATTATCATGTCAAGTTACTTGTCAAGAGTGCACCACGACGGGTCACTATTAAGAATTATCATGTTACTTGATTCTTGCTAAGAGTGTGCCTTAACATGCTACTATCGTGTTCTATCCTTACATTATCATGATTGAGAGAAACTTGCATAAAATAACAAGTGACATATTGTTGAAGCCAAAAAAAGATCTACAACTTTCATGTTTTGAGTTTTTCAAGATTTTAGCTACAAAATAGCTCAAACGGGCAAAAACAGTCATTCGGAGTGACCTGCGCGCAAGTTGTGCGAGCAAAATCGCCCACGACGCACGTTGCGCGCAAGCATGGTGCACGGGAGTGCGGCCGCGCAAGTTGCACATTGTGCGCGGGCAAAATCGCCCACGGTGCACGTTGCGTGCAAGCACGGCGCGCGGGCGCGCGGCGCACAAGTTGCACATTGTGCGCAAGCACGACGCACGTTGCACGCAAGCACGGCGTACGGGCGCGCGACAGAGAAGTGCGCGGGCGCACGGCGCGTAAGTTGCGCATTGCGCGCAAGCACGATGCACGTTGCGCGCAAGCACGGTGCGCGGGTGCGCGGCAGAGAAGTGCGCGGGCGTGCGGCGCGCAAGTTGCGTATTGCGCGCAAGCACGACGCACGTTGCACGAACGCACGGTGCGCGGGCGCACGACAGCGAAGACACTGTGCGCGGCACTTTTCATCGCCCCGACAGCACCAAAAGGTGTGGGGAACCCATGAACATGAAAATGGCATAACTTTCTCATACGAAGTCGAAATCAAGCGATTCAAAAGCCAAAATTGAGTAGAATTGAATTTCCTACAACATGGAACCATTAGATTTTGAAAATAACCAAGTTTTGTAGATCAAAACCTAGAAAAACTAAAAAGTTGCAAACTTAGATCTACAAGAATCTATCCATCAAACCCAAAAATGCCAAGTTCTAAAGAGGCTTAGAATCAAGTAAGAAAGAGAATGGAACAATAAAACTTGAGATCCATCATGAAGCAAGTTGCACTTGCCTAGGGTTGGTAGGTGGGAGGAGTAATGAAGAAGATGAAAAAGTAAATACAAATAATGGAGGAGAGAGAAGAAGTTGACTTATATAGCAACCCCTCCCATATCAACCCAAAAAAAACCAAACCAAGCCAAGCCAAGCCAAGTCATGTTGAGCCAAGTTGAACCAATCAAGTAAAAATTTAAACCAAGGCTAAGCTAAGCAAGATAAGTAAAAATACGGACCACCTGACAATTGTCAGAAATCTGTATACGTATCCTGAAAATACGTATAACGGGAAACGAGAGTGACAACTCTACCCATCTTAAAAAAATTCCGTCCTCGGAATTTAATCAAGAGGCTAGAGGTGTTGGGGTGATCTACACTAATACTGGCAATCTACGACTAGCAGTCAACCAAGCAATCATTCATGCTAGCAAGGAAGTAAAAGCATAAGGCATAAAGAAGACATTATACCTTATGAGTCAAACAGGTGTGGATATCGCAATCGGATATCATTCTCACGCTCCCACGTTGACTCATCCAAGGAGTGATGACCCCAAGCAACACGGATTAAACTAATAGTCTTGTTCTTGAGTATCTTCTCTCTTCGGTCCAATATGGATACGGGCCTTTCCTCATACGAAAGGTTGGTACCAACAACCAATTCCGAATGATCAAGGATATGGCTCGGATTCGGAATATACCATCGCAATTGGGATACATGGAAGACATCATGCACCTCACGTAACGATGACGAAAGAGCGAGACGATAGGATACATCACCTACTCGCTCTAAAATGTCGAACGACCCTATATACCTAGGCCTAAGCTTTCCCCGTACTCCGAATCGAATGACGTCACGGGTAGGCAAGATCCTAAGGAACACATGGTCGCCGACTGAAAACTCAAGGGGACGCCGATGAGAATCGGCCCAATGGCGCTGGCGATCTTGGGCAACTCGAAGATGATCTCTGACTTGTCTGACCACCTCAATAGTCTGCGTAATCATCTCTGGACCAAGCATCTGCCTCTCGTCGACATCATCCCAAGCTAAAGGTGATCTGCACTTCCTGCCATACAATGCTTCAAAGGGTACCATATAGATACTAGCCTGGAAACTGTTGTTATAGGAGAATTCCACGAGATGCAGGTGATCTTCCCACGAACCACCGAAGTCGAGTGTACATGACCGCAACATATCTTCAAGAGTCTGGATCGTGCGCTCTGACTGACCATCTGTCTGCGGATGATAAGCTGAACTGAACTTGAGTCGAGTCCCCAAGCTCTCTTGAAGACTCCGCCAAAAGTGCGATGTAAATCTTGAATCTCAGTCGGATACAATACTGACTGGTACTCCATGCAACCTGACTATCTGCCTGAGGTACATCTTTGCTAGCAGATCCGTCGACTAACCAACTCTGAAGGGGAGAAAATGAGCTACCTTCGTGAGACGATCAACTATAACCCATATAGCATCTCTTCTAGCTGGAGATTTAGGTAACCCAGTTACAAAATCTATGGTAATGTGCTCCCATTTTTATTCTGGGATCGGTAAAGGTTGAAGAAGTCCAGCTGGCCTCTGATGTTCAGCTTTAACTTGTTGGTAAACTAAACAACGAGAGACAAACCGAGCTATCTTCCTCTTCATGCCATTCCACTAGAAATACTGACGGATCTCTCGGTACATCTTCGTGCTACCGGGATGAATTGAATACTGAGAACTGTGAGCCTCTGCCATGATCTCTTGTCTGATATCACCACTGGGTACATAAAGACGCCTTCCATGTCGGAGTGTACCGTCTTCGTGAATGTATAACTCTGGCCTTCGTCCTGCTATATATTCTGCTCTAAGCCGCTGAAGCTTAGAATCTGCTGACTGAGATAACTTAATTCTCTCAACTATAATGGACTGAACTTGCATGCTGGCTATCAATGCCACATTGGTGGGAAGAACTACTTCTATTCCCATCTTCTGAAGGTCTGCTAATAACTCTGGCTGTGCTATTAGAAAATAAGCTTATGCTCTTCTGCTCAATGCGTCTGCAACAACGTTGGCCTTTCCAGGATGATACTGCACGTTGATGTCATAATGACAAGTAGCTCTAGCCATCTTCTCTGACGCATGTTAAGATCCTTCTGGATAAACCCATACTTAAGACTTGTGGTCGGTGAAAATCTCCACCTGATCTCCATACAAATAATGCCTCCATAACATGAGTGCGAAAACCACCGCTGCTAATTCCAAGTCATGGGTTGGATAATTACTCTCATGATCACGAAGCTGACGTGACGCATAAGCTACTACCTTACCATGCTGCATCAAGATATATCCCAATTCTCTGCCGGAAGCATCAAAATAAACTGAAAATCCTCCAGTCCCATCTGAAAGCGTAAGAATGGCAGCCGTCATCAATCTTCGCTTCAACTTCTCAAATGAACACTGACACTCTGCTGTCCAAGCAAACTGCACATCCTTACGGGTCAACTGCGTCAGTTGTGCTGAAATCTGAGCAAAGTCTGATACAAACTGCCGGTAATAGCCAGCCAATCCTAGAAAACTTCGAACTTCTGCGACGGTACTAAAAACTGGCCATGTCTCTATAGCCACTATCTTCTGGGGGGCAACTTCTACTCCTCCTCTGGTGATGATGTGACCTAAGTACGAAATACGATCAAGCCAAAATTCGCACTTACAGAACTTCGCGTACAACTGGTGCTCTCTGAGAATCTGAAGAACTACACGAAGATGCTGCTCATGCTCTGCCTCATTCTTGCTATAGACCAAGATGTCATCTATAAACACTATCACAAACTGATCCAAATAAGGCATGAAGATACGATTCATGTGATCCATGAATACGGCCGACGCATTGGTCGCTCCAAATGGCATAACAAGGAACTTCCAATGTCTATATCTAGATCTAGATCTGAATGCTGTCTTCGGGATGTCTTGCTCTCTGACTCTGATCTGATGGTACCCTGACTGTAAGTCAATCTTCGAGAATACTGCTGCCCAACTGAGCTGATCAAATAAATCATCTATCCTTGGTAAAGGATATCTATTCTTTATTGTCACAGAGTTCAAGGTACGATAATCAACACATAATCTTGACGTACCATCCTTCTTTTTCATAAGAAGCATCGGGGCTCCCCAAGGTGATCCACTAACACGAATGAAGCCCTTGGTTCTGAGTTCTTCAATCATCTTGTACAAGATCTCTAATTCTGAAGATGCTATTCTGTAGACTCTCTCTGACACTGGTGCCGTCCCTGGAATTAAGTCGATAGTGAACTCTATCTCTCTCTCCGATGGCATACCTGGAAGCTCTTCGAGAAATACATCAGGGAACTCTACTACTACTCTGGGAAATTGAACTGTTTCTGCTACTGCCATCCGTAATACTGGTGGAGAAGATTCTACTTCGCCTCTAGAAAATGAAAACTTTGGTTCGCCTGGAATACCAAAAATAATCCTGCCAATATGGCAGTCTATTCTTGCGTATTGATCCTTCAACCAATCTATTCCTAGGACCACATCATAGTCGACCATCGAAAATTCTATCAATCTAGCGGGAAACTCTCTACCGCTAACTACGATTCGACACGAGGAATAGACTCTATCTACCCCCATAAGACCGTTACCAGTAAGTATATTGAGCCTTACTGATAATGACTCGGGCACCAGTCCTACCCGTATTGCGAATCGTGCAGACTTAAATAAATGCGATGCACCCGAATCAAATAATATTGATGCTGAAAAAGAGTTGACGAGAACGGTACCTGCCACCACCTCACCTGAAGCTAACTATTCTGCTATGGTCAAAGCCATAGCCTGACCTTGTCCTCTTGGTGCTGGTCCCCTCTGCTGGTGACCTCTCTGCTAGTTCTGAATCTGAGCTAGGGCATACTGTTGATCCTGAGGCGGCAATCCAACAATGAGTGCAGCCCATTGTGGAAGACTGCTTCTGCTTCTGTTGCTGAGGATAAGCCGACATCGAGTGCTGAATCGACAAAACTGTGGTCGCCCTCCTAGGAGCTCCAATAGTCAAAGCCCTAGCTGCCGGGGCGGGTGCTGAAGACTGGGACATCTGCCCATGTGACCTCTTCCGTCCTCCGCTTCTATCTACAATCTTCTGTAAAGTATACTCATGCCTCTTCACTGCTTGCAAGACGGCATCAAACGTCTGGTGCTCAAACTGCTCTACTGATATAATAATCTCTAGGTAGAGCCCCTGCTGGAATTGCTGGGCTCGATCCAATTCGGTTGCCACCAAGGTAGGAGCAAACCGACCGAGTCTAGAAAACTCGGCCACATATCCATCGACCGTCCTGTCCATCTGCTTGAGATTTATGAATCTCGTCTGCATATCATACCGAGCTTCTGCGTCGAAGTACTTGGTCTGGAACTTGTTGCTGAATACTGCCCATGAGACAGGCGTCGGTAATCCAACTACTAGCATTGCTCACCAGCTGCGGACAAAGTCTAATAACTGCAGGCGCACAACCGCCACCTTCTCATTCTCAGGAATCCTAGCTGCTTCCAGGATAACCTCTGTGTCCTGAAGCCATGCATCAGCAGCAATAGCATCTTCAGAGTCATCAAAGAAAGGAGGGTTCAGACGCTTGGAGCTGTTGGCCGCGTTGTTCCCTTGGTAACCAGCTCTACCCATGGCATCTTGTACTGTCTGGTGCAGGGCATCGCCCCGACGATCTTGAGATGCAAGCAATTTCCTGATGAGACCCACCAGGGTTCCATTATTAGGCTCTGCAGGCTAGACGGGTTGAACTGGGGGCTCTGGATCCCCGAAATGCATGACTCGGAAGGCCGTTCCAGAGTGCTGGGCTTGGTCTCCAGGTTGCTGTTGGTCCACTGGAGGTGCTCTGCCTTGCTGATCGGTAGGACCAGAAACAATGCCGCTAAAGAAATGACATGAGGAACAATAAGGAAGGACCATGATAGATCGAGGATATAAACATGTGATCAGGTCAAGATTTCGAAAAGATTAGAAGACACGAGTAGAGATCAAGGGCGAGTGATGATTGAGACATCTATTCAGTGAAACCCTCGCACATCTTGATTTATAAGACCTGCATGGGCCACCACTTAAACCGTGTCATGCCCCAGAACCAGAATACTGGAGAGCGGGGGACAGACACAGCCAGCTACGTACATTGAAGTGAATCCCACCTCGCAATACGATCATGGCTGTCTAGATGCATGCGGGTTTAATACAAGCCATCAGTCTCTTATGGTCATAAACAAGCCTAGTGTCTCAATCTCAAGCAAGTAAGTAAATGTTACAAGATATTAGATCATCAGAAATACAAAGTAAGGCATCCCAAATATTACATATTCAGATGATCATGAAGCTAGTCATACAAAATGTGAAGACTAGCAAGAGTTTCAGTCATACAAGATCAACCCTAGGATTTGTCAATCATGTTACAGCCCGTAGACAGACAGTAACTAAAGTTGCAAACGAGCTAACACTTGTTCGGCGGCTAAACGTCTCAAAAGAATATTTTTACAAGGGAGTGGGAGAGCAAAATAAGAACCCATTCGTTGCCACGGTTGCGCCTAGTGGTCACCATCTGGCTGGAAGGCAGGAAGATCCTCGGAAGCTACTCCAAAATCTGGCCATACAAAACCAACTGGGTTAGACCCCAGAAAGAGCAAGTGCCACAAGGGAGGCTTCACTTAAGAACTAAAACCAGCATATTAGCACATGATACATAAAGGATAACAAAAGACATGAGTTAGAGAAAGCAGGATGATAAACGATAAGATGACTAACGGACTATTCCGATAACCAAGTTACAACCCGTAAACCAAACAAGGACCAGGGTTGTAACCCTTCACCTGAACAGAACTTAGTCTCTAACCAATTATCGATAAAGTAAAGCATAAACAAGCATGTCCTGAGATAGCCATGTACTGGATCTAGGCAAGACTAGACAAGATATGACTCCATCCATCATTCACGGCCAAGCAAAGAGTACAGCTTGATACTTTAACTAACTAAGGTTATTACAAGCTTAGTTACTAACAAGATGCATCGAGATATTCCAACAGCCACAAGCCTTGCAGTCTTAATCTAGGTTATCAGGTCACAAGTTGAGAGAGCTAGATTAGGTGACTTAAAGGTGCAACACATGACAGTGTGCTGGAAATGTGCCCTACTCGATGGCAGGCTACAAGTCTAATTAGAGCGCCCAGATAACGGGACTGCCTGTAGCTGGGAAATCTCTTCATGGACTACTTGATCAATCTAGTCATTATCCTAGTCAAGTTTAGTACGAATCCCTAATCGTGGGAATCAGGAATTCGTATCCTAGTCATGATGTAAGACGAGACATATAGCTTATACAAGCACAAACACCCACGGTGTCAAGACAAGAGTTACTTAGCAAGGCATATCGAGATTATCATATTGGTTTACTTTGTCAAGTCAAGAGTGCGTCACAACGGACCACCATCAAGAATTATCATGTCAAGTTACTTGTCAAGAGTGCACCACGACGGGTCACTATTAAGAATAATCATGTTACTTGATTCTTGCTAAGAGTGCGCCTTAACAGGCCACTATCGTGTTCTATCCTTACATTATCATGATTGAGAGAAACTTGCATAAAATAACTAGTGACCTATTATTGAAGCCAAGAAAAAGATCTACAACTTTCATGTTTTGAGTTTTTCAAGATTTTAGCTACAAAATAGCCCAAACGGGCAAAAAACAGTCTTTTGGAGTGACATGCGCGCAAGTTGTACGGGAAAAATTGCCCACGACGCACGTTGCGCGCAAGCACGGTGCGCGGGTGCGCTGCAGTGCAAGTTGCGCATTACGTGCGGGCAAAATCGCCCACGACGCACGTTGTGCGCAAGCACGGCGCGCGGGCGCGCGACAGAGAAGTGCGCGGGCGCGAGGCCCGGAAGTTGCGCATTGCGCGCAATCACGACGCACGTTGTGCGCAAGCACGGTGCACGGGCGCGTGGCAGAGAAGTGCGCGGGCACGCGGCAAGCAAGTTGCGCATTGTGCGCAAGCACGGTGTACGTTGCGCGCAAGCACGACGCGCGGGGCGCGCGGCAGAGAAGTGCGCGGGCGCGACAGAGAAGTGCACCGGCGCGCGGCAGAGAAGTGCGCGGGCGCACGGCAGAGAAGTGCACGGGCGTGCGGCGCGCAAGTTGCACATTGCGTACAAGCACGACGCACGTTGCGCGGGCGCACGACGTGCTGGCACGCGGCAGCGAAGACACTGCGCGTGGAACTGTTCATCGTCCCGACAGCACCAAAAGGTGTGAGGAACCCATGAACATGAAAATGACATAACTTTCTCATACGAAAGTCGAAATCAAGCGGTTCAAAAGCCATAATTGAGTAGAATTAAATTTCCTACGACATGGAACTATTAGATTTTAAAATAACCAAGTTTTGTAGATCAAAACAAAAAAAACCGAAAAGTTAAAAACTTAGATCTACAAGAATCTATCCATCAAACCCAAAAATACCAAGTTCTAAAGAGGCTTAGAATCAAGTAAGAAAGAGAATAGAACAATAAAAATTAAGATCCATCATAAAGCAAGTTGCACTTGCCTAGGCTTGGTAGGTGGGAGGAGTAATGAAGAAGATGAAGAAGTAAATGCAAATAATGGAGGAAAGAGAAGAAGTTGACTTATATAGCAAACCCTCCCATATCAACCCAAAATAAACCAAACCAAGTCAAGCCAAGTCATGTTGAACCAAGTTGAACCAATCAAGTAAAATTTAAACCAAGGCTAAGCTGAACAAGATAAGTAAAAATACGGGCCACCTGACAATTGTCATAAATTCGTATACGTATCCTGAAAATACGTATAACGGGAAACATGAGTGACAGAATATTTGTGTTTAACTATTGAATATTTGTGTGAACAATTTGAATGCTTGAGATTATTTGTGTATTTTGTTTGTTTATTTGTATGTTGGAATTGTTTGTGTGTTTTGTATATTGGAATTGCTTGGGATTATTTGTGTGTTTTGTATATTGGAATTGCTTGGGATTATTTGTGTGTTTTGTATATTAGAATTGTGTATATTGGGAATGCCCAGTTTTATGCTATATTTTCAAAAAATTTCCAGATACCGACGGACTATCCATCGCTAACTGGGAGATTCCCAGTTAGCGACGGATGCGCGACTAAACACTAACGGAATATCCGTCGCCAAGGTTCTGGAATTATGAAAAATTCACAGGATAGGATCGACGGATATTACGTCGGTATACCGTCGCTAGTAGTCGGTAAAACATTGACGACGGATAATCCGTTGCTATAATGCCGACCGATTGGCGACGGTCTAGCGACGACGTACGACGGAGTAACTACGGATTATTCGTCGCCAATGTTCTGGAAGTATGAATAATTCACAGAACTGTGTCGACGAATATTCCGTCAATATTCTGTCGTGACTCCGTCAAAACTTAGCAACCATTCGCGACTGATTGGCGACAGACTTTGCGTATCAAAAACTCTATGATACGCATTTGTCGACCAAGTAGCGACGGATTTGTCCGTCGGTAAGTGATATGTCATTAATTCTTTTGATACATGATTTGACAGTAATCCGTCGACGAGTCGTCACAAACTGCACGAGTATGGTTGACGCCAGTCCGTCGCTAATTCGTCGCTGGGCGACTACTTGCCGACGGATTGCAGTTAGCGACGAGGCTTTTCCCGACGACCTTTTTTAACCAATATCCATCGACCATACGTCGGTAATTACATTTATCGACAGATTTTGGACGGATATAGCCATCGCTAAATCGATGAATTTTCGTAGTGAAATCATGGGTCAGCATCTATACTTAGTATAAGTTTCGATTTGGGAAAAATAGGAGATGTTATATTATAATAACAGCTCCTTTTGGTTGGATTTAGTTTTAGAGGTGTGAGTATGACCCTTCTCTCTCGTCTTTACTCAATTATGAGGGAAGAGCTGAGTTGATAACTCATCAAACCCCTTTCTTTTGGCTCCTCTTTCACTTGCTCTATAAATTTAGGTTAATGAGTAGAGTTAGGTTAATGTGATGAAGTGTACAGCAACCTTTTGTCTTCATTGGAATATAATTAGTTTTATTATTATTATTATTAATATTATTAGCAATATTATGCTAATTTCTAGGGTTGCATTGTTTAGGGCTGTAGCCCATTTACACATGAAGTTTTCTTAAATGGATCAAAGTATACATGAGTATATGTATATATTATGTATTATCATTATATTTGTAGATTTTAATAACCTTGTTGTATATTATATATATAAATATTAATTATAATATTTATATAGTAAATGGTTTCTAAAAATATTTGAATTATATATATATATATATATATATATATGATTAACTAAATGATATAATATTTTGGGTCTAATATATATTTAATATGTCTAGAACTTTTATATATCCTTCCAAATTGTTTATTAATAACCTTCTAGGTTTTGTAAATTTATCTAAAGATATCTTGATTAATATATGTATATATATTTTTCAAATGTTATAAATAATTTTCAAATAGTTATACATATTTAGTTACGTTTTTTCCTTAAATCGTAAGTCACGACTATTATAGTCGTTTTCCAATCTTGATTCGATTATCGTGCCAAACTCTAATTCTGGACCTTTATATATAAACTAGGCTATTTGGACTATTCTGAACTCAATGGAACTACCCGTGCCATCGTTCGGGACCATCTTGTAGAGCATAGCATCATACCTATCCTGTGTCGACACATTCGTGTCGTGTATGTCGACTCCAACCAAACTGAGACGAGTACATTCTCTGCTAGTTCTACTTATTGATTACTACTATAATCCAAGTATTTAGAAATGTTACTTATGATTCTTGACATGATGGTACACGAATTGCTATTGTTATTGAATCTTCAGTCATGAGATGTTACCTTAACTTATTACAATGGTATCGAATACTGTTCTCGTTGGTATTGGATAACATTGGATGTATATATATATATTGGATAACATTGTCTAGTAACGTGTCATGGTTGGATCCATCGTATCAATCGAGACAGGGGAAATACTAGTTAGATATGTGATCAAGAACTATCGACAAGTAGTGTAAATTATTGGCTACTAGCTATTTTATATTGTACGTATGGTAGTCTTCCTTAGTGTAAATCATTGAATCTCCCAAGACGATCACATATCTAATTCGTATTCCAAAACACATTGTCTATTATAGTTTTATATACTCAGTTCACCATTATATTGCTATGTCTTAATATGGTAGTTCTCTTCCATTACATGCCCTCTCACATATTAATCTTCAGTTTATATTGCCTGCCTCTTCCACTATACTATTGCCTCATACATGTTTTCTTCATCGTATATAGCATTGTTTTTATTACTGCCTTATAGTTTTTGTCAATTTAAATGGAACTGCTGTTAGTTTATGTACTTCGCTCCAATCCTGACTGGATATGTTGACAAATTTTAGGAATTGTTACGCCCCACATATTGGACTACATGATGATGCTAGTTGAGACAGATCTCGATATTCTTTCACTATGAGTTGTCTTCCGGGAATTCTAGGCCCTGGTAGTTTGATTTAGTTTTGTTATTGTTTTACCTCCGTTACATTCTAGTCTTGTATATTCATTTGTAGACTTTGTCTGTTTCAGTATTATTGAGATATTTCTATTTTATATCTTCCTTAGTCGCTTGTGGTGTGATTTGAGTACATCTATTATCATGGATCATCTAGATGTTGTAGATAATTATTGGGTACTTGACAGCGTTCTACCGTCGATACTGCGGCGTAGGCTGGGCGTGGCCTATGTACTCGTGCCCGAATATCTTGGTGTAGGTCGTGACAGGAAATATTTCTTGTAATCTAGAATATTCTAAAGAATATTATCTGGAATATGTCAGGAATATCCTCCAGGCCATGTGTCTAGAATTCTAGGTCTTTCCTAATCCCATCTATAAATCCCCTAATTCATTGTTGGATTAATTATCCCAAACTATTCTATGTGGTCCTAATGACCGTGTCACTACTGTGTCTGTGTCCACTTCATTATTTTAGTTTTTATATTTATATTTTCTATTCCCGATATGGACACACCTGTGTCCACATATATCTAGAGTCCACCACATAACCATGTGTACTGTGTCCCTAACACGGACACGTACACACATCCAAACCTAGATCTAAACCCTAACCCTAAGTTCTGGACTGCCGCCATGGCCGTGTCTGGCCAATGCAGCCTCTCTCTGGCTTTAATCCACTATCGTCAAAATAGTCACAACACGAGCTTTTATCCGAAGGCTTGACAACTTACACGAGAGATTTGATCCGAAGGCTCTTCGACTTCAATACATGAGAGCTTTGATCCAAAGACACTCTAACTTCACACAAGCTTTGATCCAAAGGTAGTACACTTCAACCTATTTATATTATAGTTTTCATCTACTCACTAAAAATGATAATCTCAATTTTATAACTCAAGAACTGTAATGTCCCAGTCCCAAACTCCATAAGGACTAGAACACGTGGCATGCGAGAAAACACATTCCAGATGTATACCCAATTTAATGAACCAATGAAAAGTATCTTAAGCTGTAATATAATCACATGGTAGGCACATAAATTATACTCATCCACAGAACAAAGAATCACAGAATAAGGAAGAAGCATATCGTGCTGAATAAAAGAACTAGAATACTGTCAAATAGAAATATAAAAATCACATGGAAAACTCATGGATACAAGTCTCAGCCAAATAAATGATCAATACAAGTCTCAGATGAAAATATAAAAGTAGCCACTACAAGTCCTCAGCTCTGACATAAACTAAAGTAAAGTAAAACAGCAATCCACGAAGAACTACTCTGGATCAACCTTGTCGTCCACAGCTGGTGTAGCAGAAGAATAGACTCCCAGCCCGTACTTATCAGGAAAGACCTCGTCAGCTAAATCTGGAGAATAACCAGGTCCTCAGGGGACATAGCAAGGCACATAATATATAAGCTAAAGTGCAGTAAATAAAATATCTCGGGGTGACTAAACCAAACTGACGTGATGCTTTGAGGACAACGTTTGCAAGTGCAGACATCTCTAAAGTAAAATACACCCGGGTCTGGCATATATATAGCCATAGCTCCGTATCGTAATCTCAACGGTAACTAAGAGAGGTTGTAACTCAAAAAACAGGGCTCCTCTCCGAATAAATGTATATACATATATATAAAGTGTATGTGCACAGCATGGCCCGTGCAAGTAGTAATCATCCTCAACTCTCAGGAACCAATAAGTTGCAACCACAACTTACTGTTCTGACTTCTATCTAGACGACAATCCTATGACATATTTAAAAGAAAGATAAAATGACACAACCAATCTTAACCTACAGGTATCAGGAAATCTGGTATCTTAGGAAATCAAGCTCATGCATTAGGATAATATATATGTGTCAATCACGTGTCGTATCTTGTAGGTCTTTTATGGAAATAAATCCATAAATCTTAGGCAGACTCTATATATCAATACTAGACAACTCATTAGTTGAATGTACTCGAATGTAATTCGGAAGCCCGTATTGATATAACTCCTTAGGTCCAATACAATAAACAAAATAACAAGAAATAAAGGACAAATAGAACAGGAACTGAACAATATCAAGGTGAACTTGCCTGATTTCGTGGTGTGAAGATGAAGTATCACTCCCGTGTCCACGCCTTCGGAATCCAACGCTCCTAAATAATTATTTAACTAGTTTAAGTAATTAATCATAAAACTTATAATATGAATTAATTAGCTAAATTAAGATTTTAAACCACATTAACTATATTAAAATCTCTCGTGGAACTATTTAGATTCGTACACCACATATACATGTTACACGAGACATCGGAACACAGTTTTAGTGTTTTCGACTTCCAATTTGTCGGTTATGCCCCTACTTCAATATCACACATAAAAATCATCTAAAATTTCATAGAAATAATATTTAAACTATTTTATACAGAATTAACTCCAAAATTTCAGATTAAAAAAAATTCTAAAGAAATATTTGACTAGTTTACTACTATGTCAGCCAGTCTACCCGAAACTTGCCCGGGACATTGCCAATTACCCAAGATGGCTTAATTACACTAAATAATACTTTAAACAGAATTATTATACATTATTTCTCAGAAATTAATCATGAATACAAGGGTTAAATTATTCTACTATTTTTGGACATGCTAGGTCGGCAGATTACCCGAAAAAGCTAGTTTCGACCCCTATTTTTCTCGACCAGATTTGCGTTGATAAAATCATATAAAAATACTTAAAGTCATATTTTCTATATATTAACCTACATAAAATTTAGTTTTGACAATTTCCATCAATATCTTATAGATCCTTTACAACGAGGCTAAAATTGATCATACCGTAACATGAATATCACAACCATTAACCATGAAAGTTTTAGAGATGAAAATACATAACAAAAGACATAAAAATATAATTTTTACTGATTTAATATCAGATTTTCTATAGAACTTATAGCATGGATTTGAGATGGAAAAAGTTGGGTTCCTTACCGAAATTCCTTGCTAGATGGGTTGTGGTGACTCCTCCTTGCCAAAGCTTCCAACTTTCTTGCTACCCTTGCTTGCTAATCCCTTCTTGATGAGTTTTAAGGGGTTGGCAATGGCTCTAAATGGTTGGATGAGGAAGATGGACTTTTTAGGGTTTGTTTGAGTGTTTGGGTGGATGTTTAGTGGAGAAGATGGATTTTGTGGAGGATGGAGAGATGTATAATAGAGGAGATGATGCTAGAGGGCTATGGGGGCTTGGTGCTGTCCCCTATGGAGGGGGATAGGGGTGTGCTCAGCTATGGAGAAGAAGAGGAAGATAGTAATTAAGTTAGGGTTTGGGTATAAATTGGTATTTATATGGGCTTTTTGGGTTACATGCATGTAGAATTGGGATTCCTATTCTTAATAGGATGTTCAGCCATGGGGGGCTTGCTTGGCCGATGACTACATGGTGGGGCTCTAATTGGTTGGTTTGGGTTGTTTGGTGAGTTGGCTAATTGATTTAGTTGAGGATTTAAATAGGTCTTTCCTAATATAGAACTAATTAGATCTATATATATAAATACAATCCAAAATCTGAATAAATATAAAAAATATATATTTATTAATGTATTTAATGTACAACATACCTACATAGATTTGGGTTTGGCTTGGAAGAAGTTCGGGAAGGTTTGGTGCAACAGGGTATCCAAAAAAGTCATAAAGGCCTATATAAACTAATTAATTAAATAAAAATATGACTTGTGCCATAATTTGAATTTTTAACATGTAAGAGACTAAAATATAACCATGACATTCCTAACATGGCTAGTATGCTAGTCAAAGCCCCCGACTACACTAGGCATGCCATACTTTCTAGTCGTCTTGCACATTCAAACTCAATCATGACTATAGCCCTTTTATATAATATAGATATGATAAAATAAATTAGAAATAAATAAAAATCCAAAATAATATATTTAATTAAATAAAATATTGTTTTAATTTTGAGGGGTTTTATATTGTTCCATCCTTAAAAGAATTTTATCCTCGAAATTAAAATAATACAATATGTAAAAATTGAAACTACTAAGAAAACACAATAAATTACGTACCATGATTCTCAAACAAATTGGGGAATCGCTCTCGCATAGAATCCTCATGCTCCCATGTAGACTCGTCCGGTGAATGATGCTTCCAAGCAACTCAAATAAGTCTAATGGTCTGACCTCGTAATGTCTTCTCGCTACGGTCAAGAATCCCCATTGGATGCTTCTCATAAGATAAAGTCGGCCCCACAGTAATCTCAGAATGATCAAGCATATGACTAGAGTCTGTCACGTAATTTTTCAATCGAGACACATATAATTGTTGGCATATTTTATTTTGATAATATTAACAGCATCTTCGTAGTTTAGTTTTCTCTGTTTTCAGATTGATATCATTTCAGAAGCTCTACTACATAAAGTCTGTCCATTCAAGAATAGCATTCATAGCCTTGAAGACTGAAGCAAAGACCGGCGTTCCTTGAAAAGACGGCTCTCAACACTTCAAGATTTTGAGTCTGCACAAGGTCTAGGTCTTTCTGTAAACACTTAAGGTTGGATGAAAAAACTAAAAGCCTTCTAATTCTTCAGTCAAAAATCAATATCTTAAAGAACGGCATACCGGCGGTATGCTCCGGCATACCGACGGTATACCATTTTATTGACCAAAAAACATTCTGTGAGAATTGTCGGCATACCGACGGTATACCGGTTTGTGGACCACAAAATATTCTGTGTCAAACGTCGACATACCGACGGTGTAACATTTTGTTTGCCTCAAAAACGTTCTGTGATAATTATCGGCATACCGATGGTATACTTCGGCATACCGGCGGTATACCATTTTATGAGCCATAAAACGTTCTGTGACAAACATCGGCATACCGACGGTATGCTTTGGCATACCGACGGTATACCATTTTGTTTATCACAAACTGTTCCGTGACAAACATCGGTATACCGACGGCATACTGTGGCATACCGACGGTATACCGGTTTACAAAATTTAATTTTTGAATGACGAACACTAGCATTAATTGCTAGCATTAAATGCTTCCAACGGATATAATTATGACCATTACTGTTCAGACCGACATAGCGACGGCATGCCGGTCCATACCGAAGGTATGCCGGTCGGGCTGTATCTAGGATCATTGAATGCTACCTACTCTTGGTTTTTTTATAAATGGAAGCCTTGTCTCTCTTGAAGGCTCATCCACTCTTTGCCATAAATTTTCCAACAACCAAGAGCTCCACCATTAATCTCTACACAAGCTTTTAATTGTCATCCATTCCCAAAGTGCTAGAGTATTCAAGAGTTGTACCTTTCGATCTTCAAGTGTTAGAAGATCAACAAGTTCTCTTCCTTTCCTTTTGAAGTTGTTGAGCCTTCGTAAGAAAACTCGTGTGTAAGAAGTTAGCGAGTTTTTCAGATCCAAACTCGCGTTGAAGTTGAGAGTTCTTCGGATCCAAACTCGTGTGTACTATTTTACTAAATAGTAGATTTAACCCGGAGAGAGTTCTGGGACTGAATTGTCTTTAGTTAGGATACCAGGATACATCGTGCGTTTGATTTTTTCTCTCTCTCTTTTTAATTAAAGAATATTGCTTGTTGTGTTTAAGTTATTTTATTTTTCTATTCACCCCCCTCTAGGGCTCTACAATTGGTATCAGAGCTTTGTTCTCTTGATTTGGATTTACACCCTTAGAGTGATCCATGACCACTAACCCTAGTATCAACACTTTCCACAATGAGGGACACTCCACAAATAGGCCTCCCCTATTTGATGGAACCAACTTTAACTACTAGAAGATTAGGATGAGCATTTATCTGAAGTCCATAGATTTCAATTTATGGGATTGTGTGATAAATGGTCTTCCTACTTCTTCCGGAGTTATTGAGGATGTAGTTTCTGACACCCTTAGAGACAAACTCACTGAGAATATCAAGAAGCTTGCTAGTCGAGATGCCAAATCTATGAACGATCTTTATTGTGCTTTCGATAGCAGTGAATTCAATGGAATCTCTACTTGCAAGACTTTAAATGAAATTTGGAAGTTGCTTGAAGTCACACACGAGGGTACATCACAAGTAAAAGAATCAAAGATTAGTAGACTCACACAAGAATATGAATCGTTTAAGATGAAATAAGATGAGTCTATTACTTGCATGTTCACTCGTTTTGGTGATATTATTAATTCTCTTTCTTCTCTTGGTAAGGAATATCCTGCTCATGAAAAGATCAGGAGGATTCTCAGAGGATTGACCAAAGGATGGAGTCCTAAAGCTACCGCCATCATTGAAGGGAATGACTTGACAGTCATAAACCTTGAGACCCTCATGGGGAAGCTTATGACTCATGAACTTGACATGAAAGATCAAGAAGAATCTTCCATACGAGAGAAAGAGAAGGAAAGGCCAAAGAGAATGAGAAGTCTCTAGCTCTCAAGGCTACAAAGTCTTACTCAAAGGATAGCTCCGACGACAATGAGTCAGATGACGATGAAGAAATAGCTCTCACAGCTAAGCACTTTCGAAAGTTCCTCAAATTCAACAAAGCCAACCGCTTTAGACGGAACAACGATGAAGATCCGGCATGCTACCAATGCAGAAGAACCGGTCACATCAAGAGAGATTGTCCCATGACAAGAAAAGACTCAAGCAAGTATGAGAAGCCTAGCAAATGAAGCTCGTCCTCTAGAAAATTTGCCAACACAAGCATTTGGTGTGAGAGTGACGCAAGCAACTCCGACAATGACAAAGATTGCAAACACAATACAAACGTTTGTCTCATGGAAACCGATGAGGTACTCGACGATCTCTCCGATGAGGTACTCGACGATCTCTCTCTAAATGTTCTTACTTATGACGACTTGGAAAATGCTATTCTTGAATTACACGAAGAACACAAAGGTGTTAGAAACAAGTACAAGAAATCTCTAAAAGAGGTTGATGTACTTCAACTTGAAGTAGAAAGACTCTCCAACATCATTATTGATGTAAAAGGGAAATCTCCTGCTTCTGACACGGATGAGATAGAGTCTTTGCGACTCAAATTTCAAGAATCTCTTATCACCATCAAGAAAAAGGATGATGAGATTCAATCCCTCAGAGAGGCTTATATTTTTGCTATGCATAAAGTTCAAGATGCGAATAAAAGAGAATATGATACTTCTACTAAGTATGATGTTCTTCTTGCGCAGAGTAAGAGATTAGGTAATAAGAACACTAATCACACACATGCTTCAAGACACCCTCACACCCATCACAATATTAGTCATACTTCTTACATGAACAAGAACACTACACAAAAGTCCTTTTCCAACTCAAGAAAAGGACCGTTTGTTAAGAAGAACACCTCACATCATGCATTCTATTATCATCATCATAACACTCATGATAGAACTCCTCGCACTAGAGCTTCACATGTGCATAACACTCACTCGTTTTCTTCTAAATCTTTTATGATGTGCAACTATTGTGGCTTGCTTGGACATACTTCTAATTACTGTCATACAAGGAAACAAGTTGATATAAAAGTTTATAAATGGGTTCCTAAGACTAACAATCAAGGACCCAAACGATCATGGGTACCAAAATGTTCATCTTCAACTTATGTTGTAGGTGAAGAATCCTTCTCATGCTAGAAGCAAGTGGATTCTCGATAGAGGTTGTTCGCGACACATGACTGGTGATGCTTCACTATTTACAACGCTATCGATGAAGAAGGAAGGACACGTCTCCTTTTGTAGCCTCCCTTCTCGGAATTTTGAAATATTTTTTATTATTTATTTTTTGATTTAAATAGTGATTTTAGATTTTCATAAATAATTATTTAGTTAATTATTACGGTAGAGGATTTTAGCCATGGTTGAGTTTTGAAGTACCAGACGACTAGGAATCATGGTACGGATAGTGCAGTGGCGTGCCTTGACTAGTGGTTAGCCATGGTAGGGGAGTGCCGAGCCATAGGAGTGTCCTAACTAGAAAAACCAGGCCAAGTTATAGCATGACCATTATAAATAAGTTTTATTAATTATTATTAGATTTATTGATTTTGCAGGAACCCGGTTGAACCAAGTTAGTCCGAACTGGGCCGAACCAAATCCAAGCCCAGGTAGGCATGTAGTGGGACCAAGTACGACCTTGTAGACATGTTTGGTAAGTGCAAGTATTTTTAGTATATATTTTTGGAATTGGCAATTATTTTCTAAAAATATTTATTATACGTAAATCATAGGTATTATTAATATTAAATAGCATATTAGAACATTTATACGATTTTCTGGGGCCCAGTAATAGGAGTTTATGATATGCCCATCCAGGAGCTACTATTGAATTATTTTAACAACTAGTGGAATTATTATTATTAATATTATTATTATTGTGGTTATTGAAAATAAAATATTTATTATAATTAGTTATTATTAGTTTATTCTTTATCAAAAGAATAAATATTTGTGTGTAGGTGTATTTATATAAATATATATATGTATAGGGTCTATGTGTGTGTATATATATATATATATATATATATATATATATATATATTTATATATATATATATATATATATATATATATATATATATATATATATATATATATATATAAGTATATGAGTGTATATATATTTATGTATATGTATATACAAAGATATTGTATACGTGTGTATATATATATATATATATATTATATATATATATATATATATATATATATATTATATATATATATATATATATATATATATAAATATATTAATATATATATATATATATATATTATATATATATATATATATAATATTATAATATATATATATATATATATTATATATATAAATATCATATATATAATAATATGTGTGCATTGTGTGTTGTATTAATATTATATGTGTGTATATATAAATATATAGGTATACGTATATATATATATATATATATAGATATATATATATATTATATATATATATATATATATATATATATATATATATATATATATATATATGTATATATATATATATATATATATGTAATATATATATATATATATATGTATATATATATATATATATATATGTATATATATATATAGATATATATATATATATATATATATACATATATATATATATATACATATATATTATATATATATATATAGATATATATATATATATATATAGTATGTATATATGATATCTATATATATATATATATATATATATATATATATATATATAGTATATATATATATATATATATATATATACATATATATATACATATATATATATATATATATATATATACTAGACTTATAGGAAAATAGAAAAAGGGAAAAAGAAAAAAAACATTAAATCCCAGTCCAGAGGCCCAAGGCAGAGCCCAGCCCACCCAGGCTTGGTCGACCCGGGACTGAGCCCTTAGTAGCTGAGCCAGGCCCACGAACCCTTTTTCAGCTGGATACTAATACTACTTAAGCCTCCCAACCCGACGGTTCTGCAGCGCACATATAACAGAAACGAACACCGAAACCCTAACCTTCGATCCCCAGGCCACCCTCGCGAACCCTGACGCTGCTTGCGACCCTCGTCGCACCTCCGGGCACCGCCCTGAGCCGCCAGCGGCCGGCAACCGTACGGAAAAAGGCGGCACAGCAACAGAACATAGCAGGTTCTGTTCGAGTGAGGTAAGCAACTTACCAACCAATTTTTTTCATGCATACTCGACAAAATCTCGAAACCCCTGATTCGTTTAGAAGCCTATCTAGCCACCTTTACATATCAGTAAAGAGTTTACGACCAAGTCGATCAACCTGCCGAGAAGATCGACGCGAAGCCGAGTGGAAATCTGTCCAAAATTGGACTGAAAACCCAACCCCAATGCCCGTTTGGGAAGGCGATCGAATTTATGTCGATCTATTGTGAGTTTTAGAAATCCATTAAAACAGATTTAAAGACAACCTAACCGTGAGTGAAACACAATTATTACTTTTATTTCTAGTTGTTTAGTCAGCGATATAAATCTGTTTGAAAATTATGGAAAACATAGGAAAACAGTTTTCCAAAATTACGAAAAACATCTGATACGACGTGCGTTCCGCCAAACCGGGCGACGTGGTCGTGAACCGAAAGCATCAAAAGGTGCATAACGGCTTCGTAGTCGTGTGGGCTTTGACGAAATTCAAATTGGTCGCGTGTGCGCGACGAATTTGATGCGTATCCGTCAAAATTTACCGTATCGTGCACTTTACAAATTTCTCAATTACTTTGTGCATGCTCGTCAGATCGAAACGAAACTTGCGCCATCAGGACCGTATCATTTTTCTGGTCCTGTATGCCAAGTTTGGTCCGATTCTGAGACAGTTGATAAAATCGCCGTTTTGTGGGACCCGCGGTCCGACTCAACGGGTTATTTTGTGCACGGCCTGCCGAAATCCAACTCTGGTCATACGGTTGGATTCGTATCGGAAAACCAGATCCGTAGACATGTAGTTTGACAACTTTAGAGACCATTGACTCTGGCACACTTTTAGGTGCAAAGCGGGTCCAACGGTGGACACCGTTTTTGCCCGAAATTACTGTTTTGCTCCTGTGTCCAGAATTGGACTTAAGGACAGGCAATCCTAGCTAATTTGACTATTCTGAGAATGTTGGTAATGTTTGTTTCAGCTTTCGGAGACAGTTGTGATGACTTGGACTGTATAGCTTACCAGTTGACGGTATTTTATTAGTTCTTCGTGCTACCACCAGGAAAGTATACCTTGCCTCCCTCTATAGTTTATTTACATACATATTTCTATTATTATATGGTTTTACTAGTTGGTTATTACTTGTGATTTGTATATCGTACATACTAGTATGGATATAGTACTTGTACATGGTTTGCCTTGTGGTTCCTATTGGATTGGTTCTCTCGTGTGTCGTGATTGGGTCGTGTCGTGTCTTCACCTGTGTCTTGACTGAGCCGTGTCTGCAAGTCTGTGTGAGTGAATTGCTATTCCTTGTCTTTCCCACAACCTGTGAGTCCACACACGGGGCGAGGGTTGCCTTTGCACCTACGAGTCCACATACGGGGCGAGGGTGACTTGTCTTGAAGCTGACCTGCGAGTCCATATTCGGGGCGAGGGTTGGTACCCATTGATCTACCAGCAGTTCATTTATGCGTACTTGATCATGTATCCGTGTTCATAGTTACCTGTCAGTAGCCACATGTCAGTTTCATGTCTAGTTCCTGTTTATATCCTGTATAAATTATTGCATGATTAAACTGTTAGATAGGCATGTTTTATGTATCTTGCTAGTCCTCTGAGGACCTGATGATCTCTTTAGGTTTAACGACTACATAGAGTTAGTTAGCAGAGCAGGATGGTAGGGGATTGCGATGTATGATATAGGTATTTGCTTGTGATATTTCTTTATTATCTTTTCGTGCTTTATATTCAGCACCATGATATTTTCTGCTTATTTATAGACTCATATCATTCTTAGAGTCTAATTGAACAATATGCTAATGGACTGCAGACCATGACCCATACTTGTTCATTCTTGCTTTATATGATTCTTGTGGATTGAGATATAGTTTAGATTAGACATGATACCATGACCTTGACAGCTTATACGTACTCGAGTCGGGCTGGAGTCCGCTCGATACATAGCTGGCTTGCTCACGAGCTTGCGTCCGAAAACCGGGTGCGGGTCGTGACACCTTTGGTAACAATCTTAAAGGTCATATTACAGAAAACGGTAATATCGGTTCCCCTCCTTATCCTTGTATTAAGAATGTGTGTCTTGTTGCAAATCTCAAACACAATCTTCTTAGAATCAGTCATCTCACCGATAATGGTTATGATATTAAGTTTGTTAAAATCAAATGTTTCATTACCGATAGCTCTAGCGGATCTATTGTTTATGAAAGCATTAGAGAGAACAATATATATGTTCTATATCTTGTTGAAGGTACTAACAATGACAGGTGCCTAGTTTCAAAGAACGATGAAAGTTAGCTTTGGCACATAAGACTCGGACACGGCAACATGGATACCATCTTTCGTCTTGCAACCAAGAAGCTTGTAAGAGGACTTCCAAGTATCCCTTTCAAAAAGGATATGGTGTGTGAAGAATGCGAGAAAAGTAAGTTGACAAAGTCATCTTTCAAATCCATCAACTCTGTGAGTACCACTAGACCACTTCAACTTGTTCATATGGATCTATTTGGTCCTAGTAGAGTAGCTAGTCTTGGAGGCAAGATTTATGCTTTTGTTTTGGTTGATGATTTTTGAGATTTACTTGGGTTATTTTTCTTGCTTGTAAAAGTGATACTTTTCGTGAATTTGTTGCTTTTTATAAACGGGTTCAAAATGAGAAAGGCATTTCTATTAATAAGATTAGAAGTGATCATGGAGGAGAGTTTGACAATGCCAATTTTAAAAGATTTTGTGAAAAAATGGTTTTGGTCATGATTTTGCTTGCCCTCGAACTCCTCAACAAAATGGAGTTGTGGAGAGAATGAATAGAACCCTTGGAGATATGGCCCGGGTTATGTTAAACCAATATAAGCTCCCCCAATATTTTTAGGCGGAAGTTGTTAACACGGCATGTCATGTTATAAATAGGGTCTTGATTAGACCTATTTCTAAAAGACTCCTTATATGCTTTGGTTTGATAAAATTCCCTCTATTGAATATTTTAAAGTTTTTGGATGCAAATGTTTTATTTTGAATACTAAGAACAATCTAGGCAAGTTTGAAGAAAAAGCCAATAAATGTTTTTTCCTTGGCTACTCAATACATAGCAAAGGTTTTTGTGTTTTTAACAAAAAAAGTCTTGTTGTCGAAGAGTCAATTAATGTCTCTTTTGATGAACTTAACTCTTCTACATCCTCCTCATCCGATGATGTTGATGACATCTCGTTTGGTTTGGAGAACTCTTCTATTGGAGATCCTCATCCTTCTTCATCTAACAATGAAATTGTGACTCCTCCAACAAAAGATTCTCCGTCACTCGAGCCTCCTCAAGAGGATCTCCCAAAGGAATAGAGATTTGTCCCTAATCATCCTAAGCAGCTTATCACTGGGGATCCCTCTTCCCGTGTTAGTACTAGATCCTCCACTCGTGATCTTTGTGCAAACGTGGCTTTTATTTCTCAAATAGAGCCTAAATATATTAATGATGCTTTTCATGATGAATTTTGGATGATAGCGATGCATGAAGAGGTAAATCAATTTGAGCGAAATAAGGTTTGGGAACTTGTCCCTAAACCTAGCAACCACCCCATTATTGGCACTAAATGGGTGTTTCAAAATAAACTTAATGAAGATGGTTTAGTGACTCGTAACAAGGCCCGATTGGTTGCTCAAGGCTATAACCAAGAGAAAGGCATTGACTATGATGAAACCTATGCTCCGGTTGCTCGTCTTGAATCCATTCTAATGCTATGTGCTTTTGCTTGCTTTAATGATTTCAAACTTTTTTAAATGGATGTAAAAAGTATATTTTTAAATGGTATTATTAAAGAGGAAGTTTATGTTAAACAACCTCTTGGCTTTGAAGATTTTCAATTTCCTAATCACGTGTTCAAACTCCACAAAGCCCTTTATGGCCTCAAACAAGCTCCCCGTGCTTGGTATGAGCGTCATAGCTCCTTTCTTGTTTCACATAATTTTTCTAAGGGCAAAGTCGACACGACACTTTTTATCAAATCCCATAATGGCACTCTTTTATTAGTTCAAATTTACGTCGATGACATTATTTTTGGTTCTACTAACAATGTACTTTGTGTAGAATTTGCTAAAGTAATGCAAGATAAATTTGAAATGAGCATGATGGGTGAATTATTATTCTTTTTGGGCTTACAAATCAAATATGGACCCAAAGGAACCTTCATCAATCAAGCAAAATATACAAAGGATCTCTTCAAGCGTTTCGAACTCGACTCATTAAAATCAATGAGGACTCCTATGGCAACAACGATAAAGCTTGACAATGATGAAGATGGCACATCGGTCGATATTCGTAAGTATCAAGGTATGATCGGTAGTTTACTTTATCTAACTGCTAGCCGTCCTGATATTATGTTTAGTGTATGTCTTTGTGCACGATATCAAGCAAATCCAAAGGAATCGCACTTATGTGCCGTCAAGCGTATTTCTTGATATTTCAAAGGTACCGTTAATATGGGCCTTTGGTATCCGAAATCTTTATCCTTTGAGCTTTACGGCTTCTCGGATGCAGATTTTGCCGAATACAAGATTGACCGAAAAAGCACTAGCGGCACATGTCAATTCCTTAGGAAATCCTTAGTATCGTGGTTTAGTAAGAAACAAAATTCTGTTGCTCTTTCAACCACTAAGGCGAGTATATTGCGGCTGGTTGCTGTTGTGCACAAATTCTTTGGATGTCACAAACACTTGTAGATTATGGCATTTCTCATACTTGCACCCCTATTAAATGTGATAACACTAGCTCGATCAATCTCACAAAAAACCTGATTTGTCACTCACGTACGAAGCATATTGAAATTAGACACCATTTTCTTCTTATCTATCAACAAAATGGGGATATCCGCCTTGAATTTATTGACACTACTTATCAGTTAGCCGATATTTTCACCAAACCACTCCCAGAGGATCGCTTCGTTTTTCTTTGCCAAGAATTGGGCATCTTAAATTTTGACTCATAGTTCATCTCAACCAGCACACCGACGGTATACCGACGGCATGCCGATTTTGGTTCAGAATTATGTTCTGTGCCAAAAATCGGTATACCGTCGGCATATGTCGGTATATCGGTTCGCAGCGGACTGCTTTGCCATATCTGCTGCGTGGCCCCACCAACTCTTCCACTTCTCCATTTATTCTCTCTTCTCTCATTAATTCTTATCCCATCAATCCTCTCCTCATTAATTACCCATCCCTTTCCAATACCCTAACATCATATCCCACCCTTTTCTCTCCCCCATTAACTCCCTCTTTTTTACTTTTCAACCAAACTACACTTCCCCAAACTTCCCTCTCTACCATTCAAAACCCTACATCTTTCCCAAACTTCTTTAAATCTCCCATCTTCTTCTTCATCCTCTACTTCATCATCTTCAAAACTTCATTTTTCTCCTTCACACTCCTTCCTTTCCTCTATGGCCACTCACAAGCGCCCCCGCTCCTCCTCCACCGCTACCAATCCATTCACTCATGTGCCTCTCCCCTATGGCTATGACCAGAGGATCTTCACCTCTTTCTTGGCTGTCGAAGCATGGTTCCAGCATTTTGAGCACCACAACATCATCAAAGGCCACTCCATCAACTGGAACCTCTTCTTCGGCCATCTTTCTCTCTTCGAGGAGGCCGGTCTCTCTTCCTTCTTTTGGTGTCAGGTACCTGTCTACCCCGTCGTGGTGCGCTTGTTCTACTGCAACATGGTTCATGACATCGAGAACGGCGCCATTGAGACGATGGTGAACGAGCGCCACTTTCTCCTGACGGCTCGTGACATCGCTGGCATTCTCGGCATCCCGGACCGAAGAGAGGCTCTGCCGGCCTTGGCTGCTCTCTATCCTTTGGTCGAGTGCTCCTTTGATAATTTCTGTACTATCATATGCAAGGGCCCGAATTCTCCTACAATTTTGACCCTTTCCGCGCAGATGGAGCCGTTCTATTATGAGCTCCATAGGATCGTATGCCACACCATCTATCCCAAGGGCGATATCTATGATGCCATCACTGCTGATGCCCTGGTTTGCATATACTTTCTCTATTCCAAGAAGTCTTGGTCCTTCCCAAGACTCTTCTCAATACCTTCTTCGACGTCCTGCCCGCGGAAAAGCAGTCTCTATACTATGGATCCTTCATCACCCTCATCTTGGAAGCGAAGAACGTCGATCTCTCCCTTTGCCAGTTGGACGGCGTCCTATCCTTCCTTGCACTTTTTCGTTCCCTCGGTGGTGCCTCCACATCTCGTGCCTGCTCCTTCCAAGAGCCGTCGGACACTGCTCCTGCTGTACCCACCTCTACTCCTCCTGCCTCCGACCGTTACATGCCACTGACCCAGCAATATTTTGACATGCGCATGGCTCAGGCGAAGGAGCAGATGCGGGCTAACACTCGTGGCCTTGGGACCATGATCCAAAGCCGCTTCCATGATCAGGCGTACTTCATTCAATGCACCCTTCATGACCGGGATGTATTTCTGGATCTGAATCTTCAGGATCCTATGTACCAGGTCTCTCGCTTCTCTGATCCCAATGCCTACAAATTTATGTACCCGAACGACATTGATCATTTTGGTGCTTTCTACGGGGCTCAGAACGGGGGGGGGGATGTTTCAGCCGATGAGAAGGGGTGGCTTTCTTGTGTTGGTGGTGAAGTATAAGTGGTTGTCTTTTTTTTGTCTTTTGAGGTCCTTCGGGGACCAGTTTTGGTTATTTTAATTGTGTGCAGTCCTGCGGGGACTAGTTATCTATTTCTCTTATTGTCTTGCTAACTCTCGTAGAGGAGAGTTTTTTATGTAGTATTTTATGAATTGTCCAGCATGTACCCAATTCACAACTTTTATCTATAAATGCATGCTTTTGTCTATGATACTGTGTTACCTATTAAATGCTATATTTGTTTTATTTTCCATCTTTGACTAAGTGACAAAGGGGGAGAAAACGTATTGAGGGGGAGTTGTCTACCTACGGGAGAGTCACCCCCGAAAGATTCTATCTTTCTATTTTGTCAATTATCAAAATGAGGAAGATTGTTGGCACATTTTATTTTGATAATATTAACAGCATCTTCGTAGTTTAGTTTTCTCTGTTTTCAGATTGATATCATTTCAGAAGCTCTACTACATAAAGTCTGTCCATTCAAGAATAGCATTCATAGCCTTGAAGACTGAAGCAAAGACCGGCGTTCCTTGAAAAGACGGCTCTCAACACTTCAATATTTCGAGTCTGTACAAGGTCTAGGTCTTTCTGTAAAAACTTAAGGTTAGATGACAAAACTAAAAGCCTTCTAATTCTTCAATCAAAAATTAATATCTTAAAGAACGTCATACCAGCAGTATGCTCCGGCATAACAGCGGTATACCATTTTATTGACCACAAAAACATTCTGTAAGAATTGTCGGCATACTGATGGTATGCTCTGGCATAACAACGGTATACCGGTTTGTGGACCACAAAACGTTCTGTGTCAAACGTCGGCATACCGGCGGTATACCGTTTTGTTTGCCTCAAAAACGTTCTGTGATAATTATCGGCATACTGACGGTATACTCCAGCATACCGGCGGTATACCATTTTGTGAGCCATAAAACGTTCTGTGACAAACATCAGCATACCGACGGTATGCTCCGACATACCGATGGTATACTATTTTATTTATCACAAATTATTCTGTGACAAACATCGGTATACCGACGGCATACCGCGACACACTGATGGTATACCGGTTTACAAAATTTAATTTTTGAATGACGAACACTAGCATTAATTACTAGCATTAAATGCTCCCAACAGATATAATTATGACCGTTACTGTTCAGACTGACATACCGACGGCATGCCGGTCCATACCAACGGTATGCCGGTCAGGCTGTATCCAGGAGCATTGAATGCTACCTACTCTTGGTTTCTTTATAAATAGAAGCCTTCTCTCTCTTGAAAGCTCATCCACTCTTTGCCATAAATTTTCCAACAACCAAGACCTCCACCATTAATCTCTACACAAGCTTTTAGTTGTCATTCATTCCCAAAGTGCTAGAGTATTCAAGAGTTGTACCTTTCGATCTTCAAGTGTTAGAAGATCAACAAGTTCTCTTTCTTTCCTTTTGAAGTTGGCGAGCCTTCCTAAAAAAACTCGTGTGTAAGAAGTTGGCGAGTTTTTTGGATCCAAACTCGCGTTGAAGTTGGCGAGTTCTTCGAATCCAAACTCGTGTGTACTATTTTACTAAATAGTAGATTTAAGCCGGAGATAGTTCCGGGACTGGATTGCCTCTAGTGAGGATACCCGGATACATCACAATTTGATTTTCTCTCTCTTTTTGTAATTACAGAATATCGTTTGTTGTGTTTAAATTATTTTATTTCCCTATTCACCCCCTAGGGTTCTACAATAACACGTTGTAGTTTCCTGCCCCTACATCGTACCCCGTTTCTATCTACGGGGTGCGAGAGAAAGGAACACTGTTGCTACCGATTCAGTCGAAATCGATAGATCAGGATCGATTGAAATGGTCGAACATGAACGATTGAATTGAGATCCTTTTCTCGTTATGGAAAGGCTTCTTCGGAATCAAGTCCCATATTCAGCGGGTTGCGCCTCGTGGATAGACTCTGCGGCTGAGTCGGAAGAGACCTCCCGTTGCTCTATTTTTTATGCCGCACTTGCTTCTTTGGCTTTGGTTTTCTGAATACGTTTCGTGAATGTTTTATATATATTTCATGGCTTGCATTTTCGAACTCGCATTTACATATCGAACTCCGTGAATAATATAGTGTTCTAATCAGTTGCTTGTGGGATTTCAGGTAATCGCGTAGGCGTCGACTAGTGCGACCAAGAAGTCTCTCGCCTCGAACAAAAATCAAAGTGAGTGGCTGACCCTTGTCTTCTCGACCCCCTTCTTACTTTAGTCGATAACATTATTGCGAATGAAATAATAGATGCAAGGGCACATACATGTTTAATTATCTTATAAAACTGTGTTGAACAAAAGATTGACTCATTGAACAAATTGATGCCGCGACAAGGCGGGACACGATGAAATGATTAAGTTCTCAAAAAATATAGACCATGTCTTAGTAACTAAATTGTTCTAACACTGTCATGGATAGCTTGTCGACAAGGTAAAAGTTTCCTCGAACGGCATTCCGACTAACAAAGGGCCCTGACTAGGAGAAAACACGGTGTAGCTCTGCTGGATGATAGTACGGGTTAGGCGGGGACTTTCAGCTGGGTTTGCTACTTGCGTTGAAAGGGCCCCGACTAACAAAGCTATAAGTCCAGGATGACTTGTTGTGTCAGTGACCAAACACATATAAATTGCACACGCTATGCTAGCGATAACAATTGACAGGGAAGAACATGGTAAGTCTCATATTATACGGCACACTCTGCCGTGGGTAAGTTCTAGCGTAGTTTATATTATGCCCGTCATATGCTTGTCTAAAATTTATTAGGATAGTTAGAAAGATTACCAAATTAAGTCATATAAACTCTTCAACCAAATGAAAACATGGAACCTAATTTGCCACGCACCAGTACAAAGTGTAATATACTGATCCTCGCTCTCCGCAGGTACCCTGAACCAAGAAGGGCGTGCCACTTAAGCTCAAGGCGATACAAGTACATTTGAAGCCTCGCCTCTATGTTAAAGGCTTGTTTGATCCTTTTGAAGACTCCATATTAGTCCAGAAGAAATGATGTCTCGACTTCCCACGATTCCAGGTCTTTGGAAATAATTTTATATAAATGGGGATGTAATTTATGGAACGACTATCTTAGCAGCGTTCATTTTCTAATCGATTCATGTTGTAGCCCGCGAGGCAAATGAATGTAACAGAGTCATGTAAAAGATGTTTATTATAAATGAAACAAAAGTTTCTTCTGTTTTCAAATGTGTTTGTTCATTTTCTCTGCGTACTCTACTTGATGTTGTGTTTCAAATAACCTTATGACTATGCCTTGTACGATCGCAACTTAGGTTCGCACGGCATCATGTCCGGGTGACGACTATCGATTCTACGTAATCGGGGCATGACACATGTCATACACACCCTCTACTAACGGAGGTAATGCAAGACGATAGGCTACTTCTCCAACTCTCTCAAGAATATCGAAATGACCGATATACCTTGGGCTTAGTTTTTCCTTGCTACCAAACTGGATTGTACCTTGAGTCGGTAATATCTGCAAAAATATATGGTCGTATTCTATGAACTCTAAAGGCCGACAATGTGTATCTGCCCAATGCTTCTGCCTATTCTGAGCTGCCTGAAGATGCTTCTGAATCTGCTTTACCTTCTCTACGGTCTGGGTCACTAGCTCAGGACCAAGAATCTGACGCTCTCCCATGTCACTCCAACAAACAGACGATCTGCACTTTCTTCCATACAATGCCTCAAAAGGTGCCATCTGGATACTTGCTTGGTAGTATTATTATAAAAAAATTCTACCAAGTGTAAATGATCCTCCCAAGATCCTCGAAATCCAGCATACAAGCTCTCAACATATCCTCGAGTGTCTGAATCGAACGTTCCGACTGTCCATCGGTTTGAGGGTGGTACGTAGTACTGAGCTTCAATCAAGTTCCCAGACTCTCCTGTATATTCCTCCAAAAATACAATAAAATCGAAAATTACGATCCGACACAATGCTGATCGGTATACCATGCAACTTCACAATTTGCTTCATGTACGTGTCTGCCAATACCTCGGTAGACTGTCCCACTTGGAATGGCAAGAAATGAGTCGACTTGGTCAATCGATCTACAATCACCCAGACTGCGTCCTTCTCGCTAGGGCTCCTCGGGAATCCAGTGATGAAGTCCATCGTGATATGCTCCTACTTCCACTCTGGAATAGAAAGTGGCTGTAGAAGTCCGACTGATCTCTGATGCTCGGCTTTGACCTGCTGACAGACCAAGCATCTAGCTACAAATCGTGCAATCTCTCTCTTTATTCCGTACCACCAGAAATGTTGCCTCAAATCTCGGTACATCTTTGTACCCTCGGGATGTATAAAGTAGATAGAACTATGCATTTCTTCCATCAATTCCTGCCGAAGCCCTCCATTTGGAACATATAAGCCCTCTCTGCCAGCATCCAAATGGCACCGTATGAAGCCTTGTATGTCCGAAAGTGTAGATTGCCTATTTGCTGGGATAAAGTTGGAGAACGGCAGATACTCGGCCCGGAGCTGGTAGAACAGACCGTGGAGAAGGTCAAGCTCATTCAGGAATGACTGAAGATTGCACAAAGTCGACAGAAGAGTTACGCCGACACCCACCGACGGCCACTTGAATTCCTGGAGGGCGATCACGTGTTTCTGAATGTCACACCGATGCATGGAGTCACGCGATTTAGAGCTAAAAGAAAGTTGAGTCCAAGAGTTATCTATCCTTTCGAGATATTGAAGCGAGTCGCCCCTGTAGCTTACCAGATCGTATTGCCATCAGCACTGTCGTATGTGCATGATGTCTTCTACGTCTCTCAGTTGTGGAAGTACGTGCACGATCTGGGCCATACGATAGATTTTGGTCAATTAAATCTATAGACAGACTTGTCATATATAGAAGAGCCTGAGCAAATCTTGGAACACAAGGATAAACTGCTTCGAAATCATGCTATCCCTCTCGTCTGCGTTCTCTGGAGAAACCATTCGGTCGAGGAATCGACCTGGGAGCGTGAATCGTAGATGAAGGAGAAATTTCCTTCATTGTTCTCTTATAGGTAGGTTCTATTCTTAAGTTTTGAGAACGAAACTTTTTCTTAGTTGGTTTTGGTGTAGTGTCCCATCCCTATATCATGTCCCGTTTCTGTCCACAGGGTGCGCGAGAAAGGAAAACTGTCGCTACCGATTAAGTCGGAACTGATAGATCGGGATCGATTGAAATGGTCAAACGACAATGATTGAATAAAGATTATTTTCTTGTTATGGAAAGTCTTCTTCGAAATCAAGTCCCATATTCAGCGGGTTGCACCTCGAGGATAGACTCTGCGGCTGAGTCGGGAGAGACCTCCCGTTGCCCTGTTTTTTATGCCGTACTTACTTCTTTGGCTTTGGTTTTCTGAATGCGTTTCGTGATTGTTTTCGATGGTTATCATGGCTTGCATTTTCGAACTCGTATTTACATATCGAACTCCTTGAATAATATAGTGTTCTAATTGGTTGCTTGTGCGATTTTAGGTAATCACGAAGGGCACGACTAGGGCGACCAACCAGTCTCTCGCCTCGGACAAAAATCAAAGTGAGTGGCTGACCCTTCTCTTCTCTACCCTCTTCTTAGTTCAATCGATAACATTATTGTGAATGAAACGATAGATGCAAAGGCATGGACACGTCTACTTATCTTATAAAATAGTTTTGAACAAAAGATTGACTCATTAAATAAATTGATGCCGCGACAAGGTGGGACACGATGAAATGATTAAGTTCTAAAAAAATGTAGACCATGCCTTAGTAACTAAATTATTCTAAAATGGTCATGGACAACTTGTCGACAAGATAAAAGTTTTCTCGAGCAGCATCCTTGGGCTACGGGACCGTTTCGGCCTAGGAGAAAACACGGTATAGCTATGCTGGATGATAGCACGGGTTTTAAGCGAAAAGTTTCAGCGGGGCTCGCTACTTGCGTTGAAAGGGCCCCGACTAACAAATCTATAAGTCTAGCATGGCTTGTGGTGTCAGTGACCAATCACACATAAATTGCACACGCTATGCTTAACAATTGACAGGAAAGAACGTGGTAAGTCTCACATTGTACGGTACGCTCTGCCGTAGGTAAGTTCTCGCATAGTTTACATTATGCCTGTCATATGCTTGTCTGAAATTCATTAGGATGGTTAGAAAGATTACCAAACTAAGTCATATAAACTCTTCAACCAAATGAGAGCATGGAACTTAATTTGCCATGCACCAGTACAAAGTGTAATGTACTGATCCTCGCTCTCTATAGGTACCCTAAACCAAGAAGGGCGTACCACTTAAGCTCAAGACGATGCAAGTACATTTGAAGCCTCGCCCGTGTGTTAAAGGCTTGTTTGATCCTTTTGAAGACTCCACATTTTGTCCAGAAGAAATGATGTCTCGACTCCCTATGATTCCAGGTCTTTGGAAATGTTTTGATGTTAATGGAGATGTAATGTATGGAATGATTATCTCATCAGCGTTCATTTTGTAATCTTGTCATGTTGTAGCCCACGAGGCAAATGAATGTAACATAGTCATGTAAATGATGTTTATTATAAATGAAACAAAAGTTCCTTCTATTTTTAAATGTGTTTGTTCAATTTCTATGCGTACTCTACTTGATGTTGTGTTTCGGATAACCTTATGACTATGCCTTGTGTGATCGCAACTTAGGCTCGTACGACATCACGTCTGAGAGATGACTATCGATTTTACGGAATCGGGGCGTGACACACGTCATGCACACCCTCTAGTGATGAAGGTAATGCAAGACGATAGTCCACTTCTCCAACTCTCTCAAGATTATCGAAATGACCGATGTACCTTGGGCTTAGTTTTTTCTTGTTGCCAAACCGGATGGTACCTTGAGTCAGTAATATCTGCAAAAATTTATGGTCGCCTTCTTTGAACTCCAAAGGCCGACGATGTGTATCTGTCCAATGCTTCTGCCTAGCTGCCTGAAGATGCTTTTGAATCTGCTTTACCTTCTCCACGGTCTGGGTCACTAGCTCTGGACCAAGAATCTGATGCTCTCCTACGTCACTCCAACAAACAAGTGATCTACACTTTCTTCCATACAATGCCTCAAAAGGTGCTATCTGGATACTTGCTTGGTAGCTATTATTATAAGAAAATTCTACCATGTACAAGTAATCCTCCCAAGATCCTCGAAATCCAGCATACAAGCTCTCAACATGTCCTCGAGCGTCTGAATCGTACGTTCCGACTGTCCATCGGTCTGAGGGTGGTATGTAGAACTGAACTTCAATCAAGTTCCCAGACTCTCCTGTATACTCCTCCAGAAATGCGACATAAATCGAGAATCATGATCCGACACAATGCTATCAGGTATACTATGCAACTTCATAATCTGCTTTGTGTACGTGTTTGCCAATACCTCGGTAGACTCTCCCACTCGGAATGGCAAGAAATGAGTCAACTTGGTCAATCGATCTACAATCATCTATACCGCATCCTTCCCGCTAGGGCTCATCAAGAATCCAGTGACGAAGTCCATCGTAATATGCTTCCATTTCCACTCTGGAATAGAAAGTGGCTGTAGAAGTTTGGCTGATCTCTGATGCTAGGCTTTGACCTGCTGACAGACCAAGCATCTAGCTACAAATCGTATAATCTCTCTCTTCATTCTGTGCCACCAGAAATGTTGCCTCAAATCTTGGTACATCTTTGTACCCCCCGAGATGGGTAGAGTAGATAGAACTATGCGCTTCTTCTATCAATTCCTGTCGAAGCTCTCCATTTGGAACATCTAAGCGCTCTCCGCACCTCAAGGTTCCGTCCTCGTGAATACGCAACCCTGTCTGCTCTCCTACGTCAGTCTTCTCACGGAGTCTTCTGGAGGCCCTTCTATGGCAATCGACTGGTTGGAAGAGCTGGAAGATCAGTTCGAGCTCCTCGGCATTGAAGAATCCAAGCAAGTCGCATGCGTACAACTTTAACTACGTTTGAATGCGAATGACTGGTGGGCCATACATAAATAAGCAATCCGACACGACAATAACTCAACGCCGATCTCTTGGGCCACGTTCCACAAAGCCTTTGAAGTTGAGTACCTCCCTTCAACCATTCGTTAATATAAGGAAAATGAATTCATGCAGTTGAAGCAAGGGAACCGGACAGTACAACATTATGCCACAGAGTTCAACAAATTATCCAAATTTGCTTGTGCGTTCTTTCAAACAAAGGAGTGGCGCGTACGATGGTTCGAAGTGGGTCTGTGGCCCTCTATTGCTGCTCATGTGGCGGTTCCAGAGTACAAGACCACGGGCGATATTCTAAATCATTCTCTCCGTCTTGAGAGCCAGTACCCTCTCATTGCTGCCGACGTTGTGCACCATTCTAACCACAAATGTCCTTGCTATACGGGAGGCAACAATCACGTGTCAAAGCATCCAAACTATGGCGACTATCAGGGACGAAACCCATTGCTTCATTGTACCAGGTGCAACTACGTCGGACACGATGACAACAAATGCTTTGACCTCGAGGGGGATGCTTCTTTTGCGAAAAAGGGGTCACCAATCACAGACTGCATGACCCAAAGATCGAATCGTAATACCTTGCCACATCAAAACCATCAAAAAAACCGAGGACAGGCTCCCCGCCCTCTTCAAGCCACGCAACCTAATGGCCAAGACCGTCGTCCTAATGCTCAAGGGCACGTCTACGCCATAACTCAAAATGAGGTGTTCGCCTCAAATACAGTCGTGACAGGTATACTGCTTTTCAATAATAAACCGGCTCGTGTACTGTTTGATTCAGGTGCCACACATAGTTTCATATTAGTGGACTTTACCGCCGAGCACAAAATTCTCGTGACACCGTTAGGCATTGATCTTAGTGTTCATATACCGTCGGGCACATCAATACTCACAAACATAGCATGCAAAGATAGAATCATCTGTATAAGGGAAAAGTTCTATCTTGATGCGATAGTTCTAGACATTAGGACTATGATATCATTCTGGGAATGGATTGGCTCGGCCCTTGCAATACCACTATTGACTGTGCAGGAAAAAAAACCTTTCGCATACCTAGAGTGCCCAAATTCTGCTACTCATGTGGTGAAGCATCGTCGACCTGTATGGTGATCTCGGCAATTTCTTCTCGGAGGATGCTGCATTCAGGATGCGAAGGCTACTTAGTGTCTGTTCGAGACACGTGACAGGATGGTGCAAACGCGGATCAGACTGATATTGTGGCAGAATTCTCTGACGTATTTTCGGACGAGCTACCCGGAATGCCATCTGACCGAGAAATCGAGTTCAGCATTGACACATTCTCTGATACCCGATCGATTTCTAAGGCCCCGTACAGAATGGCACCTGCATTGACACATTCTCTAATACCCGATCGATTTCTAGCATCTCGCCATGGGGAGCGCCTGTGTTGTTTGTAAAGAAAAAGGATGGGTCAATGCGTCTGTGCGTCGACTACCATGAGCTTTACAAAGCCACCATCCGGAACATATATCCATTGCCCCACATAGATGATTTATTCGATCAGTTGCGAGGTGCCTCGATATTTCCGAAGATCGACCTCCGCTTAGGCTATCCTCGAGTCAAGATCAAGTCAAACGACGTGCCAAAGTCAGCCTTTTGCACTCGTTATGGCCACAACGAGTTCTTGGTAATGCTATTCGGCCTAACAAATGCTCCTGTCGCCTACATGGATCTAATAAATTGGGTGTTTCATCCCTTTCTCGATAAGTTCGTAGTAGTCTTCATAGATGATATCCTCGTCTACTCGAAGGATCGAGCGTAATATGTAGAACATCTGCGAACCGTACTCCAGACCCTCCGAGATAATCAATTGTTTACGAAAAAGAGCAAGTACGAATTTTGGCTGAGCAGCGTATCCTTTCTTGGACACATCGTTTCATTCGAAGGTATTGCAGTCGATCCGAAGAAAGTTAAAACCATTGCTGATTGGAGACGGCCTGCATTAGCTAGTAAGATTCAAAGTTTTCTTGGTTTGGCGGGATACAACAGACGCTTCGTGAAATATTTTGCAAAGATTGCATCGCCATTGACTCGGCTCACTCAAAAAGGAGTCGTGTATGAGTGGTCGGACGACGGTGAAGCTTCCTTTCAAGAGCTAAAGCAGCGGCTCATTTTGGCCCCTATACTCGTACTTTTGGATGGGGTAGAGGGTTTTTAAATATTCAGTAATGCTTCAGGCCAGGGCTTGGGATGTGTGCTCATGCAGCAAGACAAGGTGATCTCTTTCGCCTCGAGATAGTTAAAGTCGCATGAAAACAACATTCCTACGCATGACTTGGAGTTAGCGGCGATTGTGTTCGCGTTAAAATTATGGCACCTCTATCTTTTTGGAGTGGCATGCGTGATCTATACCGATCACAAGAGCCTCAAGTATCTCTTCACTCAGAAGGAGCTGAACTTACGACAACAACGTTGGCTAGAACTGATCAAAGACTATGTCTTGACGATCGACTATATGTCGGGCAAGGGAAATATTATGGCAGACGCTCTGAGTCGTAAATATCTTGCCTCATTGTGCATCAACAACAAACTACTATGGGATCTTGAAGAGATGGACATCGACCTTCGAGTTCGATTCAGAGATGTGCAGTTGGCACAATTATAGTTAGAGCCGAGCTTGCGAGAAAAGATCAAGACCGCTCAGTAGGACAATCCGTATCTGAAGAAGATGCAAGAGATGATTTTAACAGGAAAGGCAACCGACTTTGTGGAAGATGACACCGGCATGCTACGATTGAAAGGCCGACTATGCGTTTCGGACGACTTAGAACTTAGAAAGGAGATATTGATGGAAGCGCATTATACGAAATATACCTTGCATCCCGGAATCACTAAGATGTACAATGACCTCCGTACGACCTTCTAGTGGCATAGAATGGAGAGAGATGTGGCGCTCTTCATGTCGCAATGCATGGCCTGTCAGCAGGTAAAAGCTGAGCATCAAAAACCGGACGGGGAGATGTAGAACCATGCCATTCCAGAATAGAAATAGGGTCACATTACTATGGACTTTATTATTGGCCTGCCGAAGACGCCACGGTGGAATGATGTCGTCTGGGTTATCGTCGATCTATTAACCAAGTCAGCGCACATCATTGCCATTAAAGTCACTTGGAGCGTCGATCGTTTTGCTCAGACCTACCTTGATGAAATAGTTCGACTGCACGGGATACATGTATCCATCATCTCAGACTGGGATGGGCGGTTCATGTCACACTTCTGCTGTAGTCTTCAGTCAGCAATGGGGACCAAGTTGAAGTTTAACTCAGCTTACCATTATCTGACCGATGGCCAAACAGAACGGGTGAACCAGATTTTCGAAGACATGTTACGCCTCTGTGAAATCGACTTGAAGTCAAGCTGGGACGTTCATCTACCATTGGCCGAATTTGTATTTAACAGTTGTCACGACCGGCACCCACTTTTCAGACGTGAGCTCGTGGGCAAGCCAGCTACGTATCGAGCGGACTCTAGCCCATCTCGAATACGTAAACGCTGTCTAGACTATGATATCATGTGCCTAATCATGGCAAGGCAACCTATAACTCAATCCACAATAAGAATATAAAATATGAATGAACACTATGGGTCATGGTCTGCAGCCCATTAGCATACATGTCCGATTAGACTCCAAAAAATAACATGAGCCTATAAAGTAAGCTAACAAGCAGAGTATATCATGATAAGGAATGAAAGCACGAATGTATAATAAGCGTAATATCAATATGCCTGGATCCTGCAAGTGTATCACAAACAACTATCATCCTGCTCTGCTAACTAACTCCATGCAATTGCTAAACCTGAAGAGATCATCAGGTCCTCAGGGACATAGCAAGATATATAAAAATATACCTATCTAATATTTCTATCATGTATAAGAATATAAACCAGCTATAAACAGGAAACGAACTGAAACTGACAAGTGGCTACTGACATGTGACTATGAACATGGATACGAAAAACAACTACGCATAAATGAACTGCTGGAAGAGAATTAGTGAACGATAGATCAAAGGATATCAAACCCTCGTCCCGAGTGTGGATTCGATAGTTTGAACTAAACACTAACCCTTGCCCCGAATGTGGACTCACAGGTTAGTTCACGAAAAACACCCTCGCCCAAAGTATGGACTCGCAGGTGCAAATAGAACAAGACAAACACCCTCACCCCGAGTGTGGACTCGCAGGTGCAAACGGTCAACCATCGCCCTGATTGTGGACTCGTAGGTTGAGAAAACGGAACATGAATGAGCAGTTCAGTTACACGCACTCACTCCATGACATAATACGACTCAGTCAAGGTAAATGTGATGACCCGGTACAACTCAGTCAAGATACATGTAAGGACAACTCACGTATAGTCTATAATGTCAAACTCTGGACAACGACGGTATATAGACGGGACAATAACTAATATACATGATAAAAAGAAAAGCATACCAATCAAACCAAACCAACTAACTAATGACATATAACTACTAGATAAAACATAAGCATGCAATAAACTGTAAAGGGAGGCAAGGTATACTTGCCTGGTGGTAGCACGAAGAACCAACAATATACCATCAACTGGTAAGCCATAAAGTCCAAATCTCATAACTGTCTCCGAAAGCTAAAATAAGAATTACCAATATTTTTAGAATAGTCAAATTAGCTAGGATTGCCTGTCTATAAGTCCAATTCTGGACACACGGGCAAAATGGTAATTTTGGATCAAAACGGTGTCCGCAGTTGTACCCGCTTTGCACCGAAAAGCATGCCAGAGTCAATGGTCTCTAAAGTCGTCAAACTATATGTCTATGGATTCATTTTGATGATACAAACCTAATGGTATGTCCAATTTTGGATTCCGATGGGCCGTGCACGAAATCGTCCGTTGAGTCGGATCGTGGGACCCACAAAACGGCGATTCGATCAACTGTCTCTGAATCGGACCAAACTTGGCATACAGGACCAGAAAAATGATATAGTCCTGTTGACATAAGTTTTGTCTCGATCTGACGAACATGTACAAAGTAATTAGGGTTTTTGCAAAGTGGCCGATACGGGGAAATTTGACGGATACGCATCAAATTCGTCGTACACGTGCAACCAATTCTAATTTTGCCAAAGTCCATACGTCCGCAAAGTCGATACACACCTTTTGATACTTTTGGTTCGTGACTACGTCGTCCGGTTTGACGGGGCGCACGTCGTATCGGAGGATTTTTTAATTTTCCAAAACAGTTTTCTTAGGTTTTTCCTGATTTTTGAATCGATTTATCTTAACATATAATAGATGAAACTGAAAATTGTTAACGACATTTTAGTGTCCTATATGTTGTTTTCAAGTTTGTTCAATTAGCTTTTGTGTTTCCTAACAAGATCGACCAATTTTGGCCTCCAAAAATGGGTGTCTGGGATTCGAAATTCTGTCCTGGTTTGGACAGTTTTTAGTCAACTTTAGGTCGATCTACTGGCCAATCCAAAGCATATAAATTTGATATAGTTGAAGAGAATTAAACTTGTATATGATGGGGACATACCAAAGAAAACAACACATGAAACGATCGAACGATCGTCGCGAACCGTCGTAGTGAAGTTGGCTTCACAGAATGCTACTGCTGCCGCCATTGCTGCGGTGGCTGTCGCTGTGCGGTCGGCCACCACCTGCTTCTGCGGTCGCGGGCATTTGTAGGCGGCGCGCGCGTGGTCGGGGTAGCCGCCCAAACAGCGGGGGTGGCGTGGCTTTGCTTTAAGGTTAGGGTTTTGCAAGTTTCTCGATGGTTTATAAACATATACACACAGCAAGGGTTCGACTATGAAGGAAACCACAAAGGGGAAAGATCGGGCTGGCTAGGCCTTCTTGGGCCTGGCTGCTGCTTCCATTTTGTATTTTCTTTTTCATTTGTTTTCTTTTATTCTATTTTTTTTATACTTTATATCTATTATTTATGTATTTCAATAGATATATTTATATATACCTATATATGCATAAATGTTCAGTAATACCAAAGACTCCTAATAATACGTTTCTCATGGACAGTGTCTAAACATAAATCTATTTACACGAATATATATATTTTCCTCAGAACACAAGTAATCGATAATAAAGATATTTTATATTAATTATAGCATCAACAATAAATCCCTTCAAAGTATCAATAATAATAATAATAATAACAATAATAATAATAATAATAATAATAATAATAATAATAATAATAATAATAATAACAAAATACAATAACCAATAATAGGTATTTCATCTACTTAAAATATGTCTACATGGTGTATTTGGTCTCACTACATGCCTAAACGGGCTCTGGTTTGGTTTGGGTCCAATTCGGGCTAAATTGGTACAGCAGGGTCTCCTACAATTCAATAAATCTTAATAATAAATAATTAAATTATTTCTAGTGGTCATGTCACAATTTGGCCTGGTTTTTATAGTTAGGACAGACTTATGGCTTGGCCTTCCCTACCATAGCTAAAGTACTAGTCAAGGCACACAACTACACTATTTGTGCCATGATTCCTAGTCACCTTGTACTCCAATTCCTAACCATGACCAAAGTCATCTACCGTAATAATTAACTAATTAATTATTTATAACCTTCTAAAAATCACCACTTAAATCAAATAAATAATAAAAAAATATTTTGAAATTTTCGGAAAGAGGAGTTACAACAATAGCTATCAGTCCAGCATCCAAATGGCGTCGTATGAAGCCTTGTACGGCTGGAAGTGTAGATCGCCTATTTGCTGGAATGAACTCGGGGAACGGCAGATACTCGGCCCGGAGCTGGTGGAACAGACCGTGGAGAAGGTCAAGCTCATCCAGGAAAGACTGAAGATTGTATAAAGTTGACAGAAGAGCTACGTCGACACCCACCGATGGCCCATTGAATTCCTGGAGGGCGATCACGTGTTTCTGAATGTCACACCGATGCGTGGAGTCACGAGATTTAGAGCTATAGGAAAGTTAAGTCCAAAAGTTGTCGGTCCTTTCGAGATATTGAAGCGAGTTGCCCCAGTAGCTTACCAGATCACATTGCCGCCAGCACTGTCGGATTTGCATGATGTCTTCTACGTCTCTTAGTTGTGGAAGTACATGCACGATCCTGGCCATGTAGTTGATTTTGGTCAGTTAAATCTGTAGGCAGACTTATCATATATAGAAGAGCCTGTGCAAATCTTGGAGCGCAAGGATAAACTGCTTCAAAGTCGTACTATCCCTCTCGTCCGCATTCTCTGGAGAAACCATTCGGTCGAGGAATCGACCTGGGAGCGTGAATCGGAGATGAAGGAGAAATTTCTTTCATTGTTCTCTTAGAGGTAGGTTCTATTCATAAGTTTCGAGAATAAAACTTTTTCTTAGTTGGTTATGGTGTAGTGCCACGTCCCTACATCGTGTCCCGTTTCTGTCTACGGGGTACGCGAGAAAGGAAAACTGTTGCTACCGATTCAGTCGGAACTAATAGATTGGGATCGATTGAAATGTTCGAACGGCTGTGATTGAATTAAGATCATTTTCTTGTTATGGAAAGGCTTCTTCGGAATCAAGTCCCATATTCAGCGGGTTACGCCTCGAGGATAGACTCTGCGGCTGAGTCGAGAGAGACCTCCCGTTGCTCTGCTTTTTATGTCGCACTTGCTTCTTTGGCTTTGGTTTTCTAAATGCGTTTCGTGAATGTTTTCGATGTTTTTCATGGCTTGCGTTCTCGAACTCGTATTTACATATCGAACTCCTTGAATAATACAGTGTTCTAATCGGTTGCTTATGCGATTTTAGGTAATCACGTGGGCGACAACTAGGGCAACCAACAAGTCTCTCACCTCGAACGAAAATCAAAGTGAGTCGCTGACCCTTCTATTCTCTACCCCCTTCTTAGTTTAATCGATAACATTATTGCTAATGAAATGATAGATGCATGGGCACGGACACGTCTACTTATCTTATAAAATAGTGTTGAACAAAAGATTGACTTATTGAACAAATTGATTCCACGACAAGGTGGGACACGATGAAATAATTAAGTTCTAAAAAAATATAGACCATGCTTTAGTAACTAAATTATTCTAAAACTGTCATGGACAACTTGTTGACAAGATAAAAGTTTTCTCGAGCGGCATCCCTGGGCCACGGGAGCATTTCAGCCTAGGAGAAAACACGGTATAGCTGTGCTGGAGGATATCACGGGTTAGGCGAGGACTTTCAACGGGGCTCCCTACTTGTGTTGAAAGGGCCCCGACTAAAAAAGATATAAGTCCATGATGGCTTGTGGTGTTAGTGACCAATCACACATAAATTGCACACGCTATGCTAGCGATAAAATTGACAAGAAAGAACGTGGTAAGTCTCACATTGCACGGCACGCTCTACCGTGGGTAAGTTCTAACATAGTTTACATTATGCTTGTCAAATGCTTGTCTAAAATTCATTAGGATGGTTAGAAAGATTACCAAACTAAGTTATATAAACTCTTCAACCAAATGAGACCATGGAACTTAATTTGCCACGCACCAGTACAAAGTGTAATATATTGATCCTCGCTCTCCACAGGTACCCTGAATCAAGAAGGGCGTGCCACTTAAGCTCAAGGCGACGCTAAGTACATTTGAAGCCTCGCCCGTGTGTTAAAGGCTTGTTTGATCCTTTTGAAGACTACATATTCAGTCCAGAAGAAATGACGTCTCGACTCCCCACTATTCCAGGTCTTTGGAAATGTTTTGATGTAAATGGAGATGTAATGTATGGAACGACTATCTCATCAGCGTTCATTTTGTAATCTTGTCACGTTGTAGCCCACGAGGCAAATAAATGTAACAGAGTCATATAAATGATATTTATTATAAATGAAACAAAAGTTCCTTCTTTTTTCAAATGTGTTTGTTCAATTTCTCTGCGTACTCTACTTGATGTTGTGTTTCGGATAACCTTATGACTATGTCTTGTGTGATCGCAACTTAGGCTCGTACGACATCACGTCCGGGGGATGACTATCGATTATACGGAATCGGGGCGTGACACACTTCATGCACACCCTCTAGTTATGAAGGTAATGCAAGACGATAGGCCACTTCTCTAACTCTCTCAAGAATATCAAAATGATCGATATACCTTGGGCTTAGTTTTTCCTTGCTGCCAAATCGGATAGTACCTTGAGTCAGTAATATCTGTAAAAATACATGGTCGCCTTCTTTGAACTCCAAAGGCCGACAATGTTTATCTGCCCAATGCTTCTACCTATTTTGAACTGCCTGAAGATGCTTATAAATTTGCTTTACCTTCTCTATGGTCTGGGTCACTAGCTCAGGACCAAGAATCTGACTCTCTCCTACGTTACTCCAATAAATAGGTGATCTGTACTTTCTTCCATACAATGCCTCAAAAGGTGTCATCTGGATACTTGCTTGGTAGCTATTATTATAAGAAAATTCTACCAAGTGCAATTGATCCTTCCAAGATCCTCGAAATCCAGCATATAAGCTCTCAATATATCCTCGAGTTTCTGAATCGTGCGTTCCGACTCTCCATCGGTTTGAGGGTGGTACGCAGTACTGAACTTCAATCAAGTTCCAAGACTCTCATGCATACTCCTCCAGAAATGCGATGTAAATCGAGAATCACGATCCGACATAATGCTGATCGGTACACCACGTAACTTCACAATCTGCTTCATGTACGTGTCTGCCAATACCTCGGTAGACTATCCCACTCGGAATGGCAAGAAATAAGTCGACTTGGTCAATCAATCTACAATCACCCAGACCACGTCCTTTCCGCTAGGGCTCCTCGAGAATCCAGTGACGAAGTCCATCGTGATATGCTCATACTTCCACTCTGGAATAGAAAGTGGCTGTAGAAGTCCGACTGATCTCTGATGCTCGGCTTTGACCTGCTGACAGACTAAGCATCTAGCTGCAAATCGTGCAATCTTTTCCTTTATTCCGTGCCACTAGAAATGTTGCCTCAAATCTCGGTACATCTTTGTACCCCCGGGATGGATAGAGTAGATAGAACTATGTGCTTCTTCCATCAATTCCTGCCGAAGCTCTCCATTTGGAACATATAAGTGCTCTCCGCACCTCAATGTTCCATCCTAGTGAATACGCAACCCTGTCTGCTCTCCTGCCTCAGTCTTCTCACGGATTCTTCTGAATCTTGCATCCGTAGGCAAAGCTGTTTTAATCCTCTCAACTAGTGAAGATCAAACTTCCAACTGTGCTAGAATACCTTCTAAGCCCGACAATATGACCTCAATCCCAAGATCCTGGAGATCCTCAAGCAAATAACGTTGCATCGTCAAAAAGTAAGCTGCGGTCTTCCTGCTGAAGGCATATGCAACTAAATTCGCCTTTCCAGGGTGATACTGTAGCTCAATGTCGAAGTCCTTCATCAGCTCTATCCAACATCTTTGTCTCATATTCAACTCTTTCTAGTAAAGATGTACTTTAAACTCTTGTGGTCGATGAATATCTCCACTCTCTCTCCATATAGATAGTACCTCCAGAGCTTTAGTACAAATATGACTGCAGCCAACTCTAGATCATGCGTCAGATAATTCTTCTCGTGAGTCCTCAACCGTCTCGACGCATAAGCAACCACTTTACCATGTTGTATTATGATACATCCCAATCTACTGCTGGATGTGTCACTATATACCACAAAGTCTCCTGACCCTGAAGGAAGTGTCATGACCGGTGCTGTCGTCAAACGCTTCTTCAGCTCATCAAAAGTCATCTAACACTCTACCATCCAGATGAACTCCTGCTTCTTATGCGTCAACCGTGTCATGGGCTCAGCAATCCTTAAGAAATTCTCTACGAACCTCTGATAGTATCCGACAAGTCCGAGAAAACTCTTCACCTCTGAAACTGATGTAGGCACTAGCCATGTCGCAACGACCTCTATCTTCTCCGGATCAACTTAACGTCCTTCACCAGAAATGATATAGCCCATAAATGAGACATTATCTAAGCAAAAGTCACATTTACTGAGCTTGGCATACAACTTCTCCTATCTCAATACTCCCAACACAACTCGAAGATGCTCTTCGTGCTCCTCACGACTTGTGGAGTATACCAGTATATCATCAATAAAAATCACTACAAATTTGTCTAGATACTAGTACAATACTTTATTCATCAAATTTATGAACACTACTGGCATGTTGGTTAGACCAAACGACATTACCAAAAATTTATAGTGTCCATACCTCGTTCGAAAAGCTGTCTTCTAAATATCTTCCTTCTGCACCTTGATCTAATGGTATCCGGACCTTAGGTCGATCTTGGAAAACTCTCGTGCACCACTAAGTTGATCGAACAGGTCATCAATATGCAGTAATGGATATTTATTCTTAATCGTTACCTCGTTCAATTTTCTGTAGTCGATGCATAAGCGCACAGATCCGTCTTTCTTCAGCACAAATAAGACGGGCGCTCCACATGGAGAAGCCCTAGATCGAATAAAGCCCTTGTCCAGCAATTTATCTATCTGGGCCTTCAACTCTTCTATTTTTTTGGTACGAACTGGTACACATGAGAAGAAATCGGCTCCGCTCCTAGAACCAACTCTATAGTGAATTCAATCTCTCTGGCAGATGGAAAATCGGGAAGCTCTTCTGGGAACACATCTTCAAACTCTGATATAACTCTCAGTAATGTTGGCTCCTTCTTTGCTATGTGGGCCTTTAGAGTAGGATGGGTACCCTGTTCTGTAGCCCGTTTGATCGAACGAGGTAACGATTAAGAGTGAGGGTGTTTTTAGGGGGTTTTCGAAGGGGTTTTTTTGATCCGCTTCCATATATATATATATTATATATATATATATATATATATATATATATATATATATATATATATATATATATATATATATATATATATAATTGTGTATATGTATAGCTTATATATACATATATTATAGTATGTTCCTATAATATTAATATATATGGTGTAAATATATAGGTTATTTTATCAAATATATGGGTGGGATTCTCTCTACTGAAGACATCTTTTTTTTTATGCACGTGAACAAGCTAGATAGCTAGCTTTGCTAGCATTCCTTTCAACCATCCAGCTTAGCATAATCAAATTGGAATACCACTTATGCCCTCCCTTGTTGCTTATATTTAATCATATTATATATGTATGTTATGTAGGCAAGTGATCTTATATATATATATATATATATATATATATATATATATATATATATATATATATATATAATTTTTTGAACGAATGGACTTTATTGATGTATCAGGCGCAAAATGCCGAAGTCTATACAAGTAAGCGCGCCAAGCGTGAAAAGAAACCTAAAAACTGAATCCAAAATAGACCGAGCACAACAAAAAGTGCCAGTCGGACTAGTACAGCTCCTGCCAAAAACATTTCGGTGCGTGGGAGCATCTTCTGCTGATGCGAAGACACTACCGAAGGATTTCCCTGAAAAGCTGTTGAGGGGTGTATTGGTGACCTTCGTACCTAAATTTGTTTCTGTTCTTCCATAGCACCCAAATGCCAGCAGTTTTGACGATCTGATGCCCATGAGAGGATCCTCAGCTGGCAAGGAGATCGTTGAAGCTTCCAGTATGGGGGGCCTGGCCGCATCACTGTGAAAGACTGGACCACAACTGGTAAGCGATGCTACCATGGAGGAGGATGTGTTCAGTTGTTTTTGATTGGTGTGAGGTACAGTAATGACACTTGGACACTAAGCTATCGCCGATGGAGGTAAGGGAGTCGTCGGTAGGTAACTTCCGTCGTATGCTCGTCAGATGAGGATCGTCCATTTGTTGGGGATACAGGAGTGCCAAAAAGGAGCGATCAACGGTACAGGTGAGTCGGTGCCTCTCGCCTTCATCTTGGCAGAGGCCATCGTGAAGGTGCCATCGGGCGTGGAGGACCACTGTAGGCTGTCGGGGTTCTCGATGATAAAGGGTTCAGCGAGATGGCGACCATGAAGGATCCGGCGCCAGGATGCAGAGGATCGATTGTTGGCGACGACAGTCATAGGGTGAAAATGTTGGAAATATCTGGCCTTCATGAACCTGGTCCATATGGAGTTGTCCGTGCGAAACTTCCACCATAACTTTATTGAACATGCGTCGATGATGTGCGCTAATCTGGTAAAGCCAAGGCCTCACACATCGGTGGGTTTGGCCATAGTATCCCAACTAGCCTAGTGGTGCTTGTCCTTGCCGTCGATGTGGCCCTAAAAGAAGTTTGCGAAAAGGGACTCGATCTCGAAAAGGACTTTCTTGGGTAGGAAGCACGCTGCCAGGGTGCAAATGGGGATGGAGGATAAGAACATGCTTGATGAGGATCATCTTGCCTCCCGGGGAAAGGGCCGCGTTGTGCTAACCTTCGATTTTTCTTTTGATTTTGTTCACCAAACCCTAAAAAATGCCAGAGTTTGACTTCCCGTACACCAGCGGGCATCCTAGGTAGGAGAATGGTGGGTATGCGGTAGAGAAGGAGGTTAGGTTGGTGAGGGTGGACGAGTGATTTCGGTCGGAGTTGTGGTGGGTGTAGATGACGCTTTTGTCAGCGTTGATACGTTGGCCAGAGCATCTGGTATATTTCTCTAGAGTGCTGCAGACCACCTCCACCGATCCGATGTCCCCGGAAGAGAAGATGAGGATGTCATCGGCATAGGCCAGATGCGTGATGAGAGGACAGCTCATGGTAGTATGACAGTAACGGAATCTGGGGGTATTCGCCATGTTGTTTAGGTTTCTACTGAGCACTTCGGCTACAATGATGAAAATGGTAGCGATTAAAGGGTCACCTTGTCGTACCCCGTGCTCATTGAAAATCGTGGAGAACCAAGAGTTGTTGACGGACCTGAAGATGATGTCGATCCAAGTTTCTGAGAACCCGAAGGCTCTGAATACCCAAATCATGAATTGCCAGTCCAGACGGTTATAGGCTTTCTCCATGTCGAATTTGATGGCAACATTCCTCCCTGGACAAAAATTTTATGCAAGTGATCAACTCCTGTGCGAGCAAGATGTTATCGGTGATGTTCCGACCGGAGACGAAGCCGCTCTGCTCCTCGGAGATGATCTTGGGAAGAAGAGTGGACATGCGGGTCGCGATGATCTTGGAGATGATTTTGTTGGTGAAGGTGCATAAGCTGATCAGTCTGAAGTCTTTGAATGTCTTCGGGTTATCATTTTTAGGGATCAGGATAAGGTTGGCCTGGGAGATTGATTTGGGAGTAGCTCGCTCCTTCGAAAAATGCCACCACGACATCGTGAAAGTCATGCACGATAATCTTCCAACAAGAATGGAAGAAAGCTCCGAAAAAAACTGTCTGGTCTTAGGAGCGCTAGTGTTCGTCTAGGGACCAGACAGCCGACTTGACTTCCTCCAGGGAGTGGAGGTTAACAACATGACGTTCTCCTGCTCGCTGATCAGGCTGGGGGCCTTAGCCAGGAAGGCATCATCTTTAACGACGTTCATTTTGGAGAAAAGTTTGGTGTAGAAGTTGGCGGCTGCCATGTTAATACTTTTCTGGTCTTTGAGGAGGATGCCGTTGTCGTCCGAGATTTGGTAAAGATTGAGCTGATTTTTGCGACCCTTGATACATGCGTGGAAGAAGCTAGAATTTCTGTCACCCTCGGTATCCCAGGTCAATCTAATTTTTTGCTTCCAGAATTTCGTCTCGACCATCAGCCTGGACTTGAGTATCGCCTTGGTAAGGTTCAGGACGGTAAGGGCTTCCGACGAGCTGTTCGCAGTGAACAGGATCTCAGCACAAGTGACATCATCTTCTGATGTCTTGATAGCTTAGAAAATATTTACAAAAGCGATTCTGCTCCAAGATGATAACGCACCCCTGGTGTCTTTGAGCTTGACTGCTACGCGAATGAGGGGGTCGGGTTGCTGGTTGATCTCTATGCGGAGGCTACGATGTTCCTAAAATTAGGGTGATGGCTCCAGAAGTTCAGGAAGCAGAAAGGTTTTTTGATCTGGTGGAGTTGCTGATGATCTCCATCAGGAGAGGGGAATGGTTCAATTCTGTGGTGTTAAGGTGAGAGAGGTTTGTGATAAGATCCAAGTCGTCCCACAGGTTGTCAACCAGCACTCAATCTAGACGAAAGTATTGTCTGCGGGCGCCTTCTTGTATGTTACACCAGGTGAAAGCGTTGTCGGAGAACGGCAGGGGGACAAGTGGGCATTAAAGATGAAAGTGTTGAAGTCGGTCATCGTCGGCTGGGGGGAGAGTGCCTCCCTGATTTCTTCTCTCGACGCGAGATCGTGTTGAAGTCTCCAAGGCAGATCCACAGAAGATTGTTAAGGTGTTGGTGGGTGTCCATGAGGGTATCCTAGAGGTTCTTGTGCTCGGGGTAGTTGCAGCTGTCGTGAACAGCAGAGATAAGTACTCAGGACTTAAGGAAGGATTGCTCTACCAAGCAGGAAAGCGCCTGATTGGAGTCGTTCACGATGCTGATCCTGCATTTGGTGGTGAAAAGGATCCAAATGTCATGGCATCCGGCAACCGCGAACGCGAAACCGAGTAGGAGTTGAATGTATTTGAGTTTCCTTTGGGGGATTTTGGGTTCAATGATGATCAGAAGATCGATTTGATAGATTTTCTTGAGGCTAATTAATCTCCACAAGGTAGGTTTGTTGGCCAGCCCTCTAACATTCCACGAGAGGATGTTCGGCATTGGGTTGTTTGTGGAGGGGGATGGGTGTTGAGCTTAGTGGCTGACCGAGTGGTCATGACCGCGGGCTCTATTTTTTCTTCTTATTGATGGAGATTTTGGAGGCTCTCTGTGGTGTCCTGTTAACGTCATCCGCCGAGTCTGACATGCCGCGAGCGGAGTGTCCAATACCCTCCTTCGGGGGGGGAGACATCATCTTTGTCTATCTCGGTAAGAGCACAGAGAGAGTTGTCGGGGTCTAGGAAACCTGCTTCTATGGCTTGCTGGAGCCTGTCAGCCGGGACAATACTCAGCATCGTCGGGTCGATCGCAAAATCTCTCCTGGGGATAAGAGGGGATTCAACGGGGGCGGGGGGGGGGGAGGTCGGGATGGATGATCAAAGCCTCCTGATATTCTCCGTCGCCACTCAGGGAAGTGACATTTGTCTGATGTGGGTCAGTGGACTTCTGTTCACCTCGGGAGAGGTCGGGCCTAGTTGGGTTGCTCCCGTAGAGTGTCAGACGGGGTGATGGTGAGGATATCGAACTGGTTATTGAGAAGGATGCCCGTGGGATCATAGGGGGCGATGGCCTTCTCCGAAGAAGATCGGGGGCTGGGGGAGCTGTCGCTATCAACAAAATGGGAGTGAGAATTAGGGAGGAGGAGAATGGAGGATGGAGAAATGATTTGGATCGTCTTTCGGGAGCGCGGCTTACGGGGGGGCTATCTTCTAAAGCTCCGAGTGTGCTTTGAAACAATGCCTAGTAAGCTGTCCTCTGGATTGGCAGTGCCTGCAGAAGATTATGTTGTTGTCGTACTCCAGATTTTGGAAGTGTGACAATCCTCCGAGGTCGATCTAAATCTGGTTAGAGGGGTCTGAAGACATGTCAAGTTCCACGCATATCTTTGCGTAGTTTCCTTTATATAGGGTGCAGATTTCTTTTATGATGGCTACAAGAGATTCGAAAGAGCTCACGATTCTCTTGAGAGCTGCAGGCATAAATCAGACTAGGGGAAGGTTTGGGTGGGTGATCCATGCCGAGATAATCGAAGAGTCGACTGTTGCGCTGAAGTCGGGGTACAATTTGGCAATCTTGACGTTGTGGGCTTTGACGCGGGTGGTACCTTTGCCCAGAATAAAGAGTAGTCGGGGTCTGAGGAAAGGTGGAGGAGCAGGTGTTTGGGCCCAACGGGGCAATCCTGTAGGCGAAGGTGAGCCCCCAACCTGCGATCGCCTCTTGGACGATGGTGATCTTGGGGCACCTAAAGGGGAACTTTAATACGAATGTCCTCGCGAAGCTGGCGAAGAGAGGATATCTCTGCAGAGGAGAATGGGACGCGGATGGGTTGCCTGTCGAAAGGACACGGGAATTCGATGTTTGTCAGCTCGGTGTCAGTTGTATGGGGAGAGAATGGCTTCTCGCGATCTGGCCTTAGAATCTTCGCAAAAGATTTTTCGGAGGATATCCCAGAGATAATGGGCGCATGTGCCGCGGAGGGTGTGGGCGCATGACTACCAGGGGTGTCCCACTCCCTGATGGGGGGCGCATGTGCCCGGGCGTTGATTAGTGGGCTCATGGCCTCCGACTGAAGATGAGGAGGGTCCTAGGATATGAACCTCCTTGACAAGTGCTGCTTGGGGGGGCACAAGGCCCCCGATAGAAGGAGCCTGGCGCATGGCCTCGAAGGGCAGCCCGGCTGAAGATGGAGGAAGCGCCTGGTCTATGCACCACAAAGCAGGGGGAAGGGCGCATGGGCAACAATGGTAGGCACATAGCTCCCCGTACAAGGAAACGAGGGCACATGGCCCCCGATATAAGGAGCCTGGTGCATGGCCTCGAAGGGCAGCCCGACTGAAGATGGAGGAAGCGCCTGGTCTATGCGCCACGAAGCAGGGGGGAGGGCGCATGGAAAACCAAAGTAGGCGCATAGCCCCCTGCACAAGGAAACGAGGGTGCATGAAGGAGAGCGCCGACGGTACCCGAGGAGGAGGAGGCCACATAGTAGCGAGCGACGGGCACATAGCCCCCCGCACAAGGACGCTGGGGCGCATAGCGGAGGGGGGGTACTTGGCCGACTGTGGGCGCAGAGCAGCCCCGCTGGGAAGAGTGCGAATGGTCCCTCTCCGAAGGATAGGGGGCTCATAGGGAGTTTCAGAGGGAAATTCAAAATTTAAACTATTTGGGCGGGAGGCATGCGTACCCGGCACGACAGGTTCGACGGAAACTGGACTCGCCGAGCAAGGCCGGAGGAGGGCACCGGAGGGGGTCACCGGGGCACTGGGCCACCGGAGGAGGGAGGCGGTGCGAGGGGGTGGCGGGGAGGATCCTGGCTGCTGCCATAGGGCATGGCCGAGGGCTCGATGACCGGGTCGCGGCTCAGAAGTGGCCACCGGATTTTATATATATATATATATATATATATATATATATATATATATATATATATATATATATTTCGTATGAACCCTAATAAAATATTTTGACTACTATAATATGGTAGCTACAATCGTTGTGTGACACTTGGTTGTTTGTTTGGGTGGTAGATTTTCTATGGGCTTTAACAATATTAGCAGGGTTAGACCCGATCGGACCTTGGCTACTGATGTCTCAGCAGCATTGGATGGACCCCAGGAAAGTATACCTTGCCATCAGTTATAGTATATCATGCATATATATCTCTATTTTTATTCCATTATTTTAGTTAGTTGCTTATTTCCATATCTGTTGTTAGCAATATTCTATTTTGTCCATATGACACTGACTTTGACACGAGATTTTTCATGCATGGTAGCTTATGTTTTTGTACTTACTTGTTACAATTATGATTTTTATTGTATTGCTTGTGTCGTGGTTAGTTGGTACTCCTATGATTATTCTGACATAGATCTAATTTTTCGTAGTTGCATTGGGTGGAGAGGATAGTTACTAGGCGTTTGGGCTATGTTCGTGTCTATGTCTGTATCGCTAGTGCCTCGAGGTATGCACTATCGGGAGAGTTTTTGTTAGCGACTCAGATGAGCGCTACTCGTGTACTTGTGTATCTGCTGGTGACTCGAGGTGAGCACTACCCGAAGAGTCTTCATTAGCGACCAGATGAGCGCTACCCTTGTACTTGTGTATCTGCCGGTGACTCAAGGAGAGCACTACCCGGAGAGTCTTTGTTAGCGACTCAGATGGGGGCTACCCTGTACTTTTGTATCTGTTGGTGACTCGTGGTGAGCACTACTCAGAGAGTCTTTGTTAGAGACTCAGATGAGCGCTATCCGTGTACTGGAGTCGCGAGTCGTGTCATCCCAAGCGTGCTAGAGTTGTCTTCGATTTTGCATGTACACATAGACTGTTAGTAGTAGTAGCATACCTCATATATTTCTTGTTTCTCTTTCTGTATGATTATATGGTAGCTAGGCATGTATATTATGTGTCTTGCTACGTCCCACTGAGGACCTGGTACCCTTCCAGGTATATGCTGAGATTTGACATAGGATATTGAGGGTTCATTTCTTCGAGATTTTTCAGGTATCATTTGTTGATGCCTTCTTGTCATTCTTATGTAGTATTTCATATCTAGTTTTTTTCTTAGTAGTTTAGTAGAATTTGTGGATGTACTATGGATAATACTTAACAACTTATGCGTATTCGGGTTGGACTGGAGTCCACTTGAATGCGTAGCTGGCAATTGCTATGTGGTCTGGTCCCGCACATTTTGGGACTGAGGCGTGACAACTAGACTCGGAAGTGCATACTACAATCAAGTCTTCTAGGGTTACTCAGAATATCTGTCTCAATCACTCAATCAAGAATAAAAAATTAGTAAACATATAAGATAAATGAGTAAAGCGTCCCTGACGCTTCATCAAAATGATCATAGGACTAGCTTTATAAAATGACAGCTAGCACATAGAGTCAACAGTACATAACCATAGTCAGTTGTAGCCTGATTAATTACAATTATGTAAGAAAATTAGAGGTCCAGAATGTCCAACTAAACAGGTGCTGGTGGCTAAACGCCAACTACAAAATTTAAGACATCAAAGTTGTAAAGAAGAAACCCACTCGAGTCCTTCGTAAGTCATGCTTCTAGTGTGCACCATCGTCAGGAAGGAAAGCTGGATCCCGGGCTCTGTTACGATTTTTGGCCAAACAAAACTAGCGAGGTCAGCTCCAAATAGTAAGTACCACAAGAAAATACATATGAATAAGATAAAACCCAAGCAATAAAATAAGACATGGGCTATGGGTTATAGGCTTATACCATATCATCGAGGCAATGCGACACCGTTACAGCCAAACAAGGACAAAGGGTACCTTCATTGCTCCGAGGTAGAATATGTTCTAAACTCACGGCCAGGTTAATGTGTTACAACCCGCACCTGGTGCAGGGGTACGAGTACGTGGGTACGTCCAGCATATGCCACAACATCGGTGGTAGAACGTTGTCCATGTCAACGGTGCCATCTAACATGTCTAATGAATATATTAGTCACAACCTGTCAATGATATCACATCTCCAAAAAGAGGGCAATATAATATCTAAAAATTGTACTCAATCACAAATAACTATAAGGAAGATATGTCACGATAATGATATAAATATATGAAATGATAAACAAGAGAAGTCTAGTAGCAAACATAACTCAAGTCCACAATAGAGTCTAAGAGTCTAATATCTCAACATAGGTACATGTCTCAAATAAATATAACATCTCGAGTCTTATAAACTGGAGACAAATCCAGTAATACTAGCTACTAGCTAAGGCACTACTGGTGGTACCTCCTCAACAGGCATTGGCTCCAAAGGAACCTCTTGGACATAATCTTCATCTACTCTAGATTTGTACTAATTAGGACATAAGTCCTCTAGATCCTCGAAAAAAATATTATCCTGTCAGGATTGGAGTGAAGTACATAAACTAACAGTAGTTCTGTTAAATTGATAAAAAATAGTAAAGAATGGAAATACATTATGGATAAATAATACTGAACAGTAAGAATATAGAAAAATAGGTAATCATGTCATGGGCAAATATGAACTATAAGTAATCATGAGTACGAATGTATCAGCATATAATAACTAGAATAGAGCATGGAATACTAAACTGTGTCTTGAGACATTAGTTTATTATATGATCGGCTTGGGCAAGATCAGGCTATTCCATATGACTATTATGCACAAGTATATGTAATAGATCAGGCGAGCCATATGTAAAAAGTTATGCACAAGTACAAGTAAGATCAGGCTACACCCTACGTAAGGTGAGGGTGAGCTATGCACAAGTATTTGGGATATGATCACATAATCTACTAATACCTCCCCATCCCCCGACTAGTATAGTGGATCCAACCATGTCATGTTATGACACAGGGTTCATGGAGCAGGGGTCCAGGCCACTCTTGAATCAGTGTCTATACATGTACACGAAACACAAGACATGTACAAGGCCCTCCAGAAAATAAATCTCATGACAGAATCTAAGATATACTAATCTGTGTACCCTCATGTTAGGAATCAAATATAACACTACAGACTGATATCATAGAAGTTATCAAGATAATAAAAACTATCAAAGAATGTACTCTTTTGTGATCCTGAGCAACGGATGTAGATCAATGTCCAAAGTAGAGTCATAAAGACCTAAATTTGAAGTATCAATGTCAATTGGTGTTTTGGTGTGCTAAACATTGATATCTAAATTAAAATAGGATTTCTAGGTCATGGAGGTCAAATTAGGTCAATTCCTCACTTGTATGGTCAAACTAGGACTATCTAAAAGGTTGACTTTTATGGTAAAACTAGCCAACACTAGTCAAAACTAGGTCATACCAAAGTTTCTAGGTCCATACTACATAGGAATAGGGATACTAGGTCCTTACCTTGCCATACCAAGGTATTCTAGTCAATGTTAGGCACTACCAAAATTTATCGTTTTAGCGACGGCCCCATCCGTCGCTAAACCGACGGTAATTACTATTAGCGACCGATAACCGACGGATTTTGGCCAAAAAAATTCGTCGGCAATCAGCTCGTCGCTAATAACGGTCTGTCGCTAAGTTGTCGTCACATGACGGAATAGCGACGAATTGTCGACGTCACAATACGAAGCAATAGCGACGCATTTCCGACGGACTGTCGTCCATTTCAACTTTTAAGTACTGAACTGTGTAGACAATAGCGACGTAAAATTTCATCGGTAACCCATCGTAACAGCGTATCAAATCATTTCGTTCCGTCGCTAATCCGTCGGTATTCGTCGGTAACGAACGACGGATTAGCGACGGCGTGCTGACGGACTATCCGTCGATCAGGTTCTGGAACTGCTTGGCATTTCCAGCACCATGGCGACGGAAGAGTAGTCGCTAATCCGTCGCTACCACGTCGCCACAGCGACGGATTACTGACTGATTATTCGTCGCCATGATTCTAGAAATGTCATGCATTTCCAGAACCATGTCGACGGATTGTCCGTCGCTAAGCAGTCGCTAGATCGAGCGACTGCTTAGCGGCTGATTATCAGTCGCCCTGGCGATGGATAGGCCGTCGCTATTCCGTCGAAGTTTATACCACCAGAACCTTGCCGACGGATAATCCGTCGATCATCCGTCGCTACCTGGAACACTTTAAAAACTCCAGATAGCGACGGCTAATCCGTCGACAAACCGTCGGCAACTGGGATTATCCGTCGCTAAACGGTCACTAGTCCGTCGCTAACTGAGTTTTTTGGGAAAAAAAATTGCAGCACTTTCCCTGTTCACAAATATATGCATAAACTAAACCAATATATAATGCACACCAATTATCCAACAATCACACAGACCAAATATATAATGCACACCAATTATCCAAGAATCACATAGACCAAATATGCACATACGAATTTAATGCACACCAATTATCCAAGAATCACAGACCAAACCAAATTAATAGAAAATAAATATCAATTATCCTAAAGAGTAACATAATATCCGGTGCTATAAGCTGATTATAGCACAATTAGTTCAAAGCTCTCATAAATAATCCAAATTTTCTTAATAGAATATTTTAAGAAGGAGGAGGTCGATTGTCCGATGGTGGTAATCCCATATGCGACCGACGAATATACTCCTCCACAAGGTACGAAGGCAAGCCGTCGTAGACACTGCTCGGAAGTCGGCGTAGCTGCTCTGCGGACATGAGATCCAGGAGTGACGTCACAGTCGTAGGCGGTACCACAGGGGCATTAGGGTTGAAAGAAAGGTGGCCCACGGAAGACGGACCGACACCTACAGTCGATGGACCAGTAGAAGACGGACGAGCACCATCAGCAGACGTACCGGCAGCAGCAGACGCAGACGAAAAGTATGTGGCAAATTGCTCCCGCAAGGACGACACCGCCTCGTGCAGCTGCGTAAGCTGCGACCTAACATCATCGTCTGTCCAGGCCACGGAAGGAGGCGGTGTCGGTAGAAATCTCTGCGTCGCCATATGCAATGGCCCTAGGGAGCCGACTCCGTACAGGAACCCTTTCTTAAAGCCGCCGACGGTATCTACGAACAAGTCGTTCCGAGCGGCCAAAGAAGAGGGCGTCCGTAAGGGCGTCGTTTCACCGACATCCTCGGTGTCAGTTAACTGAGCCCGACTAAGGGCCTCACGATACGCAGCCTATCAAATGAATGTGTTTATATTATAAGATTTACCTAAGTTGTAATCTAAATCCTATGTTTCACTAAGTTAAATATGAATCCTAAGTTTACCTAAGTTATAGTCCGAATACTTTTAATTCTAACGTTAATCTCATAAACATAAGTACTTACATCAGTCTCCTTGGCCCTCTCGTCGACGAAGCTCCCGTCCTTCCGTCTTTTGTGCGTATGCTGGAACACGTCGTGCATGGTGACCGATTCTGGCGCCCTTTCCTCCTTCACCGTCCGTTGGGCCTGCATACAAAATTTTCGTAGAAACTAATTAACTCCTTTAATTAATAATACCTAATTCGATAGTGAAATAAATTTACGGTTGCTCACCAGATCTGCAAGTGTCGCTGCATGGGACCTTGATCCCCCCGTATGAAGGCCCGCGGCAGATCGGTTCACCTTCGTCTTCTCCGATTTCTTCTTGTACGCAGGGGTATCCATCATGCCTAAGAGGTCCTCATAATACTCCTGCCGGATCCAATTCGGCCTCGTATACCCCATTTTTAGGTCATAAATCATATCACGTATCTTCTTCGAGCAAGCGCTTCTGTAGGTCCTGCGGATCCCCTCCTCGCGATGGGAGGGCCACCAGTACGTTGTCTAACACAAAAAATCAATTATTACGTAATTTAAAAAATAGTTGATTAAAGAATCACATAGACTTAACCAAAAGATATAGATATATACCCTCAACTCATCGAGCCAAACGTACTGCACGTTTGGGGGCACCGACGAAAAGTTGAGGTAGGGACCGTGGAAGTTAGCCCTGATAATTTCTCCAAGGGCCCTGCCAACATTAAACGGAAAAAACCTACAAAGAAGAAACGACTGGATTATTAACTTGAATAAATGAAAAAATTTAATAAATTAACTTAAATTTACTTACGAGGTCCCCGCGGGCCATAGCTCTCGTCGGAACTCGCCTCTCGGCCTCTCTGGTGCCGTCGGAGGATCTGCGGGTCCGCGTATGTACTCCCCAGTAACCGGATAGAACCGAGTATGGGGGTACTCCGGGCCCACTGTGCAGTAACTGGGGCATCCCCTGGTGGATCTGCTGCTGGTGGTTCCGATAGCGGATCGGATCCGCTAACAGATCCGGACTCATGCCTCGATGAAGTGGTCGATCGAGGGCGGGATGCGTCTGTGCCCGGGGTACTCTCCGGGTCGGGCTCGCTCGATGGGGTCATATCCCGAGAACTTTGAATGCGACCACGACCACCAGCACCAGTACGACCACGACAACGACCCGCACCACCACCACACCACCACCACCACGACCAGCACCACGACCACGGCCAGCCATCATGACCTGTAAATAGAACACATAAACATAATTAATAATATAAAAGTATAAATGGATATAAAAAACTAAACTAAAATATACATACCACCAGTAGGGAGACGAGTGCCCCCGCGACGAAAAAGACTAGGAGTGCCATCTGCAATAAGTAAATAATCGAATAAAAAAAACATGAATTCACGTAATTGCTTTTATGAGGTCAAACTTAATTCACGTAATTGGAAGTGTTTTTAATATACAACAATATTTAACCTAATCATCGTCTTTGTTCTCATCTCCGGCCTCGTCTTCATCATCAACCTCCTCATCCTCATCCTCATTCTTATCTTCATCGTCGATTTCATCTGTATCCTCATCCCCATCAAATTCTTCTTCTTCTTCTGCCTCAAAATTTAGGACAAGACGCCTCTTTCTCCCCTGGTTGACAGCTAAGTCTTGTGTATCAACCTCTTCCTCCCCTCTATTTTCCTCAACAATATCTTTAACATCCATTGTATCTGAGTGTTGTCCCAAGTATTAGGACTTTTCGATCTGATCCTCTTGGTATGCTGGGTCTCCAACGTTGAATGTATTTCTAGATTTAATCTTGCATACTGTCCACCAGTCAAATCGATCTCTACGACACCTTGGGTAGCTTGTATAGTAGACTTGAATAGCCTGATTTGCAATCGCAAATGTATCGGACCCTCTATACCTCCTGCGATGATTTATATCGACGAATCCAAATTGTTTATCGATTCTCCAACCGATATTTGGTGTCATATCGAACCACTCACATTTGAACATCATAATATGCATATCATATGGGCCAGTATATTGTAAATCTACAATATCTCGAAGCACTCCATAATAGTCAAAGTCCGGCTCGTCGTCATAGACGGTGCCTCTTATGCAAATACCGGAATCCTTGGTATTGATGCCGTCATTGATAAATTCGTCATTTATAGCATTCTGAGTTGACTTAAACCTGAAGCCATTAACGACATAGCCTGGCCAAGTCTTTATTTGCTTCTTCGGTCCCAGTGCCAGATAACGAACACTCTCATGAGTGAGTGTTGTTTCAGGCAATAAAACCTGTAAACAAATATTTATAATTTAAATATTTCAGATTATATATTAATAATCTCAATTATAATCACAGTTACTTACGTATTTGCGAAACCATGACGGAAATGTACAATCAACCTCTCTTTGAAGTCCCTCATCGGTAATATCGGGTCTCCTCATTTTGACTTCATCTCTAAATACACTATTAGAGAAAATAAGAATATATAAGTGTAGTCACTTACTTCATCAAATTCAAGATTATAACGAGTGCAAGTGTACTGACTTACTTCTCCAAATCTCTCACTTCTTTTATGTCACAGTTTAACAAGACATATCGGTGAGCGGCATCATACTCGTCGTCTGTCAACCACCGTCTTTTACTAGCCCCAACAGGCTTGCCCTTACATTGAATCTTCCTCCATCCTCAACGTCCTCGTTATTCCTTTGAGGTCTATTTCGATTTGTTTTAACATGAGTATCGAAATAAATGGAGCAGAAGTTTGACACCTCTTCGATAAGATATGCTTCGCATATCGAAGCTTCTATATGAGTTTTGTTGCCAACTTTCTTTTTTAGATGGTGTAGGTATCTAGAGAGACAAATTATCTTGAGAATTAAGAAAGAATTTTAAAACCCACTGAAATTCAGCTTAAATTATATCGATATTTATGTACCTTTCAAATGGGTACATCCATCGATAATGAACAGATGCACCGACACGGGCTTCATATGCTAGATGAATCGGTAGATGCTCCATGATGTCGAAGAAGCCAGGAGGAAATATTTTCTCCAACTTACAAATTGTTAAGATAATCTTCTCCTCAAGTTCAACCATGTGTTGCACAGTCAACTTAGTTGAACAAATATCCCTGAAAAATATTGATAGTTCGGCCAACGGAACCCATACAGTAGAAGGCAACAACTCTTTCAAAGCAATGGGCAGTAATCTTTCCATAAACATGTGGCAGTCATGACTCTTCATTCCCGTTAGCTTGCGTTCATTGAAGTCAACGCATCTAGACAAATTCGACACATAGCCGTCGGGAAATCTTATAGTAGATACCCACTTGCAGATTATTAATCTATCTTCCTTGCTCAATGTGTATTGTGCTATCGGCTTACTTAATTGTCCAGCAGCTCCCCTTTGTATCAAGTTCAGATAAGGACGCTTGCATATCTCGACAATGTCTTGTCTTGCTTTTGGATTGTCTTTCGTCTTTCCTTTAATGTCCATGACGGTATTGAAGACATTATCAAACACATTCTTTTTGATATGCATAACATCATGATTATGCCTTATAAGATTATCTTTCCAATAAGGCAAGTCCCAGAAGATACTCCGTTTGGTCCAGTTATGGGTTTGTCCGAACCCATCGACACGATTGTTCGATGGATCTTCCATTACAGTGGGGAAATCCTTTACATCTTCCCAAATATCGTATCCCGACAATCTGGTAGGCGGATGAGAAAATTCTTGTTTTCCAGCTCTGAATGCGTCCTTGTTCTTTCTCCAAGGATGACTCGTGGGCGGAAATTGACGATGACAATCAAAGAAAGAAGTTTTTCCTCCATGCTTAAGGCGGAACGCCTTACTATTTTGTATGCATATCGGACAAGACAGGGTGTCGTGAGTACTCCATCCCGGCAGCATAACGTATGCGGGAAAATCATTGATTGTCCACATCAGTGAAGCTCTTATCTGAAAGTTCTGTTTCCTGGAAATATCATACGTCGTGACGCCGATCTCCCACAGCTGTTTTAGCTCATCCACCAACGGCTGTAAATATATATCGATATTCTTCGTCAGATTTTTGGGACCCGGTATGATAGCTGTCAAGAACATATAAGGAGTCTTCATACACATCCATGGTGGCAGATTGTAAGCGGTCAGAATGACCGGCCAGCAGGAGTATTGAGATCCCGACTGCCCGAAAGGGGCGAATCCATCAGAACATAGCCCTATGCGTATATTTCTGGGCTCTGCAGCAAAATCTGGATGGCGAAAATCGAAATATTTCCACGCCTCTCCATCCGAAGGATGTGACAATTCTCCATCGTCCTTTGTGCGCTCTTCGTTGTGCCACGTCATGTGTTCTGCTGTATTCTGAGACATATATATCCTCTGCAAGCGCTTCGTGATCGACAAGTAATGCATATACTTGTAAGGACGTCGTTTTCTAGTTGACTTTCCTTTTCCTCTGACTTCCTTGTAACGATCCACATTACAGAAGCGGCAACTTTCTACATCCTCGTTCTCCTTGTAGTACAACATGCATCCGTTGCGACAATAATCTATCTTGTCGTACCCCAGTCCCAGTTGTCGGACCATCATCTTCGACTTGTAGAAGTTTTTTGGAAGCTCTTTTGTTTCCTTCGGTAACACCTCCTTCATTAGTTGTGTAATCCGATCGTAGCAAGTTTGTGGCAAGTTAAAATCGGACTTTATGTTCAACAACTGCATCGTCACTGACAGTACGGAATGTGGATCACAACCAGGATATAAAGAAGTTTTAGCATCCTTAAACATATCATAGAACTCCTTCGCCTCGGGATTAGGATCCTCCGGATCAAAATTAGGCCCTGTCGCGTCGTACACCATATCTCATGCAAGGTTCTGCACGTCTCCATAATCAACGGAGCATTCGTCGTCATCGACGACAAAATCCGCTGCAGCATTATCATCAAAAGCATAAGTAGCAACATTCACAACCTGTCTTTCGGCATATAGTTCACCTTACGATGACCACAGGCCGTAATCACGTACGAAACCCTTACGGGTCAAATGATCTCTTACACTCACCACTTCTTCGTAACGTCTATTGCGACAATTATGACATGGATACTTGATTTTGTTACCGTCCATAAAATAAGCTTTGCTCATGGCATACTTAAGAAACACTTCCACGCCTGCCTGAAAATCGTCACTCACACCTATTCTGCTCTCGTGTTGTCATTTGTACATCCATGTACGATCAACGAAATAACGATCCATCACAGATTAGATGTAAAAATCTGTATAGTAAGACAAACTAAACAGAATTAGTATATAATCATGTAACTGGTGGATCCGCTAGTATTCTAGCTCGAGAAGAGAAAAATCTAAATACAGTTATTACTAATAGTTCGATACCGATAGTGCGATACCGATACCGATACCGATAGTGCGATACCGATACCGATAGTGCGATACCGATACCGGTACCGATAGTTCGATACCGATAGCATGGTTTAAAGTATCGGCCGATACCGATCCGATACGGCCGATACCGATACGGTTTGGCATGTTCCGATCCGATACCGACCGATACCAAATATTGACCGATACCGACTATGGGGGTCTTTGTTCCGGTCAATTCGGTAAAACCAATCGGTAAGGGTGACTACTATTTCATATAATTTCAAAACTACTAAGAAATAACGCTAAAATACTTAAAATTATGCCTAAATGTATAAAATATATGTTTTTAAATGTAAATCATTTATTAATAATTATTTGTTTTCCGATACCAAAGTCCGATACTCCGATACGATACCGCCGATACTACCGATATTGTCGATACCAATACTCATAGGAATAGTCCGAAACCGATTTCGATACCGAAATTGTGATCCTTGACCGATAGTGCGATACCGATACCGATACCGATACCGATAGTGCGATACCGATACCAAACTGAGTCAATCTATCTATTTCTAAATTGCAAGAGTCCACTTCTAGGATATGGGAGCTATATCCTAAATATCTAATCTAAAATTAACTTGGTTAGTATACTAGAGTGTCCTTATTATCTAGCAAGCACTACCTTAGTCTAGTCACACTAGCATTAATTACCTATAATTCCTACCATGTCTACAATCACACATTACACCCCAAGCCGTCCTGCATGCTAATAGGCATGGTAGGCCTGCCTTTCATTCCTCACTCTCTAAAGCACACATACACATATATATGTATATCACAGTTAGATGTAAAGACCATGAACCCAAACACTGACTTATGCAGATGAAGAACTCGCATTGTCCTTGACACAGTGAACATATACACCATGAACCCAAACTCCATATTCACATTTACTAATCCAAACACCACCAAACTAATGGATAACACCCAATATGGATAACACATTATTTAGCCAATATATAAACTCAGATGAATTTGATAAGCAAAGCCCCCTGCCGCCCCCGACCAAAGCCCGCCGCCCAGCCCCCGACGCCCCCACCCCAAGCCCGCCGACCCGCCCCCGACGCCCCCGCCCCAAGCCCCCCGCCCAGTCCCCGACGCCCCCGCCCCAAGCCCTTCGCCGAGCCCCCGACGCCCCCGTCCCAAGCCCGCCACCCAGCCCCCGACGCCCCCGCCCCAAGCCCGCCGCCCAGCCCCCGACGCCTCCGCCCCAAGCCCGCCGTCCAGGCCCCGACGCCCCCGCCCCAAGCCAGCCGCCCAGCCCCCGACGCCCCCGTCCCAAGCCAGCCGCCCAGCCCCCGACGCCCCTGCCCCAAGCCCGCCGCCCAGCCCCCGACGCCCCCGCCCCAAGCCCGAATGTCCCCAAGCCCGCCGCCCCCGCTGCCCTTACGTCGACACCGCGACACAGAGAGAGAGAGAGAGAGAGAGAGAGAGGGGATTACCTTCGGGAGAGAGAGAGAGGAGAGGACGCCGACGCCGTTCACCGAAGCCGCGAGAGAGAGAGAGAGGAGAGAGATTGAATTTGGAGGGAATGCTAAAAGTTCTCCCCGTCTTTTTATTTAAGTCTGGAACGTAAATTTAGCGACGAAATAGCGACTGCTCATAATCCGTCGCCAAGTAGTCGCTATTATTGATTATCCGACTGAATATCCGTCGCTACGTAGTCGAAGATATGTCCCGCCAATTCTCTACACAATTCCTGCCAAATAATCGACTACGTAGCGACGACTGGGGATACGTCGCTATAACACCGACAGTCTAGCAACGGATGTGCAACCTTTCCTCCCACTAAAATTAAAATAAAAATGGCAAAGGCGTGTAGTCGGTAATCAGTCGCTAAGCGGCCACGAAACCGTCGCTAACACCGACGAAATAATTCCGTCGCTAAATATCCGTCGCTAATTGAGTGTATTTTGGTAGTGAGGCAATACTAGCTCATACCCCTATGTAACTACCTGTAATGTATTCACATAGGCTCTAATATGCAATACCCTAGCCATTACCCCATTACCTATTTACATTATCTATACCTCTAATATATGGGTAATACCCAAATTCTTATATATTATCCTTACCCTTGCTTATTACCTAGCCTACAACACATAGGTAATTCCATTACCTATATGCCAAACCTTACCTAGTACCTAGACTTTAGCTAAATTACCTACACATATAGGTACAACATCCCAAACATATCTATACCCATAGCCACCAGTCCAAACATTACCTATAAATATGACACTGCCTACACCTAAATTCCTATTGAACTGCTTTGTCCTACTAGGCAAATTGTTACCTGCAGGCACTTTTCCTTGGTTCCTACTGTTGTTTCCCTGTACTCTACAATCTACTGCACAACAACAAGTAGTTGTTGCTGCCACTGCACCTAGCTACTTTAGATGCTGCACTGCTGCACATGCTGCAACAATACCCAGCTGTACCTACTACTATTTTTTGCTACTATAGAGAAAGCAGTTTGTTGCTGCTGCTGGTCTGCACATGCATGTCCAGCTGCCTAGTGCATATCTCCTTCTCAACCTGATAATAGGCCCCCTGATGTAACCCCATTTTTTCCTGATTTTATGAATTTTGGGTATTTATGGTATTTTAGGATTTTTGAAATATTATTTTGATTTTATTTTGAGGAATAGTAAAGCTTCTGATTTATAAAGTCTTTATAATTTTTATGAATGAAATATTATTTATTAATGATTTATGAATTGAGGAAAAAACTCTAGCAACTATATTTGGAGCGCTATCCCAGATTCTAACAACCTTGTAACTAACTTCCTAACAAAATCTAACAAACACAACAACCTTAATAACTAACTTTTGTTATCATTTTGCAATAAGACTAATTGTTATATATTTTTGTAAAATACATTTCTTTCCCAAATTCCTATTTAAACCAAGTCTCGCACTCTCTCTCCTCAAACTTTATTTTCACTCTTTCTTCAGGACAGAGCTCTCTGGCCGAGCTCTTCCCCACTCCTCACTTCTTCCTCTAAACTCAAACCCTAACGCTAATTTTTCTATCCTCTGGTGATGGCGGTGGATGGCCTATTCCACTTCGGTGACTAGGCCGATCTCTACGGCAAGCCAGCGGCTAGGCGCACGGCTTCCTTCTTCATTCGTCGACTTCATCTTCTCTATAACGAGTAGAGCCAGCGACGACTAGGCAACTTCCTCCAGTGGTGACTTCGAGCAGAGCAGCGTCTCTGGCGACCGATTCTTCTTCTCCGATAAGCTTCTACCGCGACTTCGTCTTCATCGACGTTCGCCACCGAGGGATCACCATCCTCTTCTCTTAACGGTCGATCCAGATCCCAGTAAGTCCCGTTGTCCATTTCTGGATTTAATTCAAATTTAAGCTCATTTTCTTTGATCATTTGATCGATCTCCTTTCTAGTATTGAATGAATTTTTGTGTATCATTTTCTATCAAGATCGATCGATGTATTGGGATTCCCTATCTCAATCTATCCTCTTTCCCCGGCAATTAGCTCTGTTTCGACGACGCAAAAACTGGATCCCCGACGAGCAAGCTCTATTTTGTTTGTTTCCTCCGCGTCCTTCCTCGGCGGACACTCGATACGGTGAGTCGCCAATTTTAGTCTGAATCTGGAGATTGTTTATTGTGTTCTTGATTGGTGTTGGTTTCTTATTTCTGGTTTGAGAAGGTGATCAGGAACAGATTTGGAAGAGCGACCGATCGAATTAAATTACAGCGGGTTTTGAGATCAGGATTATTTGTAAGTTTATGGATCTGAAATCCTTTGTTTTCTTGAGTGTTCTGGATGATTTTTGTTACGAGCCCATTCCATGGATCTGTTATATTTAGCATTGCTGCTCTCCTCTTTGACAAACACATGTATAATTCTGTTACATTTGGCCAGCTCAGCAGGTACACGTGGCTCTCCAATTAGATAACTCACCTGTACAGTGATTTGATTGGCCGTTAGTAGTTAGCAGTATGAATAAGTGTAAGAGAGAGAGAGAGAGAAGGTATGGAATATATACAATTTTTATTCCTTGCTTTGTAATTTCTTCTTCTTCCCCAAGTATTCTATAAAATTCCTCAACCCTAATTCTTCAATTCTTCCCCAAATTCTTCTGTTATCTCTTATTCTTTCTGAATTGCTTCAGTAACAATGGAAAATCCTTCTCGAAATGTTAATATGCCAGAATTAATGGGAAAGGGACCCAACAACTTGGTATCAGAGTGCATGGATCCGCTCACTGAGGTTGACGAGGAGCAGCAGTCGAGCAACAACTATCGGCCGGAATCTATGGTGGATCGATAATCTTAGGCTACAGATCTGAGGGTTCAGAATTTGGAAGGTAAATTTCTTCAACTCACACAGATGTTTGAGTGCATGATGAAGGAAATGAGTAGATCTATAAGGGAGACTGAGCCTCTCCTTCCTAATCCTATCCCTGTTAATCCCTGTCCCTCCATGGTCATGTCCCTCCATGGAAAGGCTCAGTCACCCTCCATGGTCATATCCTAATCCCATCCCTATTAATCCTTGTCCATCCCTATTAATCCTTGTCCCTCCATGGTCATGTCAGGAGCCCAGAGTCTGGAGTGGAACCCTAATTATGCAAGCCAAATTCCACAGAGTTATCAAAACCAAAATTTACCAAACTACACACAGCCATCTGTGACAAACCTTCCCACGTCATCATTACCCCCACTGAACCAAAGTGTATCCCTCCCACCTTTCAATCTCCATAACTTCCAAGAATGATGAATTAATCCACCAAATACCAACCATAACTTCACCAATTTAGCTTCCAACAACCCCATGAGCATTGACAATTCACAACAGTTGATCCTGCCCCTGCCACACTATGGAGCCAGCAGGACAACACAAACCAAACCTGGGGCAAACCCACCTTGAGGCTAAAATTACCTGAGTATGATGGAGGCCCAGATGTTGAGGGTTGGCTCCTGAGAATTCATCACTGCTTTAATTTTTACCACATACCTGAAGAGGAGAGAGTGAGAGTCTGCTCTGTCCAGATGAAGGGAAGAGCTGCTTACTGGTTTGATTGGCTTATTCAAATTAGAGGTAGACTTATGACTTGGGCATATTTCTATCAAGCCATTAGGCTCAATTTTGGGCCCTCATAATTCACCAATTATGCCATGGAGTTGAAAAGACTAACTCAAGATGGGATGGTGGAAGAATATAACTCTCAATTTTAGAGTCTCTCCAAGAAAGTCAGTGGCACTAAGGAACCTGATCTAGTTGGCCAGTATATAGGAGGCTTGAGAGATGAGATTAGATATGAGTTACTTGTGGCAAATCCTCCTACATTGCCCTTGGCCATGCAGCGGCCATGCAGTGGGCAATACTGTATGAAGCTAAGCTACTTTCTCTCAATAAGGGACACAAAACTCAGATGTATCCAAATCGAGTAACACCCCTCCACAGTACTTTCCACCCCTCCAGTAATGAAGGTGACAAGAAAAAACTGAGTTACCAAACTGTTAATTCACTGTTACCTACTGACAAGCCAATAGCCTCTACCATCTCTCCTAAGGAGCTTGATAGAAGGAAAGGGCTGGGTTTATGCTTCACTTGTAATGAAAAATGGTACAGAGGGCAGAGATGCAAAGAGAAAAAGTTGTTCATGTTGATCAGTGACTTTAAAGAACCAAAAGTAGTTGAAGAACCAAAAGAAGTCTCCATTGAAGACTCAAAAAAAACACCACAACCAGGGACATTTGCCATATCCTTATAGGCTCTCTCTGGAACCTTGCAGCAGTCGACCATGAGATTGAGGGGAAGCATACACAACAAACCAGTGATGATACTAGTGGACTTAGGCTCCCCTCATAACTTCATAGATAGCAAATTCTGTGAGAGGATTGGGCTTCAGGTGACAAATAAAGAAGGGCTTGAAGTGATAGTGGCTAATGGGGACAAGCTTCAGAGTCAAAGAATCTGTCAGAAGGTTGCAATAGACTGCCAAGAAAGGAAAATAGTAGTTGACTTATTACTGCTACTTATAATTGGGTGTCTGGTGGTCTTAGGGGCTAATTGACTGGGAACACTAGGTGATATCTTATGGAACTTCAGGGATTTGATTATGAGATATGAAGATCAAGGGGTCATCCATATCTTTAGGGAGTTACAAACTCAGAAAGAGACCTTAAATGAAGCTCATAGCAAGGACTTGAGACATGGAGCACAAATATACATCATCCAGCTCTGTGCAGTGCAAGCTCAACCCCAGGATGAAGACAACAACCAGGAATTGACACAGCTCCTAGACTGGTATAACCATCTATTTGAAGAACCTAGAGAGTTACCTCCTAAAATACCTTATGATCATATAATACCACTTCTTCCTGGTTCCTTACCTGTATGTTGTAGGCCATATAGGCAGCCCTATATTCATAAAAATGAAATTGAAAAATAGGTTCATGAGATGTTGGAAACAGGTATCATAAGGCCTAGTAGTAGTTCATACTCATCCCCTGTAATCCTCCTTAAAAAATCAGATGGTAGTTGGAGGATGTGTATAGATTATAGGGCCCTTAATACTAGCACTATTAAGGACAAGTACCCTATACCCTTTCTTGATGAGCTAAGTGGAGCTCGCATATTCTCCAAATTAGACTTAAGATTAGGATATCACCAAGTAAGAATGCAAGAAGAGGACATCCACAAAACTGTCTATAGAACCCATGAAGGCCATTATGAATTCTTAGTTATGCCATTTGGCTTGACTATTGCCCCTTCCATATTTTAAGCCATGATGAATGATGTATTTAGAGAGTATCTTAGAAAATTTGTGCTAGTTTTCTTTGATGACATCTTAGTCTACACCCTTAAAGAAGAAGATTATTTTGTGCATTTAGAAAAATTCCTACAGAAACTTGATAAACACCAGCTGAAGATTAAAAGAAGCAAGTGCCATTTCCTTCAAAAGCAAGTGGGTTATCTGGGCCATGCCATCTCTGGCCAGGGAGTGGAAGTAGATGGGGACAAAATCTAGGCAATAATCAATTGGCCTATACCTGTTACTCTCAAAGACCTGAAAGGATTTTTAGGCTTAACATGGTACTACAGAAGATTCATCAGAGGATATAGGAGTCTGGCCAAGCCCCTAACTGAACTTCTCAAGAAGAATGCCTTCCTGTGGAACAGCGGAGCCCAAGAAGCTTTTGAAGTATTGAAGAAGTCCCTAACTGAACCTCCTGTGTTATGCATGCCCAACTTTCAAAGGAGTTCATCCTAGAGTGTGATGCTTGTAAAGAAGGAGTGGGAACAGTACTCATGCAAGAAGAAAGACCTATTGCCTACCTAAGCCAAGCTCTTAAAGGGAAAGCCAAAGTCCTCTCCACCTATGAAAAGGAGTTGTTAGCCATCTTACTGGCAGTTAAAAATGGTCCCAATATCCATGGGAATGGGTCTTCGTCAGCAGAACAAACCACAAATCATTGAGATTCATGCTGGAACACAAGGTTTATACTGATGCTCAGTATAAGTGGATGTTAAAACTACATGGCTTTCATTATAGGGTAGAGTACAAGAAGGGGAAAAATATGGCTGCAGACAGCTTATCCAGAAGAGGAACTGCTACTCTCTCTGTTGTCACTATGGTTACTGTAGGGTAGATACCACAATTCAAGAAGGAAATAAAAAATTCAGCATATTATTCAAAGAAGAGGGAAAAGTGGGAGCAAGGGAAGTTAGATACCACTAAGTATACTATGGTGGATAAGCTTCTCTACTACAAAAATAGACTCCTGGTAGACCCACCATCCAAATTTGCTTATTTGATGCTAAAGGAACACCATAATGGGCAACAGGCAGTTCATTCAGGAGCTACTAAAATACTGCACAAAATCAAAAAGGTTTGCTATTGGAAGGGATTAAAAAGGGCAGTTCAAGATTATATAAGAGCTTGTGACCCTTGCTAAAGAAACAAAAGTGAAAATGTATCCCCAGCTGGTCTGCTACAACCCTTGCCAATTCCGGAGAGGGTGTAGGAAGATATATCCATGGACTTCATAGAAGGACTTCCTCCTACCCATTACAAGACCACAATCCTGGTAGTGGTAGACAGCTCACTAAATATGTGCACCTCTTTTCATTAGGGCATCCTTACACAGTGCCATGGTTGCCCAAATATTCTTAGATGGGGTTTTCAAACTTCATGGGATGCCTAAAACTATAGTTACTGATAGAGATCCTCTTTTTACTAGCCAATTTTAGAATGATTTCTTCAAATTATAGGGCACTCATCTGCAATTTAGTTCAGCCTATCATCCCCAAACGGATGGACAGACTAAAATTACCAACAAGTGTGTGGAGGGCTACCTGAGGTGTTTCTATGGCCATAAGCCAATGGAATGGAGCAAGTTTTTATAATGGGCAGAGTACTGGTTCAACACCAACTAGCACTCCACCATCAACACCACTCTATTTGAAGCAGTTTATGGCAGACCCCTACCCCACATACTCACCTATGTGCCAAGTTTGACACAGGAAAAAAGAGGTAGCAAACAACTTAGAATCCAGGGATCATGCTTTATAACTCCTAAAGGATAACATGACTCTAGCTCAGAACAGAATGAAGAAGTTTGGGGACAACCATCGAACTGACAGAGAGTTTGAAGTGGAAGATTGGGTCTATCTGAAACTGCAGCCTTATAGACAGATCACTGTTGGATAAGAAGGCCCCAGAAACTCTCCCCAAAATACTTTGGTCCTTACCAAATCGTCACTAAGGTTAGAGCAGTAGCCTACAAGCTTGCCTTACCTGAAGATTCCCAGATACACCCAGTATTTTATGTCTCCTAGTTGAAGAATACTATCATCATCCTGTTCGACGTAACAAAAGGTTGAACAAAAATTTTGTTTTATTGAACGTATAAGGTATCTGTGTACAAAGAAGGAAGTCCTAAACAGGATATTCTAAGTACAGGGAGAAGTGGTTTCTGGGAAAATATGGCGGTGGAGATCGAGCACTACAGCGGCTCCTTTACTCCGTTGACAATCTGACGACGAATCAACCTTGCTATGGCTCTCTGGCACCTATGATGGGACTCTAGGGTCACCGATCAAGAGGTTGTCTGGATGAGAAGATCCTTTGAAGATGGTTGATTGGTTGGTTCTTTAGTTGATAGGTGGATGAGGGTAGTCGACTCTTCATGGAAAGAGATCGCTGCTCCTTTGAAGATTGTCGATTATCAATGTTCCCTCTCTTTTTTCCTTTTTTTATTTTTATCCTTTTTTGGTGGAAGAAGAACTCCTTTTATTTATAGATAACCGAGCACATATGCGATGTGCATTAGGGTTCTTGAGATATGAAAGAATCTGCCATCATTATATGGTGCGGGCTTCTGCAGTGCTGATACGTGGCGGACATCGAGATTTCCCTCAAACGAGATCTCTAGTGGTAATAAACATAACCGAAGGAGACGACACGTGGCGCATGCCGATTTGCTTGCTCGGATACAGCCGAGTAAATCTTAGGATTTTATCCTAGATTTGGAGTCTAATTGATCCTCGTCTAAGATTTAAATCAATCTGATATGATATCAATCATAATTTAATCCTAATCTTCTCGGCAAGAGATAGTTTAAACAAACCAATTGGGGTGGACCCATGCTTTCTGTGCCTCTGGTTAGGACTAAGTGCTGCAGTGCTTCCGGGGCGACGAGTAGACCGTGCTTCTGGAGACGACGGAACCTCTGTGCTTTCAGGCGATGAGTGGACTTATCTTCTAATGACGATGAGACTTTTGTACATATAGAGCAACTTATGAAGCTGTGTTTCGGGCAACCAGAGTCACTATGCTGTAGGCGACAAGTAGGCTTGTGCTTCAGGTTGGCGAGGTTACTGTGCTTTAGGAGCGACAGGTTGACTTGCATTGGTTGCGATAGGAGTTCCCAAGTCTATTATAGAGAAGTGACTTAAACTTTTGATCCAGAGCAGACGACTGCGTCGTAGGAATGGAGATGGTGTAAGCATATCACCATCTTGTGCCTCATGCGGACGCAGGTAAGTAGCTGCTCCTCAGAACAGTAAAGGCGTTGGCTGCGAAGGGAAGGGTATGACACCCTTGTGTGTCTAAGATTGGCGCAGGCAGATAGCTGCTTCTCTAAAGTGAAGACACTGGCTTCTGAAATAAAAGAAGGGGATAGGGGCCTACCACCATCTTGTTTCTGAGGTTGGCGCAGGCAGGTAGCTACGTCTCTGGCTCGAAGGCTCTGGCTTCTTCAAAGTGAAGAGCGATAAATACCTGCTCTTTAAGGAATTCCCTCTTAATTGACACCGTAATATGGGCAATTCCAAGGGTCTAAGACTAACATTCAAAGTTCTGAGTCTTAGGTTTATCCCACTAATACGGGAATTCTGACCGTCGGCCATGTGGCGTACGCTCTCAGCCACTTTCGTTCCTATAAAAAGGGAAGTTCTCATCTGAAGAGTCGTTTTCTTCTTCTCGGCATCCTTCACTACCATGCAACATCTAAACTTAACTTTGAGTGGCGATCGACATTGTGTAAGTTGGCTGCTGGTTGAGGCTTCTCTCGTTTGTAGGAGCCACATTCTTATGGAGGAACTCTGCGTATAAGGAGCCATCACGGACCTTGAGAAGTATGCAAATGTCCTTCTTAGGGAGTTCGACTCTAAACGACGTCTAAGGGATGTGGGAGATCCAAGCCACGGGTTCGAGATCGATTTCTCATCCGATGAATAGCCGGCCTTACTCTGCCGTGATCTTTGGAAGCAATGGGGCTTCGTCGTGCTCTGGTTCTGGGTCTTCCACTGCTTCTGTATATATTGAAGCCCTAGCCTCTCTTGGTGACAAGAGGGTTGGCTCTGATGACGCTGTAAGTCGGTGGGGAAGAGATTCTGATGTAGACTGTATATATCTCTTCTGCCCATGACGATCATACTGTGAAGGTTGTCTATCGAAGACGATCCTTCCCTTATGTTCATAGAAATTTCTATTCTCACTTGTGTAATAAAGACCTTGTAATTGATCCTTGTAAATGAGATTCAAGAAGCTTCTTTATTATGTATTTGCGATAAACCTGTGTAATAGGCCCTTGTAGCTACGATCAATAAGAAGAGTGCTTTTCTGAACATTATTCTGAGAATGTTTTCGTCCTAGGTTGGTCTGTGCATCTTACTGTCTGCGCCTCTACGATGTTAGGTCGGTAGTGGGGACACTAACATGTTCCATATGTCATCTGGACCATGGTTGGAAGAGGGTGGGCAACGAGAGCACCCTCGTGCGCTTTGTATCAGCTGTAGTTTTTCATGCTTCTACAAGACCACCTTCAAAGTGTCCCGAATTTGGGTCAAGCTCGGGGCACTTTGAAAAGAAGCATGACGCGTGTCTCCTCCTTTTTTGTAGAGGACATACCCATCACCTCCTGCGGACAGACTGACGATGTGCTTAGGCACCAATATTAAATGCGTTAAGCGGTCTCCTCCTTAAGCGTGATCACGACTCCTCGTATCATGCGAACGTTCATCATGATCCTTTTTTTTCTGAACCCAAGTCGTCCAAGGCATTTTGTCTTCTCTCACGAACGTGTCCTTTCTTATAAGTAGGCATTTTGGGGTAGAGAGAACCTTCCTGCCTTCATATTTTCTTCAACAGTCTACGCCAGAGTTCTATCTTTCTTCAAAACCCTAGCTTTTTGCTATGGCCTCTAAGAGATTCGAAACTCTAAAAACACCTGTAGCTGGCTCTCCGAGAACCTTTGGTGGTGTAATCGTTTCTCCTCGATCTGTAGCAAGGGGTAACCTTCGAACAACCACGAAGCCGACGAGGGCATCTGAGATCTCTATCATAGAGCAAACTATCAAAGAGGGGACGAGCAGTCATCCGGCTCGAGGCAAACATTTGGCTTCTGAGGATGTCGCCATCGAGCAACTCTTCATTAAGGAAGAAGTACGACCTCCTGTTGTCGGTAAGCATCTGACTTAATTTTTTGATTTTTACCATAAATGGCGTACTTTCTGCGATATGGTCTTGAAGCGGCATTTGGTATTTTCGTCTTGATGATGTTGCTTTTAAAGACATACAGACTTTCAATGCCTAACTTCTCATCCTTCTGGCATCTTTTATGCAGTCCCTGTACCTCCAGCTTTCCTCAGGGACTTCATTTTGGCTTTAACCGTAGGCACAGAAGGGAGTGGTGCCAGAGAGACATTTGCCCATTCTTTTACTCAGTGACTCGCTTTCGGTCAATCAAGAAGTCGTCTGGCCATAATTAGGGAGCAAGGCCTTACCTATCTCCGTCGCATGATGGATCGAGGCCGGTTGTCGGATACTCGCAATACTGTCGAAATGCTGAAACCTCGTTTCTTATTCGGCGATGAATTGGTATTGGAGAACGCAACATTTTTAGACATCACCGAAGACTGGTATTTCGACAACGCCGGTGACACTCCTTTATTCGTGCCTTCCGTTTCTCATTATTTCCCACTTTCTATTTTCTTCTGCCTATCGGAAACGCGCAACATATACTGGGATCTGACATCCGAATGCCAGAACCTGCTAGTTGGCCGTATTGAGGAGGAAATTTGTTATAATCCAAAGGACTATTTCTGTGTTGTGCCTGTGGGTTTACCTACAATGTTACGCGTCCTGCTCCCCATCCAGGTATCGGAGGAATTCGCTGCTGAAATGTACCCCTATCATGCTTCTCTTTTTGCTGACAGGCTATTATTTGCCTGTTGTACGTACCCGAAATATGACTTTCATGCGGATGGCTGGATTCATCCTGAATTAGAGTGGAAGGCCTTGTCCCTCTAGGCAATAAGCAAGTTCAGGGAAGACTTGAAGGAAGCGAGTATTTACCGCTGTGTTAGAGCCTCTGTGTACGGAATCACTATCAACCGTGCTCTTTTTCTCGCCCTGCTGGAGATGTTCAATCATCATACGGGATGTTCTTTACTCCTTATGGAGAGTTGGGTTTAGCTCTTCACGAGCTGCGTGCACTATCCAAGCTACCATGGGGAGATCAGCCTTATGAGGAGTACACTCTCTGTAAGGAAGAGTTCCTCTCTTTGGAGATTGGGCATCCTGTTATGATGAATGTATACAAGGAGCTATTATGTCATTATTATTTGTGTAAATATCAAGACCAGGCACATGACCTGCCCCAGATCCAAGCTTGGGTAATTTATATTTTTATTCGGACTCCCTCGACGTCGGGGATGCCTTACTATACCACGCGCCCAGCGTATACTTTCGACGAGGTAAATGAAATGATGAACGCCATTGGGGTGTCAGCTCCGTCTGTTGATGCCGAGGGTAGTCCCAATTCTAATATTCATAGCTTCTTCAGCCAAAATCTGGTCCCATTGAGCCCAAAAGCGACTTTGGCGGCCTTCTTTATGGTATGGTTGCAGATGGTCGTAGTACCAGGGGGCTCTAGTCCAGCTGGTCGAATTAACCAAGATCTGATCCTGCCCACTGTTGGGCTTGCCTTTAAGAAATCATTTTCGTTATTACCGGTGATAGTGTGCAATCCACTGCACGGCTTAAGGGAATTTTCCTAGAAGATTCTTGATTGTGTAGGGAGTGGAGAGGACTTCCCACCAGTTGAGCTTCCTTACCACTATCTGATGGGTTGTTTGGCTCTTCATCGTCCTGGTCTGATAAAGCCCGACACAGTTTTGGGATATGAGGCAGGGGATGCAACTCTGCGCAATTATGAGTGCGCGGAGTGGGTCCCTCGGGATCTTCCCACCTGTCGGTGGATGTTGGGCCGGTTAGACAAATATGCCATCTACTAGGTCCCGCCCTCCCTCCGTGGCTTCCGTTCAGACGAGAAGTTGGTGGACGCGAATCTGACTGCTGGGGCATTCTTCTGGTTGCAGTCCATCCGTCCTTCTCACCTGGTGTATAGAAATCAGAACCGGATGTTTTAGAGCCCTATTTACCTAGTCGTTTCGCTCGCCAATTTGGCTATAGCCAGGCGTTGGTGGGTAATCCGAATCTCTGTCTTGGGCATGAAGGTAGTCTCTTGGACGGTGCTTGGGCTTGGTATTATTATAATGCCAGTTGTACCGAGGCAATATTTACCATCCCTCATTTACAGGGAGGTGGGAATCTTCCATACTCAGCTGCCCAGCTCTACTGTGTATACAACACCTTTCTGCCGGAGTATGATCGTCAGCGGAGTCTGCTCGAAAGGACGAAGTTTGAAACCCGTCCTTCGCCTTTTCTATTTCAATCAGGAACGTCACCCTCCGAGAGTGAAGCCAATGATGGTTCTAGCTCGTCTGCAGAGGAGAGAGGAGGGACGAGCTCTTAGTAGCTTGCGGGAGTGTCCGGCTTTGCTTGGGGGAGTTTCTTCTCCTACGAAAAGAGCCAGAATGATTCCTGCGTCTGCAAAGGATGTAATGGCATGCTACGCTGGGTCTCCCTCTGGAGTAAGTCCTCTTATTCTTCGAACTCGTTCGTCCTTTTTGCATCTTATAATTGAGTGGTTTGAACAGGTGGGACCTTCTTGGTCAGCATGGGAATTTCCTAAAGAACCTGCGTCTGCTGCACCCCGACACTTGGGGACGGATGAGGGGGATGCTATCATTGCTTGCTTTACTCTGGAGTTCTAGAGGGCTTTTGGACCTGTCGAATTCGTCTCTTCCATTGGTCAGAGAGGGACCTGCTACAAAAGAAATTATGGTCGGGGTGGTGTAGTTGGAGGATTCGTCTTCGTGCGGCTCGGTGCGGGAGCTGATGCTCTGACTGTCGGGCAGGCGACTGACAATAAGACCTTCGAGGCCACGGCCCAAGGAATTGCTGTAGGGCCGATCTCAATGGTAAAGGGGGCTGTGGAGGCAGTCGAGCCTTCCAAACCATCGAGCGTCTCATCGGCAACTCCTTTTGCGTCTGCTCTGGTACATGAGCAACGTCTGGTCCTTACTTCCGCTCCTGGTCCTTGGGTCTTAGCTTCTCTAGTGACTTCAGTGAGTCTTGCCGACAAGGAGTACTGCGTCCAGCTTTTGTTGAGGCCATTCGCAATGCTCTGACTCATGGTACGGAGAGCGCCTCGCACGACCAGCCGTTGGACGGGTGGATCCGGGACTTAGTGGAAGGTTAATTGAAGATCTTGTGCGATTATCCGGAGTACGAGGCTCAAGTCATAATTACGAAAGGTCAGTTGGCTGATTTGCATGCTATTACTTTGGAACTTCACGATCTTGATGACAACCTGCAGACCTTAGCCGCGGCAGAACTAAAGAAGATAGCCTCTGAAGAATCTCGCCAAGAGTAGAAATACAAGGATTTTTCTGACCGACTTGTGGAAGTCGAATCAAAGATTGTCGAGCTGGCCAGTGCCGAAGGGGCTCGAGTCCGCCATCGTGCGACCATGGAGGAGTACTACAGAGACCTTCGTGAATAGATCCGGAAGCTGACGGATGCCCTGGCCCTTGCTGAGTGTGACCTAAAGGAATCAAATGACCAGGGGGAAGTCCTTCACCAACGTTCGGAGGCTCTGACTCAAGAGAGTGCGGATATCAGTACTCGTCGGGCCGAATTGGCTCTTGTACGTCAGGCTTGAACCCCTGTCAGAGATGAGACTACCAGATGCCAGGAGGCCGACAAAAGATATCAGCCCCTGTTTTTCAAAATTGATTTAATTAGTATTAATTAGTTGCTAATGACATGTTTAGCTTTAAAATAATTTATTATGATTTTTAGGAATTTTCTAGAATTTTTAATAATTTTTTAAAATAGTTTTTAAGTTAAATTATATCATTTTGTAATTAACTAAATTGTTTTAATAGCATTTTGTAAATATTTAAATTGTTTTAATAGTAGTTTGTAATTAATTCAAATGTTTTAATTAGTTTTTGCAAATACTTAAATTGTTTTAATGTCAGTTTGTAAATGTTATTTGCAAACTTAACCTAAGGAGGGACCTAAACCTAAATACCTAAATCCTAGGGACCTAACTGAAAACCTACCTACCCACCCCCGACGACCGCCAGCTACCGACGACCGGCCAGCTGTGCCGCCATTTTCGACCGACTTCGACCCCAGCCGACTTCCTAACCCTATAAAACGACCCCCCTCACTTCCCTCGACCCACCACCACCACCACGACCCATCTCAGCCCAGCTCCGCCCACTTTCTCCTCCATTTAGCTTCGCCGTAACCCCAGCTCCGACGAACCCCCCGTCCAGCCTCCACAACAGTCGCCACCGCCATCAACCACCACCCAACGGTTCACCACGACGAGCTGAGTCCAGCGCCGCCCGAGCGCCTCGCCGACGACGTCTCCTCCTCCGCCCATCCACCTCCACAAACCCTAACTCGATCGGACACGTAAGTTACAGCTTCAAATCGTGTCGTGCATGTCTCGTTTTCACATACGTGACTCTCCAGGACACGAGCAGTACGTTGGTATGTCTGGACACGTCCGACTCGACTCGTGCGTGTCATGCGTGGCCAGGACACTCGGACTCGCTAGTTTTTTCGTGTCCTTAACTGTCAGGACAAAAAACCGTGCTATCGGGTTTAAACCCGTTAACCTAAAACCTAAATAAATCTAAACTAAACCCTACCCCTAATACACAGAGCGGGCTGACCCCCTGGCCAGCTCGACTGAGCCCGAGAACTCGACCCCCCCTGGGCCGAGTTCGAAACCCCCCTGTTGTTCTATTTTATTTTCCTTTTCCTTTTTTTGTTTTCTTTTGTTTTATTTTATTTATATATATTTATGTATATATGTATTTTTTTTTTTATGTATATATGTATACATGTACATGTATATATATATATATATATATATATATATATATATATATATATATATATATATATATATATATATATATATATATATATATATATATATATATATATATATATATTACATATATATATATAAAATATATATATATATATATATATATATATATATATATATATATATATATATATATATATATATATATATATATATATATATAAATTATATATATATAAAAATTATATATATATATATATATATATATAAATTATATATATATATATATATATATATATATATATATATATATATATATATATATATATATATAAAATATATATATATATATATATATATATATATATATATATATATATATATATATATATATATATATATAATTTATATATAAATTATATATATATATATAAATTATATATATATATATATATATATAAATTATATATATATATATATATATATATATATATATATATATATATATATATATATATATATATATATATATATATATATATAAATATATATATATATATATATATATATATATATATATATATATATAAAATATATATATATATATATATATATATATATATATATATATATATATATATATATAAATTATATATATACTGTATTATAAGTATATATACTATATTTGTATATATATATATATATATATATATATATATATATATATATATATATATATATATATATATATATATATATATATATATATATATATATATATATATATATATATATAAATATATATATATATATATATATATATATATATATATATATATATATATATATATATATATATATATATATATATATATATATATATATATATATATATATATATATAGTACTTTATTATATTATATATGTTTTTTTTTATATGTGTATATATATATATATATATATATATATATATATATATATATATATATATATATATATATATATATATATATTTTTTTTTTTTTTTTTTTTTTTTTTTTTTTTTTTTTTTTTTTTGGGTGTCCGTGCATCCCCATCAACCCCGTGGCCACTGCCACCCAGCCGGGTTGATGCGGGAGGGGGGGCTCGATCCCGGGTCTCCCCGCCGAGAGCCCCCCCCTCGTGCCACTCGCGCTACGAGCGCCGGACATATATATATATATATATATATATATATATATATATATATATATCTATATATATATATATATATATATATATATATATATATATATATATTTTATATATATAATTATATATATACTATTATATATTTGTATACAATATTTGTATATATACATATATTTTATAGTTAATATTTCTTATATAAATATATGTATATTAATATACGTATATATATATCCATTATATATATAAATATCTATATATTTATATGTATATATATAAATATTGTAGTTATATATTTATATATATATATTTCAAATTCTACCTTGCACAAAATATTGTTATGTAGAATTTTACAAGATTATTTTATTATATATTTTGTGACTTGTATATTTTTACCACTTTAAAAATATATTATTATTATTTTTTAATTCCTGTATTTTTAATTGTTATGGCCAATTGCTGTCCAAACCTAGCTTGGGTTTTTGGGCCCAATTGTGTCTAATACATTCAGAGTCTATACAAGTAATATTGGTCTTGATTCATGGATCTGGGTCCTGTATCTGGACTTCGGTTCAATTCGAATACATGGACAAAAATAGTAAATAATTAAATAATTATTTTCCAGAAACTGTTGTTTGCTGTTGTTGAATTTTTATATATGTTTTAGATGCTGTAAAAATCAGGAAAAAATTATATTTGAATACATTGTTAATTTAGACAATTTATTATAATTGTTCTAGCATTTAACTAGTACTGTTGGTATTTTATAAAAATAGGAAAACAGAACTCATTTTCAGTATATTTATGTTTGCTGATTTTTAATAAATATTTATGAGGATTTATAAATTCCAAAAAAATTAGTATAAATTCCTATAATTCACAAGGATCATTTTGTTACTTTATTTTATGTAAAATAGAGCTTTTTGTCTATCTCAAAAATTGTTAGATCATAGTGTACAGTTTGATTTAATTATGGCATAATTACGACTTGCAACTTATTGTGTTGTTTTATGTTTTAGTCGTATTGGACCTCACCCCGCACTAGTGTAAAGACCCTAGAAAGTTAGTTTGAGTATTGTGTCACCCCAAATTGGTCTCCTATGCTAAAGTCATAATTTGGCTAGGTGTCCAATCAGAAAGTCGTATTGTACCACTAGTGTCGTAGTGTTTAACTTAGTATAAAACTAAATTTATGTATTTATTTCTATAGTGACGAGTTACCAGGCATCTATAGCATTTTTATCGCTGCTTTGCTTTGCTAGAGGCAAGTATTTTCTACAAACTTTACATACTGTTACAACATTGAACTGCGAATCCAACCATGTTAAATGCTGATCCTTGGGGTAGCAAGTTAAATCTTCACATGTTGTATTACTTTCTTATCCCTACCATGTTTAGAACAGTTTTATATCTCTCACAAGATTAGAATCTGGGTTATGAAGAAACTGATAGTTGAGTACGTGATCATGCCCCCTCTACAATACCGAGCAAAGTTTCATTTATATGTTACTGCGCCGTAGGCCTTTATCTCAAAGCTGTATTTGTGTGTATGTACATCTATCGCCTTTACACTTGTACAAAAGTATATTTCATTATGTGCCCCTGCACATTGTACACTTATTGACGATTACATACCTACTACAGTTTTAAAAATTATATATATATCTGTCTCTATGACATATGTGTCCTTGCCATGATAGATTATGATATGCCATGATTCCAGTTTATCACATTCTTGTTCATTTCATGTTTTGTATGTTTAGTTTGCTAGAATCAGTACTTGCTCCCGTCCTGACAGGATAACGTTGTAGATATACTTACTGAGGAGGAGTTGCTCTGTGATTCGTATTATGGAGTTACTGCCGAGGACCAGGCTTTACCTTACGAGGATGTACCTGCGGAGAACCTCGTCTAGTTATCTATTTGCTTTAGACTTTTGAGAGTAGTCATGTATTAGAATATGTATTTTGTAACTGGACCTGTATCCAGTTTTATATTTCAACTTGTACTTGGACTTATTATATGAGATGACTTTTGTGTTTGGATCATCTATGACTCTTCTTCATTTATAGAACTGTTAGCACATTTAGTCTTATCTTGTTATCTCTAGAACAGCTTACTGCGCTTTATCTCAAGTGTAGGCTGGACATGACTCGGCCCGGCCCAACAATTTGGGTAGCGGGTCGTGTCAAATGGGCCCGCGCATGTATCGTACAGAGGAGGGCTCATCTGGTGAGCCAACTGGAAGACCTTCAGGACCAGTCTTCTCAGTTTTCATTTCTTACTTTTTTTTGGTCCTTCAACGTGTGTGGGATCACATGCTCATTTTATATTAGAAAACATTGCCTTCTTTGTATCTGGAGTTTCTGTTTTCCTTTTCTGTTTTGTCCCTCTTCAAGGTATAGATCCTGTACGGGGGTGAGAATTCCATCAGGGGGATAATTCCCGTAGGGACAAGGTGTTTGCTCAAAGGTTATGTGGACATGACAAACATGAGAGTTTTTGTTAGAGAGACTTTCCTAACTCAGAGGTGATATGGACATGGCAAGGATAGACTCTTCTGGGGTATAGAACGACTCAGAGGTAATATGGATGTGAAGGGTTCTATAGATGATGATTGTGGGGAATCGTTAGGGAAAAGGGACGTTGCTCAGAGGTTATATGGACATAGCAAGCATCCTTCTTCCTAGAATAATAGTTTAGAGGTAATATGGACGTGACTATTTTTTTCTTAGGGACTTGTGACAACTTTGGGGTTATCATAACGGGGTGACTACTCAGAGGTAATATGGACATGGTAGACATAATGTAGAATAACACTTCAGAGGTAATATGGACGTAAAATATTTTCTAAAGATTATGACAGCTTACAGCTATTGTGGAGGAGGTGACTACTCAGAGATAGATAGTACATGGTAGACACATCTTAGGATAACATTTCAGTAGTAAGGTCATAAAATGTTTCCCGAGAGATTCACAATGATTACTGGTTCATCATGTCGGGAGCCTGGTCCGAATGGACCCTCATGACTCTGTCTTGAGGCATGGAGAACGGGACGAGCCCTTGAGCATTGCCCCGTACTGGCGAAAGGTTGACTACCTCCATCATCACCTTTGGAATAGGGATAACGCCATCTTATATCTATGCTGCTAGAAAACTCCCTAACTGGAGAGTAACCATGTTGGCCGTGATGGTCTTCTTTTCGTAATCCAACGATATAACGTTGGCGTTAATGAGGCATTGAATTTTCCCCTTCAACACATAGTAGTCCTGTGTTGAGTGATGGACGTACTGGCGATAATGGCAGTACTTGGGATGGTCTACTTTTTCTACTTCATCAGGACGCCTGGGTGCCGGGATCGACAGTTTGCCACTCTTCGTAAGCATATCAAAGAGCTCCAGCGTATTCTCGTCATTAAATGAGTAAGTCTCCCTCGGCCTCTGCGCTTCCGCAGACTTGGGGTTCGCAGCTGCTGAACCTTTGGAGATGTTACCGGTCATGGCTTGCTTGCCTTTTCCGTCTTTAGGGTTGTTGCTGGACGAGCGTCTCCCCTTGTCTTCGGGCTCAGAAAAGTGCAGCCCTAGAAGCTGCACGTCCTAAGCATTCCTTTGTGCGACATCTGCCTATGTAATGAAAGGCGTCCACTCCGTGCATGGAGCGTTGTGCCACAATTTTATAGCGGGCAGCTTGTTCTTGCGGCAGAAGTCTATAAGCATGGGTTCGGGCATGCCGGGTGGTTATCTGAGGTCCGCCTGGTGGAAGCGCTCGATGTATGCGCGGACAGGCTCTTTCTCCCTCTAGACAATTTCCATGAGGGTCTATATGGTCATATCTATGCCTCCTTCGTAGAATTATTCCACGAACCGAGTCTTCAGGTCTTCAAATGACGAGATACAGTCGTCCGAAAGACTACATAACCACTCATAGGCTACCCCCTGTACGGCTTCTATGAATATGTTGGATATGAGGGCGTCATCCTTTGCCAGGTGTCCTATTACTGAGGCAAAGTACCTCAAGTATTGTCGGGGAGACCCCTTTCCTTCATAAGGTGTAAGCGTCTGCGGATTGTATTTGGGAGGATAGACGATGTTGTCCCACTCGGCAGGGTATGGTTGCCGGATCCCCATCTTCCGGAGCGTTGCTTGCTTCTCTTTGGCATCATGACGAGCATACAGCTCTTTGATGGCCTGCTATATTTCGGCCGACATTACGGAGCCTGTAGCCGATGGAGTAGACGAGGACGGTCCTGCCTGATTAGCAGTAAGCAACCTGCAAGATTCGTCATTGTTTGGCGGATCACGCGCAGGTGTAGAGGCAGCGGGGGCCATGCTACTCTTGAGGTCGATTATAACCGAGGACAGGGTCTTCATGGTGTCCGTCAGCGTATCCAACTTTGTCTTGAGGACTTCGATACGTCTGAGTGCTTCGTTGTTATCTTCCTCATTGCCATCGGCCATGAACACAGACCTAGTATGAGGATGACTTGAGGGAGCCGTGGATCCTTCACTTTCTGGCTCAGACGCATGAGTCTCACTGTCCTGAGGATATACCGTAAGATTATGATCTTCTTCGGACTCAGTATGGTAGCTACCCCCGGTCTGGTGACTGGCTACACCAATGGAGACATTCGTGTCATATTGCGCCTCGTCAGATTGGAACATAGGGTTGTCGTACATGGTAGGAGGCTGGCTAGCCCCAGTTTTTGACAAGGCACCCAATGCAGATTTAGAACGAGTACCTTAGAACACACCTGCATCGGATACCTTAGCTTTACTGTTCTCTGACCTCCTCTTCGGTTTAGCAACCGATACAGAAGGATCCTGGGAGGGCTTCTTGAAAGCTATAGAACCCTGCTTCACGTAGCATGTGGCGATGCGGGGCTCGTCTTCTCTATGGCTTACCGACCCCCAGTTAGGCCTCTGGTGTGGATTTGGCGTGGAGTAGAGCCTCTGGAAGACGGAGCGCCTGCTCGGCGATGGCACAGCCGTCTGCTGACAACGGTAGTTGATGGTAATCTGGGTATAAGAGTACCTTAATTTAGGCACGTCTTGCGCCACAGATTCTTCTTCCGCTTGGAAGAGGGTTGGATCTTCTATCGTAGCATTCCTATTATACATGCAGGGAAGTTGCATGTAAGCACGGTCAGAGCGGGTATGGCAAGGAAGCCTCTTGTCGCTCCTGCGAACACACTGCTCGCATGGATCCCTTTCCGTGGGAAGTACCCCTGGCTTGGTTTACGTACATGAGTATCCCAGTAGAAGGAAGATTCGACTGGTTGAGGCATCAGAGCATAAGAGCCAGGCTTGTATAGCTTTCCGTTGGATGCACGTGTTACTGTCAACACGGGCCTCTGGTCTGCTGCAGGTTTCACACGCTTGTTGTACGGGGCACGAGCCACCTGGGATCTCTTCCTACTACCTCCAGTGGACGAGTAGTATTCAGAGTCTGTCAAAGGTTTACCTGAAGGAAAAACGATTTTGTCGAAGACAGATCTCCTTACCGACAATACTCCGTCGTGAGGGTTGGACCGGTATGCGCTTTCTCGGGCATCGTTCCTTCGTCAGTTCAACCATGGAACCACCATCTTCTTCTCCATGCTTTTCAGTGATGGGAATCAGGCGAGGGGATAAGGCTATAGCAGCCAGGATCTTCTCTGTAGCCTTGACATTAAGGGGGTCCTGAGACTCAGTTCCCGCCATCGTGCTTCTGGCTGTAGCCGTCTTAGGCCTCCAGACACGTCGAGTCTTCTTCGGTTGTATGAACTGCTTTAAAGTCTTTTAATTTTCATCAGATAGGAGACCTTCAGAAGCCTGTTGGTCAAAGCGTACGACCCCCATGTCTTGAGAAGCTCCCAGCAAGTTATCATCAGATTGTGTCACCGCCTTCTCGTTGGAGGAGAAGGTAGTCCCCAGCAGAGTTGCTATTTTGTTTGACGTAACAAAAGGTTGAACAAACTTTTTGTTTTATTGAACGTATAAGGTATCTGTGTACAAAGAAGGAAGTCCTAAACAAGATATTCTAAGTACAGGAAGAAGAGGTTTCTGGAAAAGTGTGACGGTAGAGATCGAGCACTGCAATGGCTCCTTTACTCCGTTGACGATCTGACGACGAATTAACCTTGTTATGGCTCTCTGGCACCTTTGATGGGACTTTGGGGTCACCGATGTAAAACTCCTAAATTTCTACTATTTTTTATAAATTTGGTACTGATTTTTTTTATTTTCTATTGTACGTCGCGTAGTTGTATTGTACGTCGTGCGCGGAATTTTGTTTTTCGTAATTGTTCGACGAGTACGAATATGGTCGAGCGTACATATTTTTAGAAAAATATTTTTCTATTTTATAGTTTCAAAATAATATATAGTAATTACTTTCATTTACTTAAGGTTGTGAAAAGCGTCGCATCGAGATTTTAAAAACATTATTTAATTTTATTATTATAAAAAGACGAGTTATTTTATTTGCAATTTAGGAAAATATGTTTCATAAAAATACCTTCTTCTCATGCAAATACGTAAAATGCAATTTATGTATAAATTGATTTTTGAATTATTTATTAATTATCTTAAATTTTGAAAAGGTATTTTTGAAGTAGATCCTATTAATATTAATTTGATTTTTTAAAATAATATTTTATTATTCCAAAATATATTTAAAATATTTATTAATTTTGAAATTATTATTATTAGTATTTTTGGAAAATATATTTTGAAATTATGGTGGCAATTTAAACCTTGATTTGAATGTATGGGTTTGATTTAAATAGTTTAAACTTAAGGATATAATTTATATTTAATTTGAGTTTCGATTATCCAGATTAAATTAATTAATATTTGGATTTGAATTTATTGAATTGATTAAATTAATGGATTGAATTATCTAATTAGGTTTAAATAAATCCTAATCCTTATCCAACTGGGAATTCCCACCTCCTATATAAGGAGAGGTACTCATCCATAAAATTCTACCATCCACAAAATTCTCCACCACCCACATCATTGTGTGCATCGTGTCCGTGTCCCCTACCCCCATCCACTATTTATCCCCTTGTACAAGTACATAAATTTTCTGCGTCCGACAACCCCGGACGTCAAACCATTCCGTGTCTCGTAGGACACCTCTCCAGACCCTCTCTGTTTTGTCGAACACGCCCGACCCAAACGAATTCCTAAATCTAACCCTAAGCCCTGTCCCGGTTCACCCCGACCCGTGGCCGACCCCATCATCGAAACCCTAGCCACCCGATCCTGTCCGTCCACCACTAACCATCACCACCATCATCACCGCCGTTACGCCACATTATTCTAGACCCCGCTCCGTACAGCCACCCGACCCCACTACGGCCTCCGCCTGTCCAGCTCCATCGCTTCTCGACCCACGACCACCAGACCAGCATCATCGCCAAACCCACCTATGCTACCAGCCTCACCCAATCACCACTGCCACCGTCATCGCGGCCATTCCGGCTGCTGTCACAACCACCGCCAAGGCCTCGTCCCTACCGCCATAAACAAAAACAAAAACAAAAATCAAAATCCAACACCACCACCGCGGCCATCACCGCGGCAGCCCACCACCATCACTCACCTCGCCGTAGCTCCGTCTCCAAGCGTCGGAGTAGCCATGTCCGCTGCCGCCATTGCCATTCACTTCTACCACCCGTCAACCCTCCACCGGCTGGATTCGCAGCCTCGGCCTGGCATCTCCGTCTCGTACGCCCGGCTGCCTCCTCCAGGTCGCGGATGGTTGATCTGCGCCCCGACGTCCATAGTCTCCGCCGCCAGATCCGTCCGGATCCGTCCATCTCCGCGTGCCGAGCCCTCACAGCACCGCATCCTGTCAGATCCGCCACCCTCTTCCCGTGCAACGCCTCCGCCCTCGAGAAACCCCTCTCCTCCACTCGAAGCCCTTGCTCCTCCGCTGAACAGCCTCACCCAATTACCGTCGCCACCATCATCGCGGCAATCCCGGCTGCTGTCACAACCACCGACAAGGCCTCTGTCACTCCCCGTTCCCAGAATGCGTATTGTATACATGTACAACTCATGATATTTATTTATTATTTATCATGTATTATCTTGTATTTAAATTCCTTTAATTTCATGTTAATTAATTATCTGCATTTTATTTCCTGCAATTTTATTCCTGTATTTCATTTTCTGCATTTTATTTTCTTCTGTTATTCTCTGCTTTTAGTCTTGCTTGTGGTTCGGGTTTATGGAGGGTTTTCGGGTTCATGGTGGTTCACCCGACCCAATAATCCCACCTACCACCACCCTTCCTATTTAAAGCTTCCATATCCTTCTCTCCTCATTAATCTTCTTCACCATTACTTCTTCTTTTTCTTCCTCTCATCACTTCTCCACCTACCAACCCATCAGCAGGCAAGTGCAAATCTTGCTTCTTGCTTGGAGAACCATTTTTATGGTTCATTTCTCTTCCTCTCATGATTCTGAGAGAGTTCACTACTTAGCATTTTTGATTTCTTTGGCTGGTTTTGCTAGATCTAAGATGTTGTATTCTCGGCTGTTCATGGTTTTGATCTTCCAACTTAGCGTGGATTTTGAGTCACGCTCACGTTCTTACATGAGCGTGCGTGGATTTTTTAGTCACACACACGTCTTTATGTGTTAGCGTGGATTTTGAGTCACGCTCACGTTCTTACATGAGCGTGCGTAGATTTTTCAGTCACGCACACGTCTTTACGTATTAGCGTGGATTTTGAGTAACGCATATTCATAATTGAGCGTGCGTGGATTTTTAGTCATGCACACGTTCTTACGTGTCTGCATGGATTTTCAGTCACGCTCACGTCTGTACTTGTCTGCGTAGATTTTTAGTCACGCTCACGTCAGTACGTGTCAGCGTGGATTTTAGTCACGCTCACGTCAGTACGTGTCAGCGTGGATTTTAGTCACGCTCACGTCCTTACATGTCAGCGTGGATTTTGAGTTACGCTCACTTGTGCGTGCGTGAATTTCTTATCACTTTTTACGCTCACGCTGTTACACGCTCACTCCAACCTGCTAGACTTGGCATGACTTGTTGGCCTTAGCCTAGACTTGTTGGCGTGACTTTCTAACCTGGGTGTTACTATTTACTCTATAACTTATTCATTTAATGATGGCATGATAATTCTTCTACTATATCCTTACGCCTTTTGGCATGAACTTGATAAAATCATGACATGTTAATATTGTTAATATGGATTGTTATGTGGAATGCGCCTTGTGTCTTGATTGATCCATGAATACCCAGTAAGGCTGGAACTTAACTCTGAGGAGTTATAGGCTCAATCCCATGTAATCCTACTTGATTTTCATGCCTTGTCACCATTGATAATGATTGTGACATTGACTAATAATTGATCATGCATTCCTAGTTGGAACTAAGAGACTGGCTAGTCGTCTTATTGAATGAAATGAATGAGACACGTTCATGTAATGAACTATTGTAATCGATTAGCCGATCCCGAATATTGGCATACAGGCACATGCAGGCTTCAAAATTATTTATTTATTTATTTAGTTATTTATTTATCTTACAAAACAGCATGTGTACTTTATGATCAAGACATGATTACTTCGTGGTTAGATTTGATTGTTGCATCATGCTATGTAAGACCTACAACCTAGCCGTACGGGTATCGTTGTAGAGTTGCGCATATCGTACCCCATACAAACGTATTTGAATGACCATGATCCACGACATGGAATTTCACTCAACGTAGAGACTATTAAGTTAAATAAAATAATGATTGCATGGAGAGAATGGATTCTCGAGTTCTTACATGGCAGCCCCCTTGGGACTAGTAGTGCCCGACGGGCCGGCTGGTTCCCACAGATACTGTAAATCTGTCACACGGGCAGGGAACGGTATCTGCTTATATTATTGTATATGCTATATTAACGGCAGGCGTCCCGCTGGGACTCGTCTAATTACATGATTGGCACAATTGATTGATTGGATAGACTAGCCTTGCTCGCACATAGTAAGAACTGAGGAATCCCTAATTGCATAATTCCAGGATAACTTGGGACTCACAATAGCAAGCCGTAGTAGTTGATTGGCCGTTCAAGATGATTGTTATGTACTGTACTACTCTGTGCCTAACTGAGATGATCAGAATGTCAGGACATGACGGGCCAACTTCTGTCCTTGTTTGGTTGGGAGGTTGGTTCGAAGTGTCGTGATGTTATGTGAATCCTAGTGGAAAGCAGATCTATTATTATATTCTTACTTACTGGTTTAATCCTTCATATCGTCCTTCCTTGTGGTACTTGCTATTAGAGGTCTAACCTCTCTGGTTTTGCATGGCCAGATTTAGAGCCAGTCCTCGAGGATCCAGCTTACTTCTACCTCTACGATGGTCAACACTAGAGGGATGATCGCAGGAGGACTCGAGTGGGTTTCCTTACTCCACCGCTCGTTTTGTTTTATTTTATACTTAGCCATTTGGCACCGACATGTTAGTCGGATTGTCTTGTACTTACTTTTGCATAATTATAACTAAAGTCAGACTGCAGCTGATAACAATTGTGTATATGTTACTATACCATCTGGCTATGTTTTATAAAGCCAGATCTCAAGAACATTTTGACTGAGCGTTTGGGACGCCTTACTGCTTTATCTTACATGTTTCTATTTTTGCTTCTTGTTTGAATGATTGAGACAATAGATGTGAAGTGACCATAGTAAGACTTTCATGTAGTATGCACCTCTCGTCTGGTTAGACAGCATGATCGTATTATACGGTATTCATCTACCCGTAATACGTAGCTGGCTGAGTCATTCCCCCGCTCTCCAGTATTCTGGTTTTGGGGCGTGACAAGGTTTTAGTGGTGGCCCATGCAGGTCTGATTTCAGACTTGTGGGGTGTTTTGATTTATAGGATGTCTCAATCACACGTGTTTTCCCCCTTGATCTATGATTCGTTATTCTCAACCCTTGCTTGACATTCCGGTATCCTTTGACTTCATTGATCCTTCATGTCCGGTTGTTTGTATTCTCTTGTCCTTTTCTTAGGGGCACTTCGTCCGCATCGGTCAGCTGGACAACAGCAGGGGCAACATGGGCAACATGACCAGGTTGGTCAGTAACAAGGGCCAGTTCACCTTAGGAGGCTACCAGAAAGAAGTGATAGTAGAAGCAGCGGCTGGATCGCAGTATTCGGATGTTCCACCACCACCAACAGTTCTACCTACCCAAGTGGACACACCAGCCCTTCTGGAGATCATGAGAGGAATGATGGCTACTCAGCAACATCAGATGTTGGCCCAGTAATGCATGCACACTCAGCTACAAGAGCAGAATATGTGCTCAACCAAGGACTGCAAACGACTTTGGAAAGAGGTAAGGACTGATTCAGGAGCATCAGCCAGGTTTTGCAAGTACAACCCCTGCCGTTTTGAGGGCACGGAGGATGCCATCTCAGCAGATGCATGGCTAAGGACATGGAGGCTATTCTGACGTAGCTAAGGTACCGGCAGCAGAACGTGTGGATCTAGTGAAGTTGTTACTTCAGGATCTCGCACGTGATTGGTGGGAATCAGAGGAAGTGGGCATCAGACGTCCTGTGGCTTGGGACGATTTTACTGCCAGATTCAAGACCAAGTACTATGGGGTTGTGGCACGGTTTGAGCTACAACAGAAGTTTATCAACCTCAGGCAGGCCGACAAGACTGTAGATGCTTATGCAGCGGAGTTCTGCAGATTGAGTAGATTCGCCCCAGAGATGGTTGCAACAGAGAGCCAGAGGGCCATGAGGTTTCAGCAAGGGTTTCACCTTGAACTCTTGCAATTGATAGAGGGGCACAATTACCAAACTTTTGACGAAGTATTGACAGCAACTCGAAGGCATGAGATCACCATTCAGAGGCTTGCGGTGAGGACTGGGGGTCAGAAGAGATCCCACAGTCAGATTGAAGGAGGAGGGGGAGCAGCGCCCCGAACACAGCACCATCCACTGGCATTCATATCCACGATGTGGCGATACGAGGACCAGCACCACCACCCAGGCAGCAGCAACAGCAATAGAGGAAGAACCAGCAACCCCCGACGGGCTGCACTTATTGTGGGAAGATGGGGAACACTAGAGATGTGTGTCGGACATTGAATAGACTGTATTTGATATGTGGAAATCCAGACCATCGGGTTACCATATGTCCCATGAATTCGAGGTCAGGAGGACCAGGGCAGCAATTTCCTGCTCTGCCAGCACCAGGGACAGGACAGTATCGAGGACCAGCCGTGGCAGTAAGGCCGCTGGCACAGCGTCCGTTAATGACGCAGGCTCAGATGTTTCGGCAGCAGGGACCGCCGATACAGCAACACCAGCATAGACCACCCCAGCATCATCAAGGAAGGGCCAGCAGCAGCATCAGGCTAGGCCGCAGCATGGAAACCAGCAAGGAGGTCGAGAGCAAGCATTCACTCTGTCCTTGGAGGAGGCATTGGCATTGGGAGATGTGGCAGGTAACATTCTCGTCGCCTCGTATCCTGCAGTAGCATTGTTTGATTCGGGAGCATCCTATTATTTATATCTACACAATTTGCGACACGACTAGGAATGGAGTTCGAGGCATTGCCAGGGAGGTTGAATATACTCACTGGCAATGGGCTCGTAGGAGTTAGTAGAGTTATTTTAGCATGTAGCGTTGTAGTTTGCGGGCATTCCTTACCCGTCCGGTTGATAGAATTTCCTGTCGGAAATTTCGACGTTATCTTAGGCATGGACTGGCTGAAAGACAGTCATACGACAATAGATTGTCGTAGAGGGAGTGTATCTTTTGATATTTCAGGCATGGAACAGTTCACCTTAGTCAGATCAGAGGCAACTCAGCGAGAGCAGGGAGTAATAGCGGCAATGGAAGAAGTTCAGATTCCGAAGGTAGTTGAAGAGTTTCTAGACGTATTTCCCGAAGAACTTCCAGGTCTACCACCAGTCAAAGATATTAAGTTCAGTATAGAATTGGCACCAGGAACTAAACCGATATGATCGAGTTTATAGAATGGCGGATTTAGAGCAGGCCAAGGTATACCAGCATATAGAGGAACTGAAAGGAGAAGTTCATCCAAGCTAGCATGTCACCATGGGCACCAGTGGTACTTGTGGGAAAGAAGGATGGGTCATCCAGATTGTGCATTGATTTCAGGAAGCTTAACGCGGCAACAGTGAAGAACAAGTACCCATTACCCAGGATCGACGACTTATTTGATCAGTTGAGCAAAGCTAGAGCTTTCTCCAAGATAGATCTTCGTTCAGGGTACCATCAGGTGAGGGTTCGGAAGGAAGATATTCCCAAGACAACATTCAGGTCGAAGTATGGGCATTATGAGTTCTTAGTAATGCCGTTTGGTTTGACCAATGCTCCAACAATATTCATGGATTTGATGAATCGCTTTATGCCATACTTAGACCAGTTTGTCGTTGTGTTCTTGACGACATTCTCATATACTCTGCTAGTAAAGAGGAGCATGAAGACCACCTCAGAAAAGTATTGTAGGTTCTGAGAGAGAACCAGTTGTACGCCAAGCTCAGCAAGTGTGAATTTTGGTCGGATCACATTTCATTTTTGGGTCACATCATATCAGAAGCTGGAGTAGCAGTAGATCCCAAGAAGATAGAGGCAGTAGAAAGATGGCCAGTACCCAAGACCGTAGCAGATGTGCGGAGTTTCTTGGGATTGGCAGAATATTACAGAAGGTTTGTGTCAGACTTTGCGAGGCTTTCAGCACCCATGACCCGCTTGACCCGGAAGGATGTACCGTTCGTTGGTCAGCAGAATGTCAGGCATCATTTGAGACTTTGAAGCAGAAGTTGATATCAGCACCTATTCTTACATTGCCAGTTGGACCCGGAGGTTTTACAGTATACTGTGATGCGTCAGGTAAATGACTTGGATGTGTCCTTATGCAACATGGGAAGGTGATAGATATGCATCTAGGCAGCTTCGGGACCACGAGAAGAATTACCCAACTCATGATTTGGAGTTAGCGGCAGTAGTGTTTGCTCTGAAGCTATGGAGGCATTACTATGGTGACCGAGTGGAGATGTACACAGATCATAAGGTCTGAAGTACATCTTTACTCAGAAGGAACTAAACATGAGGCAGAGAAGATGGTTGGAGTTGATTAAGGATTATGATGTGGAGCTTCGGTATCATCCAGGTAAGGCTAATGTAGTAGCAGACGCTCTTAGCAGGAGAGGCGGCGCATTTATGTTAACAACACAGAGGCATATCTTAGAAGACCTTCAGGAGATGGGCATCGAAGTTATACTTCCTAGTGATGTAGGAGTTCTATCAAGTCTGCAAGTTCAATCCGACTTGGTAGGCAGGATCAAGGCAGCTCAGGTACAAGACCCAAGGATTCAGAAGCTTAGGGCAGAATGTGAGTCAGGACTCAGGAAGGAGATGATAATTCATGAAGATGGTACACTTAGGTTTGGATCACGTCTATGTGCGCCTAGTGGAGATATCAGACAGGAGGTTATGGCAGAAGCTCACAGTTCTCAGTATTCTATTCATCCTGGAGGGACCAAGATGTACCAAGATATCAAGTAGCATTTCTGGTAGAACGGGATGAAGAGGGAGATAGCTAGATTTGTTTCCCGTTGCTTGGTATGTCAGCAAGTGAAGGCAGAACAGCAGAGGCCAGCTGGGTTATTGTAACCGCTTTCTATCCCGGAATGGAAATGGGAGCATATTACAATAGACTTTGTGACCGGTTTACTGAGATCATCAAGTGGTAAGGACGCTATTTGGGTAATAGTAGACCGACTTACGAAGGTAGCACATTTTCTTCCTTTTAGAGTAGGGCAATCTACAGAAAAGTTGGCAGAGTTGTATATGCAACAGACAGTCAGGCAGCATGGAGTCCCTGTCAGTATTGTGTCGGATCGAGATACTCGTTTTACATCACATTTCTGGAAGAGCTTACATCATAGTCTGGGTACCAAGTTAAGGTTTAGCACGGCCTACCATCCGCAGACGGATGGGCAATCAGAAAGAACGATTCAGACTTTAGAAGACATGTTGCGAGCTTGCACTCTAAATTTTGGAGGGTCTTGGGAGAGTCACCTGCACTTAGTCGAGTTCTCATACAACAATAGTTATCAAGCCAGTATCCAGATGGCGCCATTTGAAGCACTATATGGTAAGAAGTGCAGGTCACCGCTTGCATGGGATGATATCGGAGAGAGGAAGATGTTAGGCCCAGAAATGATTGTTCAGAGGTTGAAGTGGTTAAGGGAATTAGAGAGCGACTTCGAGTTGCGCAGGACCGGCATCGTCATTGGGCGGACCAGCATCATAGGCCGTTAGAGTTCTCTGTTGGGGACCACGTATTCTTGCGGATCTCACCTACTCGTGGGGTCATTAGATTTAGCGTTCGTGGGAAATTGAGTCCGCGGTACGTGGGCCCATTTGTTATCCTTGATCAGATAGGCGATGTTGCTTATCGTTTATCCCTCCCGCCTTCGTTACGAGAGGTGCATGACGTGTTTCATGTATCTCAATTACATAGGTATGTATCGGACCCAAGTCATGTCCTCGATCATTCGGAGCTGGTTGTTGGTACCAACCTGTCTTACGAGGAACAGCCTGTATCCATTTTGGACCGAAGAGAGAAGATACTCAAGAACCGAACAATTAGTCTTGTCCGTGTTGCTTGGGGTCATCACTCATTGGGAGAGTCAACGTGGGAACGTGAGGATGATATCCGATCACGGTATCCACACCTGTTTGACTCACAAGGTATATCTCTTTCTGTATACCTTGATTGTCCTGATTCTTCATACTTGTTATCTTATGGATAGAGCTACTTGATATCGTGGATTGATGGATTTACATATATAGTACTTGCTTTTAAATGATTGCTTGCTCGCTAGAATTGCTTGTATTAGTTTAGCTCTGATATTTCTACCTGCTTGGATTTGAAATTTTGGGACAGAATTTTTCTAAGGTGGGTAGAGATGTCACTTCCCGTTCCCAGAATGCATATTTTTATACATGTACAACTCATGTATATTTATTTAGTATTTATCATGTATTATCTTGTATTTAAATTCCTTTAATTTCATGTTAATTAATTATCTGCATTTTATTTCCTGCAATTTTATTCCTGTATTTTATTTTCTGTATTTTATTTCCTTCTGTTATTCTCTGCTTTTAGTCTTGCTTGTGGTTCGGGTTCATGAAGGGTTTTCGGGTTCATGGTGGTTCCACCCGACCCAATAACCCCACCTACCACCACCCTACCTATTTAAAGCTTCCATCTCCTTCTCTCTTCTCATTACTCTTCTTCACCATTACTTTTTCCTCTTCTCTCATCACTTCTCCACCTACCAACCCATCAGCAGGCAAGTGCAAATCTTGCTTCTTGCTTGGAGAACCATTTTTATGGTTCATTTCTCTTCCTCTCATGATTCTGAGAGAGTTTACTACTTAGCATTTTTGATTTCTTTGGCTGGTTTTGCTAGATCTAAGATGTTGTATTCTCGGCTGTTCATGGGTTTTGATCTTCCAACTTAGCGTGGATTTTGAGTCACGCTCACATTCTTATATGAGCGTACGTGGATTTTTCAGTCACGCACACGTCTTTACGTGTTAGCGTAGATTTTGAGTCACGCTCACGTTCTTACATGAGCGTGCGTGGATTTTTCAGTCACGCACACGTCTTTACGTGTTAGCGTAGATTTGAGTCACGCTCACGTTCTTACATGAGCGTGCGTAGATTTTTAGTCACGTACACGTTCTTACGTGTCTGCGTGGATTTTCAGTCACGCTCACGTCTGTACGTGTCTGCGTAGATTTTTAGTCACGCTCATGTCAGTACGTGTCAGCGTGGATTTTAGTCACGCTCACTCATCAGTACGTGTCAGCGTGGATTTTAGTCACGCTCACGTCCTTACATGTCAGCGTGGATTTTGAGTTACGCTCACTTGTGCGTACGTGAATTTCTTATCACTTTTCACGCTCACGCTGTTACACGCTCACTCCAACCTGCTAGACTTGGCGTGACTTGTTGGCCTTAGCCTAGACTTGTTGGCGTGACTTTCTAACCTGGGTGTTACTATTTACTCTATAATATTCATTTAATGATGGCACGATAATTCTTCTACTATATCCTTACGCCTTTTGGCATGAACTTGATAAAATCATGACATGTTAATATTGTTAATATGGATTGTTATGTGGAATGCGCCTTGTGTCTTGATTGATCCATGAATACCCAGTAAGGCTGGAACTTAACTCTGAGGAGTTATAGGCTCAACCCCATGTAATCCTACTTGATTTTTATGCCTTGTCACCATTGATAATGATTGTGACATTGACTAATAATTGATCATGCGTTCCTAGTTGGAACTAAGAGACTGGCTATCGTCTTATTGAATGAATAAATGAGACACGTTCATGTAATAAACTATTGCAATCGATTAGCCGATCCCGAATATTGGCATACAGGCACATGCAGGCTTAAAAATTATTTATTTATTTATTTATTTATTTATTTATCTTACAAAACAGCATGTGTACTTTATGGTCAAGGCATGATTACTCCGTGGTTAGATTTGATTGTTACATCACGCTATGTAAGACCTACAACCTAGCCGCACGGGTATCGTTGTAGAGTTGCGCATATCGTACCCCGTACAAACGTACTCATTTGAATGACCATGATCCACGGCATGGGATTTCACTCAACGTAGAGACTATTAAGTTAAATAAAATAATGATTGCATGGAGAGAATGGATTCCCGAGTTTACATGGCAGCCCCCTTGGGACTAGTAGTGCCCGACGGGCCGGCTGGTTCCCACAGATACTGTAAATCTGTCACACGGGCAGGGAACGGTATCTGCTTATATTATTGTACATGCTATATTAACGGCAGGCGTTCCGCTGGGACTCGTCTAATTACATGATTGGCGCAATTGATTGATTGGATAGATTAGCCTTGCTCGCACATAGTAAGAACTGAGGAATCCCTAATTGCATAATTCCAGGATAACTTGGGACTCACAATAGCAAGCCGTAGTAGTTGATTGGCCGTTCAAGATGATTTGTTTATGTACTGTACCTACTCTGTTGCCTAACTGAGATGATCAGAATGTCAGGACATGACGGGCCAACTTCTGTCCTTGTTTGGTTGGGAGGTTGGTTCGAAGTGTCGTGATGTTATGTGAATCCTAGTGGAAAGCAGAGATCTATTATTATATTCTCTTACTTACTGGTTTAATCCTTCATATCGTCCTTCCTTGTGGTACTTGCTATTAGAGGTCTAACCTCTCTGGTTTTGCATGGCCAGATTTAGAGCCAGTCCTCGAGGATCCAGCTTACTTCTACCTCCACGATGGTCAATATTAGAGAGATGATCGCAGGAGGACTCGAGTGGGTTCCTTACTTTACCGCTCGTTTTGTTATTTATTTCATACTTAGCCGTTTAGCACCGACATGTTAGTCGGATTGTCTTGCACTTACTTTTGCATAATTGTAACTAAAGTCAGACTGCAGCTGATAACAATTGTGTATATGTTACTATACCATCTGGCTATGTTTTATAAAGCCAGATCTCAAGAACATTTTGACTGAGCATTTGGGACGCCTTACTGCTTTATCTTACATGTTCTCTATTTTTGCTTCTTGTTTGAATGATTGAGACAATAGATGTGAAGTGACCATAGTAAGACTTTCATGTAGTATGCCCCCTCGTCTGGTTAGACAGCATTGATCATATTATACGGTATTCATCTACCCGTAATACGTAGCTGGCTGAGTCATTCCCCCGCTCTCCAGTATTCTGGTTCTGGGGCGTGACAGCCTCGCCTCCACTGTCATAAACAAAATAAAAAAAAAACAAAAATCCAACACGACCACCGTGGCTGTCGGCGGTAGCTCACCACCATCACTCACCTCGTCGTAGCTCCGCCTCCAAGCGTCGGAGTAGCCTTGTCCGCTGCCGCCATCGCCTTTCTTTCATCACCCGTCAACCCTCTATCGGCCAGATTCGCAGCCTCGGCCTAGCATCTCCCCCTCAGTGACGCCCCAGAACCAGAATACTGGAGAGCGGGGCGTACATAGCCAGCTACGTATATTGAAATGAAATCCACCTCGCTATACGGTCACGGCTGTCTAGATATGAGGGTTTACTATAAGCCAACGGTCTTAAGGTCCAGCCTATTGTCTCAATCTCAAACAAGTAATTTAGTTACAAGATGTTAGATCACCAAATATACAATAAAAGGCGTCCCAAATATTACATATTCAGTTGATCATGAAGCTAGTCATACAAAATGCGAGGACTAGCAAGAGTTAAGTCATACTTGATCAACCCTAGGATTTGTTAATCATGTTTACAGCCCGTAGGCAGACAGTAAGTAAATGTGCATCGAGCTAACAGGTGCTCGTCGGCTAAACGCCTCAAAAGAATAATTTACAACGGAGTGAGTGAAACAAAATGGAAGAAGAACCCAGTAGCCCGGGTTCCTTCTAGTCGCCACCATTGGACTGGAAGTTCGGTAGATCCTCGGGTGCTGCTCCGAAATCTGGCCTCACAAACCAGCTGGGTCAAACCCCAGAAAGTGCAAGTGCCACAAAGGAGGCCACGAAATAAGGACAAAAGCCAGCATATCAGAACATAAGAAAATGGAAGAAAAGTACAAGTAATAAAAATACAACAGGACAATAAACGACTAGGGACATGGAACCATTCCGGGAGCCAGATTACAACCCGTAAACCAAACAAGGACCGGGGTTGTAACCCTTCGCCTGAATAGCACTTGTCTCTATCCATTATTATTAAAGATAAGTAAAACAATCATGTACAGGAGTACCAGGTACAGGGACTTAGACGAGACTTGGACCAGGCTAGACACCATCCATTCACAAGCGGCTAAGCAAATACTACGACTTACTACTTAACTAACTAGGGTTATCACCAGCCTAATTACTAACAAGATGCAAGTGAGAATTTCCCAGTCCCAAGCCCTGCAGACTATCTAGTTATCCTTCCGCGGGTTGAGAGTATGGTTGGGTACGTCGCCCAGGAGATGATATACCCTTAGGTGACTTAAAGGTGCAACACATGACAGTGTGCTGGAAATGTGCTCTACTCGTCGGCAAGCTACAAGTCCATTAAGGCGCCCAGATAACGAGATTTGCTTGTGACTGAAAATTCTCCATGTTCTAGTTGATCTAATTATTAGCCTAATCCAATTTAGTATGAGTCCCTGGCCGTGGTGCCCAGGGAGTCACATCCTAGACATGATGCAAGACAAGAAGTAGATTTGTGCAAGGCAACAAGAAGAACACCTACGTGTCAGGGCAAGTCAAGTACGACCAGTTATCAAGTCGAGTCAAGTCAAGAGTGCGCCGAGGCGGCCACTAACAAGATATCAAGTTACAAGGGATTATACAGGTTGCAGGTTACAAGTTAAAAGCCGCAAGTTATAAGTGTACCACATCGAGTTACTGCCAAGATCAGAGAATGCTAGTCCTAATTAAAGACACAGAAAATCGTGTCAATATGTGTCGGGTTAAGTCAAGTCGTGCTGTGGGCATCGAGCTCTCAGAAAACAAAATTAGCAAGAGAAAAACCGAGAACCAAGGGGAACACCAAGGGTCATAAGGGGAAGCCATGGCACAGGGTGTGCCAGGTAAAGGGGTCGGGCAAGCGGTGCCAAGAGACACGCTCGGGAACGGTCGCAGCGCGCCAAGGGGCGCGGGGAGCCAAGCGCGCAGGGGGCACGGGGGCCGAGCGCGCAGGGGCGCGGGGCCGAGCGCGCAGGGCGCGGGGGCCGAGCGCGCAGGGGGCAAGGGGTCCAAGCGCGAGGGGGCGCGGGGTCCAAGCGCGCAGGGGCGCGGGGGCCGAGCGCGCAGGGGGCGCGGGGTCCGAGCGCGCAGGGGCGGGGGTCCAAGCGCGGGGGCGCGGGGTCCAAGCGTGCAGGGAGCGCGGGGTCCAAGCTCGCAGGGGCGGGGGTCCAAGCTCGCAGGGGCGCGGAGGCCGAGTGCGCAGGGGCGCGGGGTCCAAGCACGCAGGGGACGCGGGGTCCAAGCGCGCAGGGGGCGCGGGGTCCAAGTGCGCAGGGGCGCCAGCGTAAGGCAGCCAGCGCGGGCCAGCAGCACGCTAAAGAGCGCGCGCGGGGGAGACAGCCCGGCGCTAAACAGCGCAGCGGGGGAGGGGGTCTCTTCTTCCTCAAGCTGAGAGGAAGAACTCTAATGGCCTCTAAACTTTGGAACATCACAACTTGGTCCATAAAATACGAAATCCGGATTTTCAAGAGTCTAACTTGTGTAAAATTCAATTCTCTACAACATAGAAGCATTCAATCAAGCAAAATCCAAGTTTGGTAGATCAAACCCAAGAAATTCCGAAAATGGTAGAAACTTAGATCTAGGAGAATCCAAGCTCCAAATCGAAAATGTCAAGTTCTAATGTTGTTCCAAATCATCTAATTAAGCTAATAGATAGATAAATTTGGTCTTCATGTGGTGGCAAGATGCACTTGCCTATGGGTGGGGTGTTGTGTGGAAGAAGGAAGAAGGAGTTAGAAATTAATAGGGGAAGTAATGAGGAGGAGAATGGTTGGTGGGGATTTAATGAAGGTGGTTGTGGTGGAATGAGGGTGGAGTATAGGCTAAAGTGTACGATTTGGTCTAAAATCAAACCATCCCAACTAAAACCGAGCCGAGTTGAAACCAAAATACGAAAAAACCTAAAATTCCTCAAGTCAAGAAAAATAAAAATATATGCCAAATCCAACTAGGAGTATAAATATGAAATAGGGAAATGAGGGTGACACCCTCGTCCGCCCGGCCACCTCCTCCAAGTCGCGGCTGGTTGATCTGCGCCCCGCCGTCCGTAGCCTCTGCCGCCAGCTCGTCTGGATCCGGCCGTTCGCGCGTCGAGCCCTCACAGCACCGCCTCCCGTCAGATCCACCGCCCTCTTCTCGTGTAGCGCCTCTGCCCTCGAGAAACCCCTCTCCCCTACTCGAAGCCCCCGCTCCTCCTGAACTGTGCCACGACCTTTTCTCTCGGCAGGTGGCCGAGACCTCCGCGCGTGCCCCCTTCTTCTTCAGCATCCGCGTGGCCAGCACCACTGCACCCCTCCGCTCTCCTCCTCAACCGTGTCAAGGCCACCTTTCCCTCCGCTCCGCCGCCGAGCTGGAGTAGGAGAGCTCCGTCCCTTCTTCCCTTCTCCTCTCTGCCTCTCTCTCTGCTCATTCCCTGCTAAAATCCTCTCGTTCTCTCTTGCCTCTCCCTCTCTCCCATTTATTTTCTAACTTTCCTAGGGAACGCACAGTAGTGCATTTCATTTTAATTGATATTAACTTATTTTGGCATTATTGTCCTTTTCTAATATACTACTTTACTATCATTTAAATTAGTATGATTATATAGTAAGTATATATGGGGGTTAGTATATATATACAAGTATAAAAATTAGTAAAATGCTCATAAGTTTTATTTATGTGAAATATCTTACTAATTATTTGTATATTAATAATTCTCGAGAAATGTTTTTAGTAAAAGGCGTGTATTATTGGGTTTGATCTACACGTATTTTAGAACCCGATTTCTATATCTATAAATTTGGCCTTGGGTCTAGTATGATATTTAATTTGAAATATTTTCGAAATATGAGATTATTATTCTATATAGAGTTTATATAAAAATATTTATATTGATTTTATCGAGTATAAGATAGTTCTTTAAAAAGTTTATATATCTATTATGACATAAGTAGTTTATATATATTTTTTTAAAGTAAATATATGTTAGTAAATGATAAATACTTTCTAAATGTTTTCATAACCAAGTAGTTATCTAAAATATTTTGACTAATAAAGAAATATAGTTCTTTTTAAAATGCTATGGCTATATTCTAAAAATAATTATTTACCAATTTTTTCGAATATCTATTATTGTCCGTGACTAAATCCTTTATTCCTATTCTGTCACCAAA
>JANAVB010013397.1:23567861-23640475 GCA_029216955.1 Iris pallida | reverse complement strand
CATTATCCGTTAGGTATAAGTACTTCTGGTTGGGTACTTGTATCTGACCGTGGCTTGGAACAATAACTTGTCGCGGATTAGTTCGTCACATCTTGTCCTTGTTTGGTTGTAGGTGTGGCTTACTACTTCGATGAGAAGGTATTTAACCTTGTTGGGGTCCGGATACATATTGGATTCATAGCATGGAAAGATACGTTATCGTGAATTAGTTTACCATCTTCTGTCCTTATTTGGTTGAGGGATGGTAAGCTAGTTCAATAGGTATGTATTGGACCATGTTATAATTCAATTAACTTATTTATTTGAGCAATATTTATTCAGTTTATATGGCATGATATTATGTGTCTTGTTACGTCCCTCTGAGGACCTGGTTATCTCGCCAGGTGTGTGCTCTTGTCTTTCGTAGGTGTTCTAGCCGTGGCCATGATCATCTTTATTTCTTCGAGGATGATTGCACTTTGATCGTCTTCGCTTTGTTCTCCATACTCAATTTATTTTCCATGTATTTTTTCTTATTTAGTTGGTAGTGGATTTGTCTCCGCCCAACTACATGTACCAATGACAATTTATAGTTGATTATGATATCTTTTATTCTTATATTTTGTGGATGAGATTAGTTAGTTGTGGTTTACTGCACATTACAGCTTATGTATCCATACGAGGCCCATGTACTTCGTATGAATACTACTGGCATGTCTACGTTCTTTGTCCTACATATTTTAGGACTGGAACGTTACATATTTTTGTGGTGGCCCATGCAGGTCAAGATAATTGTTTGGTTACTTACCGTGCCAAGCAAACCTGCGTATAGGATTAGAAGTATAGGATCTCATCCACATACTTGACCTCTTTCCTGGATTCCATATTCGAACTACCGTTTGACTCGTCGATTGCATCTTGCTTGACTCCTTCTATCATTAATCTTATCTTCCCTTCTTGCTTGCTAGCGATTGACCCTACTAGTAGATATCCCAAGCACCATTAGTTTAATTCTTTTAAGTTGGGTAGAATGCCTTGTGACCTAGCAATCCTTATGACCTATAATCACAAGTTACTTAGACTCTAGAATTTAGAGGACCCTAATCCATCTAGCCAACCGAACCCTTGAGGCAAGTTGACAATAGGTCGACTGTGTAAACATCAAACAAGACCTAAAATCTTACGACTCTTAGACTATTCATATTTGTTCTTATTTCATCTACCCTCGTGCCTATTTTACTATCGAGACTAATGATGCTAAGATAGCCTAGTATTTGCAAGCTAATTTTTATCGAGCTTGATCAAGGCATATGTTATTGAGCGGCCGCTCACTAACATATTGTCTAATCAGAACCGGTGCATGATGGTCTGATCAACCGAGTGCACTTTGGTTCGCCTTTGTCTATTATTCTATGCGGATGGAACATAAATAAACTTGGCCTTTAGAATTCCATCCACGACTGCCTTGACGATTCTTTTAAAATTTATATGGCCGCCTTTGAACCACGTATTCGCATTTGATGATGTCGTCATTAAACTCCTTATATCGCTTTCAGCTTCACCGATTTTGGAAGGACGAAGGCACTTGTACTTGGATTTCCTCCGGCTATCCTAACAAATGCTACCATCACCACTCACGGTTGCTATGTCTTCATCCTAAACTCCTCATCCTCTTTCTCGGCCCTATATCTACTACCATGACCCTCTAATCGCTTAATTTAAAGGTGAACCTAATCCGCTCTCTTAAATCGTGCCCTCAACCTACTTTCAAAACATAACTTTTACGTCTTTAATTTATTCTTTTGATACCATATTACTCATTTGCAAGTTATCATGACTAACTTAACCCTTAATAACCTTATCCGTAATATTGTTTCTATGACCTAAGCTACGACTCACTAATCACATGTTTATGTTGAACGTTATTTCCTTGCCTCGTCTAATAACTTGACCATATTTCCTTATCGATACCCCCTTGTGTCTTCTCACCCCTACTAATTCTTAATTTCGAGGACGAATTATTTTAGGTTGGGCAGGATGTAAAAGTTCTAAATTTCTACTATTTTTTTATAAATTTGGTACTGATTTTTTATTTTCTATTGTACGTCACGTAGTTGTATTGTACGTCGTGCGCGAAATTTTATTTTTCATAATTGCTCGACGAGTGCGAATATGTGCGAGCGTACATATTTTTAGAAAAATATTTTTCTATTTTATAGTTTCAAAATAATATATAGTAATTACTTTCATTTACTTAAGGTTGTAAAAAGTGTCGCATCGAGATTTCAAAAACATTATTTAATTTTATTGTTATAAAAAGATGAGTTTATTTTATTGGCAATTTAGGAAACTATGTTTCATAAAAATAACTTCTTCTCATACAAATACGTAAAATATAATTTATGTATAAATTGATTTTTGAAATTATTTATTAATTATCTTAAATTATTTAAAAGGTATTTTTGAAGTAGTTTCTATTAATATTTAATTTAATTTTCAAAATTTATTAATTAATATTTTATTATTCAAAAGATATTTAAAAATTTATTATTTTGAAATTATTATTATTAGTATTTTTGGAAATATATTTTGAAATTATGGTGGCAATTTAAATCTTGATTGATTGTATGGGTTTGATGTAAATAGTTTAAATTTAAGGATATAATTTATATTTAATTTGAGTTTCGATTATCTAGATTAAATTAATTTAGATTTGGATTTGAATTTATTGAATTGATTAAATTAATGGATTGAATTATCTATTTGGGTTTAAATAAATTCTAATCCTTATCCAACTGGGAATTCCCACCTCCTATATATGGAGAGGTACTCATCCATAAAATTCTACCATCCACAAATTCTCCACCACCCATATCATTGCGTGCATCGTGTCCGTGTCCCCTACCCCCATCCACTATTTATCCCCTTGTACAAGTACATTGATTTTCTGCGTCTGACAATACCGGACGTCAAAACCATTCCGTGTCTCGCAGGACACCTCTTCCGACCCTCTCTGTTATGTCGAATACACCCCGACCCGATCAAATTCCTAAATCTAACCCTAAGCCCTGTCCCGGTTCACCCAGACCCCTGGCCGACCCCGTTATTAACCGCCACCCGTCACCGTCACCCCCACGGATCTTCTGGACTTCGACCACCTACTACTCCCCATCATCGGAACTCTAGCCACCCGATCCTGCCCGTCCACCACTGGAAACCATTACCACCATCAGTATCACCGCCGGCACGCCATACCATACCAGACCCCGCTCCGCACAGCCATCCGACCCCACCACGGCCTTTGCCTGTCCAGCTCCGTCGCTTCTCGACCCACGACATCCAGACCAGCATTACCGCCAAACCGACCTACGCCACCCACCACCTCACCCAATCACCGCCCGCCACCGTCATCGCGGCCATCCCGCTGCTGTCACACTACCGACAAGGCCTCGCCTCCACCGCCATAACAAAAACAAAAATAGAAACCAAAATCCAACACCACCACCGCGGCTATCGCCGCGGTAGCCCACCACCATCACTCACCTCGTCGTGCTCTCGCCTCCAAGCGTCGGAGTAGCCTTGTCCGCTGCCCCATCGCCTTTCTCTTCCACCACCCTCAACCCTATATCGGCCAGATTCGCAGCCTCGCCTGTCATCTCCGCCTCGTACGCCCGCCACCTCCTCCAAGTCGCGGCTGGTTGATCTGCTCCCCGCCGTCCGTAGCCTCCGCCGCCACTCCGTCTGGATCCGGTCGTCTTCGTGCGTCGAGCCCTCACAGCACTGCCTCCCGTCTGATCCACCCCCCCTCTTCCAATGTAGCGCCTCTGCCCTCGAGAAACCCTCTCTCCCCACTCGAAGCCCCTGCTCCTCCGCTGAACCGCCACGACCTTTTCCTCTCGTCGCCGGTGGCCGAGACCTCCGCGCGCGTCCCCTTCTTCTTCAGCGTCCGCCGCGGCCAGCACCACCGTACCCCTCCGCTCTCCTCCTCAACCATGTCTCGGCCACCTTTTCCTCCGCTCTGCCGTCGAGCTGGAGTAGGAGAGCTCCGCCCCTTCTTCCCTTCTCCTCCCTGCCTCTCTCTCCTGCTCATTCCTCCTAAAATCCTCTCGTTCTCTCTCTTGCCTCTCCTCTCTCCCATTTATTTTTAACTTTCCTAGGGAACGCACAGTAGTGCATTTCATTTTAATTGATATTAACTTATTTTGGCATTATTGTCCTGTTTTCTAATATTACTACTTTACTACATTTAAATATTAGTATGTATTATATACTAATATATGGGATTAGTTATATATACAAGTATAAAAATTAGTAAAATGCTCATAAGTTTTATTTATGTGAACTATCCTATTATGTGTATTAAATAATTCCCGAGAAATGGTTTTTAGTAAAAGGCGTATATTATTGGGTTTGATCTACACGTAATTTTGAACTCGATTTCATTATATCTATATAAATTTAGCCTTGGGTCTAGTATGATATTTAATTTAAAAATATTTTCAAAATATGAGATTATTATTCTATATAGAGATTTTATATAAAATATTTATATTGATTTTATCGAGTATAAGATAGTTCTTTAAAAATTTATAATATCTATTATGACCTAAGTAGTTTATATATATTTTTAAAGAAATATATGTTAGTAAATGACAAATACTTTCTAAATTATTTTTAATAATTCCAAGTAGTTATCTAAAATATTTTGACTGATAAAGAAATATAGTTTTTTAAATGCTATGGCTATTTTCTAAAATAATTATTTTACCAATTTCTTCGAATATCTATTATTGTCCGTGACTAAATCCTCTTATTCCTATTCTGTCTCCAAATCCGTACTACCTTATATCCACCCTAACTAATTTGACCCTTTTGGACCCAATGGAACTGACCGTGCTACCGTCAGAGGTCACCTTGTGTAGTTGTTACTCGAAGTCACAGTTCGTGCCAACGTGATTATCGCACCACACCAGGTGTCCTACCAGGCAAGACACCTTGCCATTTGCTGTTTATTTATTTTAGCTCATATTTCATGCATTATTCATTATTTTCTTTATGCAAAATAAACTGTGATACATGGCATAACCTGTTGGAACTTACTGTTCAGTTATATTTCCTGCTATGTATTATTTTTCTTACACATTAAACCTAGATTTAAGGGACCATCTTGTGTGTTGCATTCATAGGCCTTGACACATTTATACCACGTTGTTGTGAGTCACATATAGGACTCGGACATACGTGATTGGCTAGCCACCAAAACGTATAAGTCGTGCGTTAGGAAATAACTACTAATAGAATTGCATGATAAAAGACTTAGCAGTTATGAGTTGGCATTGGGCGGAGAGAACATGATTGGAAGTTGACTACCACCCTATCTGTCTTAGACTCGCTCGCTACTGAGGAAGGATAGGTAGACTATATGCTATAGACTCGCTCGATACTGAGGAATAGTATATGGTGTTGTGACTCGCTACTGAGGTACTGTATTGTATTGGTATTTTCTTGATTTGATCCGGTAGTCATGCGACCATAATCTGTTCTTAAAACTGCATACACTTAGACTGGTTAGGATACCTTATCCGTTAGGTACGAGTACTTTTGGTTTGGGTACTTGTATATGACCGTAGCTTGGAACAATAATTTGTCGCAGATTATTTCGTTACATCTTATCCTTGTTTGGTTGTAGGTGTGGCTTACTACTTCGATAAGAAGGTATTGAACCTTGTTGGGGTCCGGATACCATATTGGATTCATAGCATGGAAAGATACATCAACGTGAATTAGTTTACCATCTCCTGTCCTTGTTTGGTTGGGGGATGGTAAGCTAGTTCAATAGGTGTGTATTGTACCATGTTATAATTCAATTGACTTATTTATTTGAGCAATATTTATTCAGTTTTTATGGCATGATATTATGTGTCTTGTTACGTCCCTCTGAGGACCTGGTTATCTCGCCAGGTGTGTGCTCTTGTCTTTCGCAGGTGTTCTAGCCGTGGCCATGATCATCTCTATTTCTTCGAGGAGATTGTACTTTGATCGTCTTCGCTTCGCTCGCCAAACTCATTTCATTTTCCATGTATTTTTCCTTATTTAGTTGGTAGTGGATTTGTCTTCGCCCAACTACATGTACCAATGACAATTCATAGTTGATTATATGATATCTTTTATTCTTATATTTTGTGGATGAGATTAGTTAGTTGTGGTTTACTGCACTTTACAGCTTATGTATCCATACGAGACCCATGTACTTCGTATGAATACAGCTGGCATGTCTACGTTCCTAGTCCTACGTATTTTGGGACTGGGGCATTACAACCGATCAAGAGGCTATCTGGATGAGAAGATTCTTTGAAGATGGTTGATTGGTTGGTTCTTTGGTTGATAGGTGGTTGGGTGTGGTCGACTCTTTGTGCACAGAGATCGTTATTCCTTTGAAGATTGTCGATTGTCAATGTTCCCTCTCTCATTTTTTTTTTATCCTTGTTTGGTGGAAGAAGAACTCCTTCTATTTATAGAGAACCAAGCACATATGCGATGTGCATTAGTTGTCCTGATATATGAAAGAACCTGTCGTCATTATACGTGTGGGCTTCTTCGGCGCTGACACTGGCAGACATCGAGATTTCCTTCAAATGAGATCTTCGGTGGTTATAAACATAACCGAAGGTGGTGACACATGGCGCATGCCGATTTGCTTGCTCGAATACAGTCGAGTAAATCTTAGGATTTTATCCTAGATTTGGAGTCTAATTGGTCTTCGTCTAAGATTTAAATCAATCTGATATTATATCAATCATGATTTAATCCCAATCTTCATCGCAAGAGACGGTTTAAATAAACCAATTGGGGTAGACCCATACTTCCTACGCCTCTGGTGAGGACTAAGTGCGACTGTGCTTCTGGGGTGATGAGTAGACCGTGCTTCTGGAGACGACGAAACCTCTGTGCTTTCAGGCGATGAGTGAACTTGGCTTCGAATGACGACGAGACTTCTGTGCATATAGAGCAACTTATAAAGCTATGTTTTGGGCTACCAGAGTCACTGTGCTGTAGAAGACAAGTAGGCTTGTGCTTCAGGTTGGCGAGGTTACTGTACTTTTGGAGCGACATGTTGACTTGTATTGGTTGCGATGGGAGTTCCCAAGTCTTTTGCAGAGAAGTGACTTAAACTCCTGATGTGGAGCAGATGACTGTGCCGTGGGAATGAAGATGGTGTGAGCGTACACTACAACAAATATGGCATACAATAGCAGTTTATCTGTAGCGTTCAAGCCTCCCTGCTATTGTCACGCCCCAGAACCAGAATACTGGAGAGCGGGGGCATACATAGCCAGCTACGTATAATGAAATGGAATCCATCTCACCATACGGTCACGGCTGTCTAGATATGTGAGGGTTTATCTACAAGCCATCAGTCTCTTAAGGTCATAAATTATCCTATTGTCTCAATCTCAACCAACTAGTAATAGTTACAATATATCAGACCACCAAATATACAATTGTTAGGCGTCCCAAATATTACATATCCAGATGATCATGAAGCTAGTCGTACAAAATGTAAGGATTAGCAAGAGTTAAGTTATACATGATCAACCTCGAGTTGCCAATCATGTTACAGCCCGTAGGCAGACAGTAAAAAAAATGTACCGAGCTAACACTGGCTTGGCGGCTAAACGCCTCAAAAGAATAATTTTACAATAAAGTGGAAGAACAAAAAGAAACCCACTCGTTGTCCTGGTTACGCCTGGCGGTCACCATCGGGCTGAAAAGCAGGTAGATCCTTTGTTGCTGCTCCGGTATCTGGCCATACAAAACCAGCTGGGTCAGACCCCAGAAAGAGCAAGTGCCACAAAGGAGGCTTCACTTAGTAACTAAAACCAGCAATTAGCACAATAATATAATTACAAAAGAAGAGACAGTAATTTAGAAAAAGCATGACAGGTGAATATAAAAGACAATCTTGTACCGAATCAATAAAAGACAGAACATATGGAAAAGCATGACAGGATGATATACGATGAGATAACCATGGGACTATTCAGATGACCAGGTTACAACCCGTAAACCAAACAAGGATCGGGGTTGTAACCCTTCGTCTGAACAGAACTTGGTTTCTCCCACCATTTATCGGCAAGATAAATATAAGAAATCGAGACATGTAACAATCTTGAATAGGATCAAGACAGGACTAGACAGATTGAACCCCATCAAACAATCACGGCCAAGCAATAACTACGGCTTGATACTTTAACTAACTAGGGTTATCACAGGCCTAGTTACTAGCAATGCAAATGAGAATTCCAAGTCCGATTACCTGTTTGTTACTACCTGAGTGATCCCAGCATGATAAGGAAAAGATAGCAGGATATAGCAGACACACTGTAGTAAGATACATGTGTCCTAAGGTAACACACTCGACGGCGGGCTGGAAGTGCGCTTATCTCGACGGATAGCAACAAATCCCATGTATATATATAAGGCCGGGACCAAAGGGGCAACAGGTAACTGGGAAATTTTTCATGAATTATTTGATCAATCTAGTCATTAACCTAGCCAGATTCAGTATGAATCCCTGACCGTGGTACTCAGGGATCATGCCCTAGACCTGATGTAAGACACAACCAGACCTATAGTTTATACAAGCACAATCAATGCAAACAACCACGGTGTCAGGATTAATTATACAGGTCATGTCATGTCAGGTAGCCGTCGCAACAGCTATTCGAGATAATCATGCCAGGTTTATCATATCAAGTGTGCTAGTCAGGAGTGCGCCATGACGGGCCACTATCAGGTCATGTCAGGTTATTATGTCAGGAGTGCACCACTACGGGTCACTGTCGGTCATGTGTAGCAGGTCAAATTATCAGGTCAAGTTATCATGTCAGGAGTGCACCACGACGGGCCACTATTATGTCATGTTCAATTATCATTTCTAAACATATTAAGTAAATTCGTGATTATCAAGTTCATGACAAAAGGCGTAAGGATATAAAATGGACGTAAAATATACAATAAGGGTTACAAACATGTGTAATTAATGATAAATAATAATACACAGGGTTTTTAGAAAGTCATGCGGCTCAGGCCTATGCGGCCAGGGGAGGATAAGACACATGCGACTCAATTAGGTGAGCGCATGCGGCCAGGGTCACTGGAACCCATGCGGCCAAGACAAGAGGGGCGCATGCGGCTCAGGGGGACGAGTGCGCATGCAGCCCAATTAGGCGAGTCTCATGCAGCTAGCGGAAGAGAAGTCCATGCGGCTGGGTCTGGGCCAGGCGCATACGGCTTAGTAGAAGCCCATGCGGCTCCGGAAATAAAAGATGCATATATGGCTGGGATTAATCAGGGTCATGCGGCCCGGACTAAGAAGTCCATGCGGCTGGGTCTGGGGGTTCTCATGCGGCTCGAGGATCAGGGCCTATGCGGCTCGGAGATCCAGACAGTCATGCGGCTGAGAGGACTCGAGTCCTCATGCGGCCAGCGAGTAACTGGTCTATGCGGCTCGCGGGGAAAAAGTTCATGCAGCTGAGAGAGCACTTGCCGCATGAAATGTTCATGCGGTCAAGTCAAGCCCCTGCGGCCAGGACTGTCGTATGAAGGCTCATGCGGCTCGGAATCACTTGCCGCATGAAGTATTCATGCGGTCAAGTCTAGCACTGTTCTTCTTCTCCAAGCTTCCGAGAAGAAGAACGCCAAGAGTCCATGCTCCATGCTCCATGAAACTTTCATCCGGAGTCCAAATCTGAACTTCTATAGGTCAAAATGGGGCATAATGAAATTCTCTACAACATGGAACCATCAAAACTTAGAAATAACAGGATTAAGTAGATCAAAACCCAAGAATTCCAAAAATAAAAATAAACTTAGATCTACAAGAATCTAGCCATGGAAATTAAAAATGTCAAGTACTAAAGTGCTTTAGAATGCAGTAAGGAAGAGAATGAAGCAATAAAATTGGATTCCTCCATGAAGCAAGTTGCACTTGCCTAGACCTCTCTCTCCTTCTCTCTGGTAGGTAGAGAGTTAATGAAGGAGAAGAAGAAGAGTAATGAGTAATAATGGAAGAGAGAGAGAGTGGGATATAAATGAGGGTGGTGGTAGGTGGGAGTGGTTTGGTTCACATAAAACCCAACCAAGCCAAACCTACCGAACCGAACCAAACCAAGCCAATGCAATGCCATGATGAACCAGAAAATACTCAATAAACCAAGCTCCATTAATCAGAATTAATCCATGAACGATAAATGACAATTAAACCACAATGCTAAATATGAAAATAAACCACAACTAACTAATCAAGGAAAAGAGAAATACGGGTCAGAAATACGAACACGTATAAAATACGTATCACAATTTCGGGGCACTACAGCTATAGAATGTCATCATCAATAGCGTTCATTCCGCAGTGCTATTAAAAGAGCGTACAATAGCAGTTTATCTATAGCATTCGAGCCTCCCTACTAATATCATCATCCATAGCGTTCATTGTGAAGTGCTATTAAAAGTTCATACAATAGCAGTTTATCTATAGCGTTTATGTCTCCTTGCTATTTTGCTGTTAACAGAACTTTATATAGCGTGTTATGAACGCTGTTAAAGGTATAGTTTTTTCTGGATGCTGCTTATGTTGCTATGCCCGTATGTCAAAGTAAGGTATCCAGTTCGATTAGGAGCAGCATCGTATTCTATATATTTTACATGATTAAAAAAAGACTATAGCACATTTTGGATGCTATATAAGTTACAACGTCGTAATGGGATTAAATCGTTACCGTAAAAAAATATTTCATGCCAAGGAGTCTGTAGAATACTCTTCAAATCAAACTAACCTTTCAGAAATCTTATATAAAATTCCTCTCCCCTAGTAAACCGAATAAGAAAATTTAGTAATATATATACGAAATATATCTTGTATATTTAGTAACTATATATTGACCAAAAAATTAAAATAAATTAAAATATTGGTTAAACCAAATAAACTGAAAATCGAACAGATTTGTTCCGTTCAGTTTGGTTCGATACGGGATATTTCGGTTGGTTTCAATTTTTGTTATTCAATTTTTGGTTGAATTTGGTATTTGGTAATTCGGTTCGATTAACGGAGTTAATCGAATGCTCACAACACAGTTTTTTTATATTTAAAAAAATAAGTTATAGCATGTTGTGACTGCTGTAGGAGCGATCCAGTTTTGTTGTATAATTTATAGCGTTCTCGATAGCGGCATTCCCGTCCATTAGATATTCAGAAATTAAATCGCTACCGTCCACAGCAAAATGCTATGTTTTATGTTTGAAGAAACCTTAATGTATTCTCTCCAACCCTTCAACTCCCCAAAACCCGCCAAACAGCGTAGTCCTTCTTCACGAAAACCCTCCCTATACGAAAATTTCCAAGCTTTTCTCCCTCCTTCTCTCTGTCACGAAACCGCTATTCACAATATAGATATATATATTTTTGTTTGTATTAATAATAGTGAAAATGTTCAGCCCGCCCTAAATAGTTGTTAGCCAAAAGAAAATTGGCGTCCACTTTTCCCGATTTCCTTCCAAGTTTTGTGACATGCACTGATCGGTTCTTTCTCTCCCTCTCTCATTCAAAAATCTAAAAAAATTTGGTTCAAAAACTCTTTCTCTCAATTGGCAAATGTGACGAGTCTTCGGCTCGACTCCGACGACTGGCGTGCACCCGCGAAGAGTCATCAACTGCTCCGACAACTCTGGTGTCCATCTGCGAAGAGTCATCAATGGCTCGATTCTTTGCTTCCCGCAGAATTAACCCTCCTCTTGTTTTGCTTTAATGTGAGGTGAGAAATACCCTAGTTTTTTGGAGGCCAAAATTCATGTCTGCGATTATTGTTCTACCTATACTCTATTTGTATTGGTCATTTGAATTTTCTTATGGCCTTTATTTAGATCTGACGTTGCTGCATTGCTTCTTTTGGATTTTTTATTTGGTTTATTACTAGCTTGCTAAAAATTGATTATGCTACATGTTATTTCACTACACCAAATTGTCTAATTTCTAATAGGTCATTTTTTTAGTTTCTAATGGACCTGACATGTTACAAATTAACAACGTAATATAACCATTAGTATTTCCTATAGTCCGTTACAAATATACTTTTTTTTCCCTAACAATTCATTATTAATTGGTATAAAGGTACCCCTTACCAAAATCCTTCCCCCTAAAATCATTGTTGGTGAAAATTCTTGCGTACAGCCAAAATCTGGCGGCCAAGTTTCCCTCCAATTTCACAATAACGCCCATTAGTTCTCCTCTCTCTCTCTCTCTCTCTCATTCACAAATCCCTAACCTGAGATGCATCGTCCACCTGCGACGGTCGTCCGTCTACGGTGACATTTATGCGACGTCGTCCACCTATGGCTGTCCGACATTCTCGTAGTGAGTTCACATGTTATCCTTTAATTTTTTTATTCTCGTATGGTTATTTGTCAGTATGGTTTGTCAATTCTATTAGTAATTTTGATATGCGATGTGAGTAAGAAATCCTAAGTTTTGGGTTTTTTTTCCTATTTTTTTATCATTGTTGGGGAATGTTGGAAAATCGACACCCTGGGTTTTCGTATTTTTAGTCTATTGTCTCAAAATTCTTTTTTTCTTCTTATCAAAATTGAAACCCTAGGTTGGTATGGTTGGAAGCTGATTTAAGATGACTCCTTTGAGGGGCTTCTGATATGATATGGGCTATGTTTTACGAAAGGTAGGGCCTAGGAAATGGTGATGAAGATGAGGCATAACAGAAGACCAAGGGCATGCCGATTTTTATTTCTAGTATGATCTTGTTTTCATTCTTCTGCCACCCAGAATCCTTTGTTGACACTTAACAACTAGGAGATACTTCAACATTTCATCATTTCAACATTTCAGGGACAAGATGATGAGGATATATTTTATCTTGCTATAAAATACTTCTCTTGCCTAACAGGACAAAAGTCTGATAACCTTTCAAGTTACTAAATTTTGTCGACAATTGCTTAAACCTCTTTCAGAGTACTAAATTTTGACGACAATTGCTTAAATTTTACTACTATATTCACAAGTAGTCTACTACACTCTTAGGTTACTTCCATTTGTTATGATGTGCAGAAGGGTGATTTATCATTATTCTGCAATTATTTGTATAAGTTATAGATTTCTAATGTTGTAAAGTTATTGGTGCCTTTAGAAACCTGAGTTAAGAAGATTTTCTCTTGCCATTGCAGCCAAAGGGAGAATATGACGTAGCTTAAAGTGAAGGGGAAATGTACTCTGAATGTCCTAATTTGGTTTTCATGTAAAATGGTAGCTCTGTGACTATTCCAGTCTGGTAGTTGGTTTTCCTTATTACTAATTTTTTTGCTATGCTAGGCAGACATTCCAGACATGGATGGAGGATGGTGGAAAACGTAGTGCATGCTCCACTTCCAGTCTGGTAGTTGGAATAGTCACAGAGGTAACATAGGGATAATGCCATATTTTTTTGCTAGTGAACTCTTCCCCACTTTATTTTTTATTATATGTTATGTCTTTTCATGTAAAATGGTCCTGTAATATATCACAGTCGGTTTGGTACTGATGTCTTTTTATTCGTTACCCTGTAAATTATGTGATAATCAAACTGGATCCATTAATATATCACACTTCAACATTATTTCACTATCATTGGTCCTGCAAACTATGGTTTGGATATTCAACTAGTCCAAGAAGTAGTCCATGGTCTTATAACTTATCAAACGTCACTAACACCGGTTTCACATGTCAATCTGAGCCATTTATGTTGGTATATGTATATACATATTATATAGTACTATGGTACCTATTTTGGTCTTTTATAGTTGCGTACTGACATAGATTGGTATCAATTACAGAAATGAAAATATGCATTTAGCAGTCCCTAGCAAAACCAGATCAACCTCCAGTTTTTTTCCATACTTTGCTTGCTCCTCTCTTTCAATTTCTTAATAGGAAATAATTTCTAGCAAGTTGCCACTCTCATATAGTTATAGTCAAACTTATAGTACTTTTCCTATTAGAAAGGTTTCTTCTGTTTCATGTTGCTAGTTATTTAGAAGAAGCAGTAACACATAACACAGACATGTTTCAATGAGCCAACCCTTGTTTCTTTTGTTCAAATTGATGTTCAGAAGAACAAGTCACGAACTGTAGTGTTCTAAAAAAAATAGGTTTGATAGAGCATTGTCCCTAGCCTCATGGTGACTTTTATTAGAGGACTTGATTATTACTCATAAAACACTTCTCAGAATTTTGTTCAGAATTTAATCCTCATTTCTGTTGGTACATGTTGTACATTTGTGTAGTTTTGTTATATCAAGATTTAGTTCAACATTTCTGTTATTTTGAGATTTATAAATTAAGAAATAAATTTTTGTGTCATTGTGCAGAATCCAAAAAACAATTGGTGTAGTTATTCATATGAAAGCAACTTTCTTCATAACCTTTATCATGGTTGATGGTTGGCTTTGAATTGCTGGAGAAAGTTTGAGGTTAAAACCTTTAATAATGTACCACCTGAAGAACTTTTTCTTGGTAAAGAATGAAAAGGATAGGGAAGAGACAATGGATCTAGGGATTATTGGATTTGACTTAGCTTTTATGATATGATTCAATTCTTGTAATATATTTTCAGAAGCTTTTTCTAATGGCCAATTTGCCAACGGTTGAAAGTTGTATGTCTGGATACAATAGTTGAATGTTTGCATATGGCTAGGTAAGTGTTATTATGTACAGTTTATCTAGTTTTTCAGCATCTAGATTTTAGTGGCAACAATAAGAAATACTGTTGCAAACATCATCCAATTAGTTTGTAACGAGCCATGAACCGAGTGCATAAAGGAAATCACTTAATATAACATTTGTCATTGGTATCAAAGTAACACTCATTTACTTCTGCTACTTAATCATCGCCACTGATTGTGTTTTCACGTATATATTTTCTTGTTTGCAAGTACAGACAAGAAGTGGGAAAACATATACAATGCTTGGTGACATTGATGAGTTGGAGGTCAGGCCCAACACAGAATGTGAAATAACACTGCCCATATTTGAGCTCTTATTTTTTCGATTTAGAGCGGTAAAATTCTGCTAGATTGTTAATTTTTCTGTCACTTGCTTAATTTTGAAGTTTTTGCTACAATGTCAATATCATTTTTATTCTTTTACGACTTCAGGAAGAAGAAAATCGGAGGGATAAGAAGCTTCAATACGATTGCAAGTGTTCCTTAGAGATTTATAATGAACAAATTTCAGACCTTCTTTATCCTTCATCCACTAACTTGCTTAAGTTCTGACCTATATCAACCTTTGTAGATCCTGCATATTTCACAATGTTCAACCCAACAACTATTCCTTATTTTGTCTTCAGTGTTGATCAAATACTTGCTACTATGTTATTACCTAAATTTCTATTTATGAACAGTTACGGTGATAATCTTATTGAATATGAAATAAAATGATATTTGTTAATTAATTGTTTGTTGATAGTTGGTCCCTTTCTTCTTATTAGGAATGTTATGGTTAGATACATGCAAATTTTGATTGATGTTGCAGTGGGAAGCATTGGGCTTTGTATGAGGCTTTCGACTAAACCAAGTGGAGATGTTCAGTCAAAACAAGCGTTGTTGTAGTTTCCTTGAAAAGATGGTCAGACGCAGAGTGATCCACCATTTCTAACTTCTATGTTATGAGTGATTGGTCTGTGCATGGGGTCTATTGTTCTCAATGATACTTAATAAATTTTTTAATATTATTTATGTAATGATTATATCAATGTATATATGGTTGAGTTTAGATACAATATTGCATTTTTTGAGAATTGAGAAATTTGTAATTTTATGTAGAATCGACTTCATATAGTTCTATTTTTTGATGCTTGACAGTTTATTCTTGGCTAGAAAAAGACACTTGGTTCCCAAGATAACAAAGGTTGAGCTTACTTACGATTTTACTATTTATGTATCTCTACATAAATGTTTGAAATGGTTGTTTCTGATTGACAGTTTCCTGAAGAGAGGGCTTGGGTTACTTACGACTCTTTAGTTTGCAGGTGCCTTTCCCTTCTTCCGTATTTTCTTTCTATAGAATCAAATTCATATAGTTATATTTTGTGATACCTGACTGTTTTATTCTTGGCTAGAAAAAGACACGGTGTTCCCAAGATAACAAAGGTTGTTTGCTTGTCATAAATGATGGAAATACAAAAATAGTCCTTCATGATTCTTTAACTTTTCCTATTAGCATGATTGAGATATTTTGTGATACCTGACACTTGGTTCCCAAGATAACAAAACTTGTGATATTGCTTATGATTTTACAATTTAGGTATCTCTACTTAAATATTTGAAATTGTTGTTTTTTATTAGCAGTTCCTTGAAGAGAGAAAGCTTGAGTTGCTTATGACTCTACTAGTTTGCTGGTGCCTTTCACTTCTTTCGAATTTTCTTTAAAATAGACTTCATCTAGTTCTATTTTGTGATACCTGACAGTTTTATTCTTGGCTACAAAAAGATACGATGTTCCCAAGATAACAAAGGCTTTTTGCTGGTAAAAAATGATGGAAATGCAAAAATATTTCTTCATGATTCTTCAACTTTTCCTATTAGCAATTTTTATAAAGGGCAGGTTGCGTTTCATTTATGCTTAAAATGTGTACTTATCTTAATAGCTTCACGACAATACGATCCTGCATTGATCTTGTTGATGAAAATTTGAAGCAGTAGATGATGCTATTTGGACTTATCAAGCTGAAAAAAAGGAAAAGACTCGTTTACCAATTGAAATATTGAGTAATGAACTATGTATGGGATACATATCAAGGGGGACAGTTGAACCGAATCATTATTTAGCTCCAAATTATGTTTTATTCTGTTATTTACTTCTTAATCGATTTTTATTTATATTTACACATTTATGTTTCATTCTTCTATGTTTCAGGAACTACTTGTTGAAGTTTTTGCAGGATATGATCCACATCTGAAATTGTTGATGTTATTAGACCAAGTATTATTTTGAGTATACTAAAAATCTGAGTATCCCTTTGAGTCTGATTGTTTTGTACCCCACTTGCAGGTATCTATAAAGCTTGAACTAATTGCTTACGACATATTAGCATTAAAAACCAACTGCCTTCTTGTTCATCTCAGTCCAGTTGCACTGGTCTAGGAGCCATCTATGTAGTAAAATATTAATGCTTAATCAATCTTTTACCCGGTGGTATCAATCCCCATCTCAATTATATATATATGGCTATATATACTTTTTCTTTAGCTTCTGCTGAGGAATGTTTGTCTTGTAATTTGGATTGCTTTTGGGGACTATTATTCCATTATAATGTCATTTATTTATATAGGTTCCAGAGGCCGGCACCTTGATCTCTTTACAACATATATAATTTAAATGTTAAAACTAGAATATAATTAAAACATACTAGCAGTACTATGACTTGTATCAATATCCTAATTAATTGGATTTTGTTTGTATACATGCATGTGTTATTGTTCTTGAACGTCTTCTAGCTCCAAGCAAAAATCGATCGGAAACTTGTTTATTTTTTAGAGTGTCATTGATGAGGGTTTGTCCCGACCAATCTGATGTGTCAAACCATGTCTGTTGCCTTTTGTTAGCAATATGCAGGTCTTGTTTTATGTAAATGAGTTTTTTGCTTACATTGCCTATTTTAATCTTCCAGCTTAATGCCAACTATGCTATTGGGAAGGATGTTCAGTCAATGATAGCAGTTGTTGGAGAGGAGGCACTCTTGTCTGAGGATCTGGTTTCTTTCTCTCCTTTAAACTTCTAAAATATTTGGTTTGGTATTGATTTCAACTGACATCTGCCTTTTACATGGACCCAGCTCGACCTTGAATTTTTAGACAAGTTTAAAATAAGGTTTGTCGCACACGACCTTACCATGCATCTTTCCTAGCGAGCTTCTCCATTACATACCAAGAAAGACCTTGGATCAGTTTTATAGCAGAGATGCAGCCTGCTTAGGTGCCAATATCTATAAAGCTCAATTTCTAGAATTTATTGCGAGTTGGCAAGAATAAATAAGAGAAGGGTATTGTTCATACCTTCAGTGATTTGGCAAGAATAAGTATGTATGGATATGAATGGATCACTAATAAATTCAACTGACAATGGATTCCAGTTGTTTGGTTGATTATAACTTATAGAATTTTAGGCAATTTTTTATTGATTGCTAACTCATAAATTCAACTGCTTGTTTATTAACCAGGAACAGTAATGTTTTCCCCCTATATTTGTGTGGGTTGGATGAAGTAAGAGGATTTCTGAAGAGCTTTGGTTGTGGATAGGCTCGAAGGGTTCGAGCTAAATTTTGGATATGTAACATTTTGGATATATGTATGGAAACAATTAAACGCTGACTACGTTGTTAATGTTTAAGTTTGGAGAAATTATGAAGGATTTTGAATGTTTTTGACAGTGAAATTAATAAATTTACTTGTGTTCGGAATTTATTCTATGATTGATTCGTCGAGAAGCATTTAAATTTTTGTATACCCGCATTCTGTGTATATATGCAATAGATATCTGTGGCATTTTGTATATCTACAATGCTATTTTGATGTGCTGCAATACTATTCTGATGTGAATTATTTTTTACACTAATGCATTCTGCAATAGCATTCTGACATGATATTGGTGCACATATAATAGCGCGAAAGAAATGCTATAAAAACCAATTTGCATCGAAAAGCTTTTCAAACGTTATTATGAAACTATAGCGTTCGTAAATGCTATGTAAACTCTATAGCATTTGTCACTGCTATAACAAGTCTATAGCGTTCATGGACGCTATAATAACTAAATAGCGTTCATGAATGCTATTACTTTCTTATAGTGTTCTTATATGCTATAAGAATTGTATAGCGTTCATAAATGCTATAACCTGTCTATAGCGCCATGGAACGCTATAATCCATCAATAGCGTTTATGAACGCTATAACTTTATAGCGTTCTTGTACATGGGGCAATTATAGCGGGGGAATTTATAGCGGACCGAATACACTATAATAGGCATTCTACAGCGTTCTGAGCACGCTATCGTATCCCATATCTGTTGTAGTGATATCACCATCATGCGTCTCATGCGGACGCAAGTAAGTAGCTGCTCCTCTGAATAGTGAAGGCGTTGGCTGCGAAGGGAAGGGTATGACATCCTTGAGTGTCTGAGATTGGCGCAGGCAGATAGTTGCACCTCTGGAGTGAAGACACTGGCTTCAGAAATAAAAGAAGATGAGGGAGGCCTACCACCATCTTATTTCTGAGGTTGGCGCAGGTAGTAGCTGCGCCTCTGGCTCGAAGGCTTTGGCTTCTTCAAAGTGGAGCGATAAATACTCGCTCTTTAAGGACTTCCCTCTTAATTGCCACCGTAATATGGGGAATTCCAAGGGTCTAAGACCAACATTCCAAGAACTAAGTCTTAGGTTTATTCCATTAATGCGAGAATTCTGATCGTCGGCCATGTGGCATGCGCTTTCGGCCACTTTTGGTCCTAGAAAAGGGGAAGTTGTCCTCTGAAGAGTCGATGTCTTATTCTTGGCATCCTTCTCTACCATACGAGCTCCAAACTTAACTTCGAGCGACGATCGGCCTTGTGTAAGTTGGCTGCTGGTTGAGGCTTCTCTCTTTTCTAGGAGTCATATTCTTATGGAGGAACTCGGAATAGAAGGAGCCATCGCTGCCCTTGAGAAGTATGCAAATGTCCTTCTTAGGAAGTTCGACTCTAAGCAATGTCTGAGGGATGTGGGAGATCCAAGCCACGGGTTCGAGATCGGTTTCTCACCCGATGAATAGCCGACCGTGCTCTGCCTTGATCTTTAGGAGCAATGGGGCTTCGCCGTGCTATGGTTCTGGGTCTTCCACTTCTTCAGTATATATTGAAGCTCTAGCTTCTCTTGGTGACAAGAGGGTTGGCTCTGATGATGCTGTGAGTCGGTGGGGAAGAGACTTTGATGTAGACTGTACATCTCTCTTCTCATGACGATCACACTGTGAAGGCTGCCCATCAAAGACAATCCTTCCCTTATGATCATAAAAATTTCTATTACCTTTTAATTGATCCTTATAAATGAGATTCAAGAAACTTCTTTCTTATGTACTTGCGATAAGACTATTTAATAGGCCCTTGTAGCTACGATCAATAAGAAGAGTGCTTTTTCTGAAGTTTATCCTGAGAATGTTTTTGCCCTAGGTTGGTCTGCGCATCTCACTGTCTGCACCTCTGTGATGTTAGGTCGGTAGTGGAGACACTAACCTTTTCCATATGTCATCTAGACCATGGTAGGAAGAGGGTGGGCGACGAGCGCACCCTCCTACGCCTTGCATCAGCTGTAATTTTTCTTGCTTATATACTCCCGTCTTACAGTTCAACCAGAGAATCCCTCTTACACTGAAGAACTTGTATTGGAGCCACATTGGGTACTGGAAAGGAGATTGGTGCAAAGAAAGAACCAAGCAGCAGTAGATTTGTTGGTCTAGTAGCAAGACTGCTCTCAGAGAGAAGCTCAGTGGGTTCCATATGAGGATTTCATCAAGAAATACCCCAATTTTGACCTTGAGACAAGGTCAAATTGAGGGGGAGGTATTGTTACGAGCCCATTCCATGGCTGTCACATTTAGCATTACTGCTCTCCTTTCAAACAAATGTAGGTATAATTCTGTTACAATTGGCTAGCTCGGCAGGTACACGTGGCTCTCCAATCAGAAAGCTCACCTGTACAGTCATTTGATTGGCCATTAGTAGTTAGCAGTATAAATAAGTGTAAGAGAGAGAGAGAGAGAGAAGGAGGTATGGAATATATGCATTTTTCATTCCTTAGCTTTGTCTTCTTCTCCAAGTATTCTATAAAATTCCTCATCCCTAATTCTTCAATTCTTTTCTAAATTCTTCTGTTATCTCTTATTCTTTCTGAATTGCTTCAGTAACAATGGCAAATCCTTCTCAAAATGTTAATATGCCAGACTTAATGGGAAAGGGACCCAACAATTTTCTCAAAATTTTCGTTAACAATGCAATGCCAATTCGTCTGAGAATCTAAATTCTCCTGTGTGTCGAACCTATTCGACAAAATGTCTCAACAGGAATCAAATTTCTGCTAGACATAAAGAGAAGCATTCGTCTGCTTGGATCGTGTCTTCCCTCCAGATTGAATCCTTCCCTTCATGTATTGACCTATTACTCTTGTTATTATACACTTTCTTGTTATTTAATTGAGTAGATGAACCTTGGACAGGATCGGGTCCTAGGGAGTTGTTTGTAGCTCGTGTTCAGTGTGTGCATGTCCGGGGATGACGGAGTAGCAGTGGATTGGAGAAGAAATACCAAGTTGGGCTCGGCAAGTGCTTGCATAGTTGCTTGAGTTGCACTTGATTTCAACTGGACTTGTTAAGTCAAGTTTGTGTATATATTTTTGAATAGTCGAGTTTGTGTATATATTTTTGATTTGATCAGTTTGTGTATTTATTTTTGATTAGGTCAGTTTGTGTATATATTTGGTTGAGCTAATTTCGGTATATATACAACTTGCTGAGGTTTCATTTGTTTAATCATACTGTTATATTTTCATTTCTTGAGTTGGTTTTATACTTTGTTTGGTTAGTTCGGAAGTCCAGTGATATATTTGTTCCTGCATGTTTTCCAAATTTTGGAGTTGCAGCTGGGGGAATTAGCCGTTAAGTTCAAAGCCTATGTATTGGGCTTGGTTGCTATGGAGATGAGGTTTTGGTGAAGGGATAACCTGCGGGTGGTCAATTTAATTCGACTTTAGCCTGTGTGTGCGTTTCCTGCATTCTTTCTAATCCTCTGATTTCAAATATGACTGATGGATTCAAGCATGCCGAGCTTAAACCTTTAGGTAATGTTGCTAAAAGTTCCAAGGCTGGGTTGGGGATTTTGTATACTCTTCTAAGCTTGGACAAGCTGAGTTTGGGTTGTTGTGAGAATTGTGGGGTATTTAGAAGGAATGAGAGTATTGCACGATTGGCTTAAGCTATGCCTTGCTACAGTAGTAGAGATAGTCGTTAGATTTGAATGTGTTGATGGGTTCTGCTATAGGATGTTATTATATATTTCAATAGGGTGTGATGGATGGATAGGCCTTGGTTCTCATTGTGGGTTGATGAGGCCAAGTTGTGCAGTTTGTGCTTGCAATTTATGAGAACGATTGGGCCAGGCCTGTAGGGCTACCATTGGTAGTTGAGAGGAATTTGAGATGATGTTGGGATTAGTTAGCATTTAAATAGTACTGGAAATTGCTGAGAAACCCAATTTCGGGGTGGGCTTTTATGAAATGCCCACCCGCTGGATAAGTTTTATGAAATACCCAGAATTAAGTATTTTCACGTTAAATATTCCAAGATTCCCTTTTAGATGCCACCCGCTAGAAACTGCTATTTTTATAATACCGAAACTACCCCTCCGCGCGAATTGGTCATCTATATGTATTTGAATTCAAAAAACTCAGATCTGGATTGTGATTTTCGTCTTCTTCTTCTTCACTGGAAATCTGAATTCCATTGCTCTCATCTTCAGCAGAGATCGCAAAGATCGTTCGTAGTTCGGTGTGCTTTTCTTCAGTCGAACTCAGATCATCGCTCGTCATCATCATCATCATCATCATCTTCATCTTCATCGTGGAGACATTTGAAGTTTTCCGACAATTAGGTCAATTGTGGAGAGAATATCTTTCTTCTTCTTTTCCATCAGAATTATCATCGTTTTGAAAGAAGAACGAAACTCTTTGTTCATGAAAAAAAACTAAATTACACGGAGAATGCCATTCTCCGTTTTATTTAAAATGGAGAATGCCGTTCTCCGTGTTTCTAACACGAAGAATGGTCATTCTCCTGCGTTTTAACACTGGAATGACCATTCTCCGTGCTAAATTATACGGAGAATGACCATTCTCCGTTTTATTTAACACGGAGAATGGCATTCTCCGTGTTAGTAACACGAAGAATGGTCATTCTCCTGCGTTTTAACACTAGAACGACCATTCTCCGTGTTAAATAAAACGGAGAATGTCATTCTCCGTGTTAAATAAAACGGAGAATGACATTTTCCGTCTTAATGTAGCACGGAGAATGGCCATTCTCCGTTTAAATTAACACGGAGAATGTCATTCTCCGTTTTATTTAACACGGAGAATGACATTCTCCGTTTAAATTAACACGGAGAATGGCATTCTCCGTGTTTCTAACACGGAGAATGGTCATTCTCTTGCGTTTTAACACTGGAATGACCATTCTCCGTGTAAACTAAGACGGATAATGACCATTCTCCGTCTAAATTATGACGGAGAATGGCCATTCTCCGTGTAACTTTCAGGGCAGAGAATGACATTCTCCGTCTTAATTAAGACGGAGAATGTCATTCTCCGTGTTACTAACACGGAGAATGGTCATTCTCCGTGTAAATTAAGACGGAGAATGTCATTCTCCGTGTTACTAATACGGAGAATGACCACCCTCATGTGAAATTAACATTTTTCGTGTTCTAACACGGAGAATGGCCATTCTCCTGCATTTTATGGTCAGCTGAAACTTTGGAGGGCCATAACTTTTGACTGGGAGGTCGAAACGAGTTCCCGTTTGTCGCAAAATGAGCGTATCGTCGAGGAGACTGAAAGTAATAGATTTACCGTTAGACGGCCTTCCGAAATTTTAGATTCGCAAAAAAATGATGTTTGGACCTCCGTTTTAGCATTTTTGTCGTTTGTCCCAGTCTTTCCGAAATTTTTCGACGAGTTTTTGAAGATTTTTGAGGAAAAAACCTGGATTCGAAAGTGAGCAGCGTAAGGAAGAAGATGAAGTATCGAAACTTTTTTTAAGAGCAGTTTCGTGGGTGTTTTCAATAAATTAAAAGGAAGGGCAAAATGGTCATTTGGAACCCGCTTTGGATAAGTTTCTCTAATTCTGGGCACGCGATGAAAGTTTTTTTAGCGGTGGGTTTTACATAAATTTTTTTTAGTTTTTGGGCATTTCATAAATCTTCCCATATATGATTTCTCTTAAAAATATACCATATGGTGTATCTACCTACTACTATTTTGTTAAAAGCTCGACTATAGAACCTATTTTGTTATATATAGTCAAACTCTTTTTACTAAGCAATATTGATGTCAATTAATTAGCTCGTTTATATATAAAGTTAGATTATTGGTAGTAATTAATAGTTTAGCCAGTTAGGCCACCTTTAGCTAGTATTTATCATTAATTGATTAATGACTAATTTAGCTAGCCTCAATAGTTAGATTTTAATTAAATTCAAATTGCTTCAGGTGGTCATAGAGATTTATGCTTTTCTATTCCTGATCTTCCAGAGCAAGGCAAGTACACCGACTCGTGGTAGTGGTGAAGCATGCGGCCCGAGTGGTTAGGAGTTCGAATCCCAGTTGGAGAGATTCCGAAAACTAATTACCATTTCCATATATATATATATATATATATATATATATATATATATATATATATATATATACTAGTCTACATATAAATACTTTGCACGTATTTCCATATATATATATATATATATATATATATATATATACTAGTCTACATATAAATACTTTGCACGTATTTTAATTAGAATACCATAATGTCAGTTGTCATTTTTTCTTCTTTTCCTGATGACTATTCATGTGTGTGATTTTTTTAACAATGCCAAGAGATTCAAAGTATCAATTTTGTTTTTTTAATTTTCTATTAAGAATAATAAACTTTGGAAAATTGTAAGGACAGAAAAATTTATTACAATTAGAACATGAAGAGTTGTGTGGAAAAAAAAACTTGCATACAAACTTTATTGATTTGACTCAAAAACTTTACCATAAGTTTTCTTAATATATATATATATATATATATATATATATATATATATATATATATATATATATATATATATATATATATATATATATATATATACCCGTCCTTATCTTGGAGAAAGGCGGAGGTTCTACCACATCATAGATCCTCGTACTGAGGGAATTTTTTCCATCAAAGGCGCTCAAAAGGCAGCCCTACTGGCACACAACTGCCTTACCCGGGATCCCAAGGCTAAGGCTGCTGCCAATTCCAATAGCCAGAATGGTAGGAATGGTTTAACGACACCAAATTCATTGGAAGAAATGAGCGTCAACAAATGCACACTACCAGTCGATGAACGTTGTCCAATCACTGAAAAGTGATGGCAAGCAGTCCTGAAAACAATAATTCGATAAAATTAGCGAGGGGGATGGTCTTCTGTGCATGCTGGTTGTTAGATATGAAAGGGTTCCCAGTAAGCTTTTAACTAAAATGCTGATGGAGGCATGAAGCACACTACTATCGACCTTTGTCTGATATTACATTATATCAAGGTCAGAAGTCTGCATCGGAGTATGAACTTCAGTTTGGTGCATCTACAACTTCTTGATTTTAAGGGTTGATTGATTAGAAAGAGTTCAACTGAAGACTATCAGATATCGAAATACGAGAACCTGGACGGAATGTTTTATCTCCTTTTTTTTTTTGTAATATTTTTTGTTTCACAGGCTGGAAAGGTCTATAGACAAAGATAAATGTATGACCGTGGACAAAATCTGTACTCAACTTTCTTAACAAGATTGATTATACAATAGATGAATTGCATGTAATATTGGTAATTAAAAAAATTATATATATATATATATATATATATATATATATATATATATATATATATAACAAAACCCTTCCACTTTATTCATAAAATGCGCAAAATGCCGAAGTCTTTACAAGAGACACCTCCGAGAGGAGGGGAAGACAGAAGAAAAAACTACACAACAAAACACGGTCGAGTTCCTCGTAACATCAAGAAAGCGTCAACGCCCAAAAATCCTGGAGATCGTGGTTGCAAACCGTCTCTCATGCGGGCCCGACTCCATGCGGGCCCAACAAGTCCAGTCAACTGTCCAAGTTGCTGACCGTCACCTGGCACCGTTAATTGTTATACGGGGTCCTGATGGAAAGTTGTACAGAACCACCCGCGTCCAGTCCCCCAGGGCTAACGGGCAGGATGGATCTCAAAAGTCTCCCTCCAACAATCGAGAGCAAGTGCTTTTACTAGCCTCAGATCAGGGAGCAAACATGATACCTACGCACCCGTGTGCTCGGGATACCCGAGTCCACAAATTGGATGCAAAGGTAGATCAGCCTGCAATCGACTTGCGAGAGGTGATTACTCATAAACGCAAGGAGAAAGAAGCAACCTTGGCATGTGATGAGCCCCTCCCAGGACGTCGTTGCACCCAAGTCATCATCAACTGTTGCTGCGACAAGTCGGCAGCACCTGCCGATCGGCAGTCCGTTTTCCAACGACTGCACCAGCCATCACCTTTCCAACAACAAATTGATAAACAGGTACAAATCTCGGGAGACAAGAAATTTCCTTTCGTCTCCTGTAATTCAACTAGGAAGGTTCTTCCTGGCAAGGGAGGGAATAAGATAGGCTCTTCCAGTCCGACAATCTCCACAAGTATTGCAAGGACACTCTCGTCTGGAGGACTGCCACCGACATCCACAGGGGGTGTCTACCTAGGCACTCGATCCAAAAGAAGCTGCCAACACCTGGGGGTGCATCCTTGACCTCCCTGGGGGTACATGAGACCGGGGGTAGAAGTCCCCTCAAAGTATGCGACAACTCGGTATTCCATGAGCATAAACAGGGGCTAGCGATCCACTGGAATTATGCGACAAACGTGGATGTCCCTGGGGATGACCTCCTTCGTCAAGACGATGCGGCTTCCTGCACAGTGGGTAGCACCTCTTCCGAGTCCGAGGAGAAAGACATTCCGACATTCTTCGACGATTTCTCGATATGGGGGTACGACACAGAGAGCACCTCTGCTACGATCCCTTCTACCTCTACCCACGTAAGGACAGTCTTTATGGCCGACGATGATCATGAAGCGCCTACTGGCCGACAACGTCTAGAAGTACTTGATGCCATGCTCCTGTCCTTGGTCAAGTCAGTAGACAAAATCAAAGCTGCTTTGCCGACTCAACCAGCAAGGACGCCTGGACAAACAAGCTTGGGACCCGCACACGCGGACTCCAACACAATTGCTCCTCCTTTGGGTGACAATCCTCTAGGAGCATCCACTCCTTCAGCTACAAATAAAGCCAGGAAAGCAAAGAGGGAAGTCCAGGAGCTTCGAGCAATGTTCAATGCCCAAGACTCCTCCCGGGACCTGAGGATACGGCAGTCGTATCCCGTTGCATGGAGAGATGTGCCTTTTCCACCATGGTACAAGCCGTTTCATATTAATTCGTGCCCAAGACTCCTTCCGGGACCTGAGGATACGGCAGCCGTATCCCGTTGCATGGAGAGATGTGCCTTTTCCACCATGGTACAAGCCGTTTTATATTAATTCGTATGACGGAAAGACCTCTGCTAGTCGGTACATGACTTATTTCGAGGTCGCAACCGACCACTTGCCACATAGTGAGGCCATCCTCAAACGATTATTCATCGGAGCATTAGAGGGGATCGCGCTCGACTAGTATCGTAACCTTCTGGACAACTGCATCCATTCTTTTGACAGCTTCAAGCACATGTTCTTAGAGAGATTCTATGAAGTGGGGCATGATGTGACAATGTCATCTCTCATGGATGTCGTTCAGGGAGAGAATGAGCTAACAAGGAACTATATCGAGCGGTTCCGTCAAATCGTGATGAGATTGCCCCAAGGCAATCCCGAAATCTCCTTGATCGAAATCTGCCAGAAGAAGTTGCTACACGCAATCAGCCTCTGGATAGGTGAAGATCAGTTCAAGGATTGGACGACCTTCATCATAAGCGCCACAAATGCGGAGGCAAAGTTAAAGAAGTCTCGCCAGCTGTGATTACACATCCCGGATGGAGAGGTCAAAAGTAAACGTCCTGGTGCCACCTCCAATAACAACAACACTGACGGCACCTCCAATAACCGGGACAACAAAGGTAAACAGGCCCTGGTCGTTGATTCGACCAAGAAGCCTGAACAAAAGCAGACAGAAGCTCAGTGGCCCAAGGTAAATTACTCATTCGAAGATAGTCACGTCAAGCCTATCTTTGACATGCTCTTGTAAGGGGACAGGATCCAACTTCCTCCACCAAGGCGCGAGCCTCGAACGACAAAGATGAAGGACCCAAAATACTGCCATTTCCACTGCTATGTTCATCATGCCACTCATGACTGCTTTCAATTGAAGCGGTACATCTAGAATCTTATCGACTCCAAAGCTCTGTCGCTAGACTTTGAAGAGGTTACCGTGGCAGCAAACATGGTGTCAATTCAGTTTGACGACTTCCCTCCAACAACTACTCAAGACGAAGTAATACCTATCCCTCGGACAACGATGGAAGTTACTAATCATCCCTCCATCTGGGACCAGACTGTTGGCCCATTGGTCATATGGTCAAACTGATTTTAATAATTGATCAAACTCTGTCTGGATATATGAAGCTAGTCAAGTTGTATCAGACTCTTGGACATGAACAAGAACATCTATCTACACAGTTCAAGATCGAAGCTATGTTTGCCTGTTCGAGTCTGTATTTATTCAAGCAATGTATTTTTTATTTTATTGAGTCTAGGAATACGTTGTACACTGAGTCGTACTGGCAATTAGGCTATTCTAAAATGTTTTCAAAATACTTTTAAAATATTCTTTGTTTTGAAAAACATTCATTTAAACAAAAGCTTCAAAAAGGTTTCTAAAAAGGTTTTCAAAAATCATCAAAAACTAATTTTTAAAACCTAACCTAACCCTGACAGAACTCGGCCAGAGTTCGGCCAGAGTTCGGTTGGTGGCCGTTTGATTTTTGAATTCTTCTGAACTTGGTTCTCCTGCAGTTGCAGATTTGACCGAGATTTCCTCATCGATTTTTGCCCGAATTCTGCCAGGATTCTGTCTTTGGAACTCCTATAAATAGAGAAGGATTTCGATCATTTTAACTCACTCATTCACTTTCAATCTTCTCTCTATCTAAAGCTTTCAATCTTCCAAAGAGTTTTCTTGAGCTTTAAATTTCAGATCCTAAGCCAATTACAATCCTCTAGTCGATTTGCCAGTACGGTACGGTCTAGAAGTTTCTGAGAGATTGTAATCAGAAGGCTTAATTGAAGAATACCTCTTCACATTTGAAGTTGGACGAGTTCTTCGTATCAAAGCTCGCGTTATAGAAGTTGCAAGGACTTCGTAAGAAAACTTGCGATTTTGCCAATAGTAGATTCAACTGGTAGCAAGAGTTCTACCGACTGGATTAGTCCTCAACAGAGGAAAACCAGTATACATCGCTGTCTTTGCGTTTGCTTTCTTATCTCTACCTTTACATTACATAATTGTGATTATTATTCTGTGATCTTGCTGCTAACATTTTAATTAGCAATATTTCGCTGCCAACTCTATTCACCCCCCCTCTAGAGTATTGTGCTTTACGATTTCGTTCCTACAATTGGTATCAGAGCGGGTGTTACAGGTAAAGCAAGGTAACATTGCAATTATTTATTCATTTAATTAATTGTTATATAGATCACAGCACAACACATGACAACTGTGAAATTCACAAGTGAAGGCTAGGCCACAAACAGACCTCCACTGTTTGATGGTACGAACTATACCTATTGGAAAACACGGATGAGTTTCTTCCTGAAATCACTTGACTTTGATTTATGGTCTATTGTCATTGATGGCTATCAAAAGCCACATCGTATAAATGTTGATGGAGTTTTAGTTGAAAAACCCCATAGCAGATATACAGACGAAGAAAAGAAAAAGGCCAGTCTTGACGCACGTGCTATTAACGCTCTATTTTGTGCTTTAGACAACTGAATTTAACAGGGTGTCTATCTGCACAACGGCTAATGAAGTGTGGAAGCTACTTGAAGTCACACATGAAGGCACGACTCAAGTCAAAGAATCAAAGGTCAGCAGACTTACTCAAGAGTATGAGGTGTTCATGATGGAGCCCAACGAAACAGTTACTCAGATGTTCGAAAGATTCCTAGATATTGTAAATCCTTTGTCCTCCCTAGGCAAAGAATACAGTAACCATGAAAAGATTCGCAAACTCCTGCGAACACTTACCAAGAACTGGATTCCAAAGGCTACTGCAATCATTGAAGGGAACGACCTCACCACTCTGTCCCTCGAAGTACTCGTGGGTAAGCTACTCACTCATGAACTGGAGCTACAAGATTTTGAAGAGCCTGCACCAAAGAAGAAGACGACCGCTTTCAAGGCTCAGCACAGAAAAGCTGCTGAAGGTGATTCAGACAACAGTGAATCTGATGCTGAAGATCAAGCACTCCTAGCAAGAAAATTCAAAAGATTCATGAGATATGAGAAGAGAGCCAAAGAAAACAACAGCAGTAACAACTGGTATCAAGATGATGCTGTCTGCTATGGCTGCAAGAAGAAGGGACACATGAAGAAGGATTGTCCTACAAACTCATCATCAAGCAAGAAGAACAACATGTATGAAAAAGAAAACCTGAAGAAATCAACATCTCGGAGATATGCCAACACCAGCATATGGCATGAAAGTGAAGCCAGCGACTCAGAAGACGAACAATCAGAAGACGCTACAAACGTATGCTTTATGGCATCCGATCAGGTACCTACTGAACCTGTAGTTGATACATATGATGACTTTACCTTTGAGCAACTAGGAGATGCCTTCAGTGAACTGATGTGTGATTACAGAAAACTGCGTAGCAAATATCAGACCTCTAAGAAGGTACTCAAAGAGTACAAAGGTAAAATAGGTAGACTTACCGACCTACTAGCTGAGGTTAGAAATAATGTTAGTGAGTCTGGTAAGCTTTCTTCTATCAAGCTCTTATTACACGAGACTACCAAGTCATCTGAAGAGAAAGACAAAGTTATTGACCAACTCAAAGAAGAACTTTCTAAAGAGAAGAAAAGTCTTCAATGTGCACAAATCAGAATGGAAACACTCACTTCTGATTATACTAAGTTGTATGACACTTCCAAAAGATTGGAAATTAGGTTAGGAAAACAGCCTGAGACTGCTGCTTCCTTCCCTAACACGTGTCACTTACCGAAAAATCGGAATATTCCCAAGCCAAACACTGTCAGACCTAACCCTATCAAACCTTTACCCCAAAAGGTTAAGCCCAAACAAGATTATATGTATGCTTTCTTCTATACTAGAAAACCCAAACCTACCAACCATGCACACCACTCAGCTTTCAACACTCGACATGCACAATGTCATTATTGTGGCCTCATTGGTCATATTTTATCTGCATGTAGAATCAGAAAGCTTGTTGATTTAAATATTTATGCTTGGATACCAAAGGCTAACATTTCAGGAACCTATAAGAAATGGGTACCAAAAGTTTCATCTGCAAATTGTTTTATAGGTGGAACACCCTTCACATGCTAAAAGCAAATGGATCCTCGACAGCGATTGTTCACGGCATATGAACAGTGACGCTACATTATTTGTAACACTGTCGAAGAAGAAGAAGGAAGGTTTTGTTTCCTTCGGTAATAACTTGAAAGGGTATATTATTGGTATCGGTGATGTTGGTAAGTCTCCCTATCCTATAATTAAGGATGTCTGTCTGGTTACCGAGTTGAAACATAATCTACTCAGCATAAGTCATTTAGCTGATCATGGTTATGGCATCAACTTTAGCAAAGATAAATGTACTATAGTTGATAGCTCAACTGGTAGTACTATCTTTAAAGGTATCAGGGAAGACAACATATATATTTTCTATTTGTTGGAAGAAACTAACATTTCAGGTAGATGCTTAATGGCTAAAAGCGATGAGAGTCATCTGTGGCATATGAGACTCGGTCACGCAAATATGGACACAATCTCAAGATTATCCACAAAGAAGCTAGTACGCGGTTTACCGGACATTACATTCAAGAGGGATTCGGTATGCAGTCAATGTGAAAAGAACAAAGCTACCAGATCCACTTTCAAATCAGTAAATGCAGTATGTACTACTAGACCTCTATAATTGCTTTATATGGACTTATTTGGTCCTAGCAGAGTTGCTAGCCTCGGAGGTAAACTTTATGCTTTTTTAATTGTAGATGATTTTTCTAGATACACGTGGGTATACTTCTTGACACGTAAGAATGATGCATTATCCGAATTTTTCGCCTTTTGCAAGAAGGTACAGAATGAAAAATGTTACATGATCACTCGTATTAGAAGCGATCATGGTGGCGAATTCGAGAATGCAGAGTTTGAGCAATTTTGTGACACACACGATTTTGTACACGAGTTCTCCTGCCCTAGGACTCCACAACAAAATGGAGTTATGGAATGTAAGAACAGAACTCTATCCGAAATGGCCAGAGTAATGTTAAACCAGTTTAGTCTACCCAAATATTTCTCGGCTGAAGCTGTCAATACAGCTTGTTTTGTTCTCAATAGAGTTCTAATTCGACCGAAATCGAAGAAGACTCCATTTGAGTTATGGTTTGATAGAATTCCATCAGTTTCATATTTTAGAATATTTGGTTGTAAATGCTTTATTCTTAATACAAAAGACAATTTGGGAAAGTTTGACGAAAAGGCCAATGAAGGTATATTTTTAGGTTATGCGGCCAAGAGCAAAGAATACAGAGTCTTCAACAAACGAACCATGATAATCGAAGAGTCAATCAACGTCACTTTTGATGAACTGAATCAAATGACTATCGATGACAATGACGAAGATCCAACTGTACCAAGCTCAACAACAGCTGATTCTCAACCAAGCTCGGCACTAGCTGATCCTCCTAGAGAAGATCCAGGAACCAGCTACCTTCAGAGTCTGCCGAAAAGATTAAATTTACGGCTGATCATCCAAAGGATTTGGTAATTGGTGACATTACCAAAGGTGTAAGTACTCGTACATCCAGTAGAGATATTGTTTCTAGTGTTGCATTTATTTCACAGCTAGAACCCAAAACTATTGATGAAGCATGTAGTGATAGTTTTTGGATAGATGCTATGCAAGAGAAATTAAACCAATTTGAACGGAATCAAGTTTGGGAACTTGTTCCCAAGCCTATTGATCATCCGGTCATTGGCACCCGTTGGGTATTCCGAAATAAACTGAATGAGAATGGTTTAGTGACTCGTAATAAGGCTCGACTCGTAGCTCAAGGATACAATCAGGAAGAAGGTATCGACTATGATGAGACTTATGCCCCAGTTGCGAGATTAGAATCCATTCGCATGTTATGTGCATTTGCATGTTTTCATAATTTCAAATTATTTCAAAGGGATGTCAAAAGTGCTTTTTTAAACGGTTTTATAAAAGAAGAAGTTTTTGTAGCTCAACCTCCAGGTTTTACAGATTTTGAAAATCCTGATCACGTTTTCAAGTTGAAGAAAGCTTTATACGGTTTGAAACAAGCCCCTCGTGCTTGGTATGATCGTCTAAGCTCTTTTCTACTTGACAACGGTTTTTCAAAAGGCAAGGTTGATATTACACTTTTTATTAAGTCCTTTAATGGTAAGCTTCTTTTAGTACAAGTCTATGTAGATGATATCATATTTGGATCTACTGATGAATTTCTGTGTCAAGAATTTTCTAAGTGTATGCAAAATGAGTTTGAGATGAGCATGATGGGAGAGCTGAAATTCTTTCTCGGACTGCAAATCAAACAAACTGACAATGGGACGTTCATAAATCAAGCCAAGTACACAAAAGATTTGCTAAAGAAGTTTGATCTGGACAATGTCAAACCTATTGGCACTCCGATGGCAACTTCAACAAAGCTTGATATTGATGAACAAGGCAAACCGGTCGACACACGTAAGTATCGAGGTATGATCGGTAGTTTACTTTATTTAACTGCTAGTCGTCCAGATATAATGTTTAGTATTTGCCTGTGTGCACGTTTTCAAGCTAATCCAAAGGAATCACATCTGTGCGCAGTTAAGCGTATCTTTCGATACCTTAAGGGCACTTCTTCTGTTGGCTTGTGGTATCCCAAAACTAAGTCCTTTGACCTTACTGGTTATTCGGATGCAGATTTTGCCGGATGCAAAGTTGATAGAAAAAGTACCAGTGGCACATGTCATTTCTTAGGTAAGGCTTTAGTCTCATGGTTTAGTAAAAAGCAAAATACTGTAGCCCTATCAACAACAGAGGCTGAGTATATCGCCGCAGGACGTTGTTGTGCTCATATTTTGTGGATGAAACAAACCTTGGAAGACTATGATTTATTTTATACACATATTCCTATTTTCTGTGATAACACGAGCACTATTAATTTGACTAAGAACCCTGTATGTCATTCTCGTACTAAACATATCGAGATTAGATATCATTTTCTTAGAGATCATCATCAAAATGGAGATATTGACCTTGTATACATAGATACTGAGAATCAATTAGCTGACATTTTCACAAAACCTCTAGCAGAAGATCGTTTCAATTATTTACGTCGAGAATTAGAAATTTTGGACGTCAATAGTGTTAATTGATTTTATTTTATGATTTTATTTCAATACGCAAAAACTGTGTTAGAGACAAGCCAATAAAGAGTCTGTCTGTCACCACAACTACGGTTGAAGCGAAATGGTACTTAAGAGTTCCCCGGTGAACCTCCGCCAGCTGGGACAGTACTCCTACAGCTAATCTGAAACAGTCACTGTGTAATAATATTTAATCTATAAAATAATATTAATTATGTTAATTAAAGGTTGAAATTACTAATCTTTGAATTAAATATTTGAAATGAGCCAATGAAAAAGAAAGTGTTCCAAACCAAACCCAAGCAAATTCGGCCAAACTTCGGCCCGAGTTCGGTTGAAGGTATCAGGTTATATAACTAGAACCGAGAGCCTTTCTTCCTCATTGCTTCCAAACCACATCAACAGCAGCAGCAGCCGCGCGAGAGAACCCCCAAACCCTAGTTCTTCACCACACCTTCTCTTCCAATCTAAGTGGTGAAATCAATCCAAACTTTGGATTCGTGCGAAGTTTGTCATTCTCTACAACATACTCAATTCTCGGGAGGTATAACTCCTTATTTCCCCTCCGTTTAATTTCGTGCTATTTTTTTTATTGCACAAATGGCACCTAAGGGTTTTAATCCCTTCCAGAGGAAGAAGACAACCAACCCAAGTGAGGAAGGTTCATTTTCGAATCCACCCACTAATTTCCTCTTTTCGCTAGTCCAATCTAGCGATGGCACGTTCGACGGATTTTATTTTCAAACCTTAGACCAAGTCCTACTGTGGTATAGAGATTTTTCTATGAGATCCATATGCACAGGCGCTCCCATTAAGTAGACTGTATTTTCAGATCATCGCCATTTCTTTGAGGCATTAGGGTTACAGCATTTTGTTAAACTCTATTTTCCCGTAGCAACTAATGCCATTAGACTGTTTTACTGCAATATCATATTAAACATGTTTGATGTAAGCACTCGTGTTGGAGGATTAGATATCAATTTCAATGATGTTATCTTAGCGGTCATCCTTGGTATTCCCAACGAAGGTGAACCGCTTGTTGATATCACTGAATTTGATTTCCCCGACGGCACGACACTTACTAGTTTTAAAGCGAAACTCTGTGCACCTGATCGAGTTCGCTTTGGAAAGTTCAAGGCAAACAACTTGAACTTGTTTAATTATGAATTGCACCGTATCATTTACTCCACTCTCCTTCCGAAATCTACTTCGAAGGATGATGTCATGTCTCTTGAATTATCTGCTACGTATCACATTCTTAAGGGGATTCTATTTTCTGCCCCTAAGACCATTATTCAGATGATGGGACGTTGTCGTACAAGAGATAGAAATCTCTCTTATGCGATGATTCTCCTACACATCTTCCAGCATTTCGACATTGACTTATCTACTTGTGCTCAAGACCCTGAGCCCAAGGTTCTCAAGTTATCTCGTCGCAGTATGACTGCATCTGCTCCTTCTACTGCTCCTGCTACTGCTCCACCTCCTCCACCTTCTCAGCAGTATGCTATGACATTTGAGGGCATACACCAGCACCTTTCAGATTTGCACGTCTCGATGACGGACATGGCTCGCGAATGTGAGTTCCGCGACGTCACCCATTATCAGGCGCTTGCAAATTCTCTTGCTGATCTTCGTTTCGCCCAGACTGGACATTCTGCCGGTTCCATTCCTAGAGATCCAGCTTTCTCTGGTTACCGCTGTGAGGATGAGGCCGTTCGTGCCTACTTTCAGCCCGGTAACGCATATGATTGGTATCGTTCTGACCGTGCTCCTCGAGACTATGTCGGTGAGTTTTACACTGGTGCTCCTTCTCACCCTTCTGGCGCGGGTACCTCTGCAGCTGGTCCTTCTGGACATGCTGGTCATGCTGACGATGATGATGATGATGATGAGGAGTTGTGATATGTTAGTTGATTTGTGAGACTTAGACATTATCTACTGTATACTTGGAAATGTTCCGACATTCCAAGTTTTTATATCTTTTAGACTTTATTATCAGTATTTCTTTTTGAGAACATGTACTGGATTTGTTTTATTGATGTCATCTGAACATCTTTATCTGCATCTTTATAAGATTCGTAGTTTATGGTTCACATCAATTTATTTACTTAGCATCTTTTTCTGCTTTAATAACTTCCTGTGATAATATTTTTTGTTTATTATAAACTGCCTGAGTACAAATACATGCCTGTGATATCATTCAAATTTTCTTTACTATTTTTTATCATGATTATTTTCTTGTGTTTCTTCACTGTTTGTTATTTATGCATTGATTGCGGGGGAGTTTTTCTCTTTTGCAATTATTTTGCTAAATGACAACGGGGGAGAAAAATAAAGATCTAACATTCTTTTGGGAAAATATAGGACATGAATAATTTTTGATTTTATTTCAAGCTTAAATGTTATATCATTCATAGTTTGTCAATTATCAAAATAAGAGAGATTGTTGGCCCATTGGTCATATGGTTAAACTGATTTTAATAATTGATCAAACTCTGTCTGGATATATGAAGCTAGTCAAGTTGTATCGGACTCTTGGACATGAACAAGAACATCTATCTACACAGTTCAAGACCGAAGCTATGTTTGCCTGTTCGAGTCTGTATTTATTCAAGCAATGTATTTTTCATTTTATTGAGTCTAGGAATACGTTGTACACCGAGTCGTACTGGCAATTAGGCTATTCTAAAATGTTTTCAAAATACTTTTAAAATGTTTTTTGTTTTGAAAAACATTCATTTAAACAAAAGCTTCAAAAAGGTTTTCAAAAAGGTTTTCAAAAAGGTTTTCAAAAATCATCAAAAACTAATTTTTAAAACCTAACCTAACCCTGACAGAACTCGGCCAGAGTTCGGTTGGTGGCCGTTTGATTTTTGAATTCTTCTGAACTTGGTCCTCCTGCAGTTGCGGATTTGACCGAGATTTCCTTATCGAGTTCTGCCCGAATTCTGCCAGAATTCTGTCTTTGGAACTCCTATAAATAGAGAAGGATTTCGATCATTTTAACTCACTCATTCACTTTCAATCTTCTTTCTATCTAAAGCTTTAAATCTTCCAAAGAGTTTTCTTGAGCTTTAAATTTCAGATCCTAAGCCAATTACAATCCTCTAGTCGATTTGCCAGTGCGGTACGGTCTAGAAGTTTCTGAGAGATTGTAATCAGAAGGCTTGATTGAAGAATACCTCTTCACATTTGGAGTTGGATGAGTTCTTCGTAACAAAGCTCGCGTTGTAGAAGTTGTAAGGACTTCGTAAGAAAACTTACGGTTTTGCCAATTGTGGATTCAACTGGTAGCAAGAGTTGTACCGACTGGATTAGTCCTCAACAGAGGAAAACCAGTATACATCGCCATCTTTTCGTTTGCTTTCTTATCTCCGCCTTTACATTACTTAATTGTGATTATTATTCTGTGATCTTGCTGCTAACATTTTAATTAGCAATATTCCGCTGCCAACTCTATTCACCCCCCTCTAGAGTATTGTGCTTTACGATTTCGTTCCTACACAGACGACTAGCTTGGTACCTCTCACCACGTCACGAGGAGAGATTATGTGGGTACACCCAGACTTAGTGCCCGAAGTTACCCAGGCGGTGTCATCTCCAGCCAACAAGAAGAAGGTCTGGAAGTCCAGATCCTGCCATAGAATTTCAGCCGAAGCTGAGGAAGCGGCAGTCGTTATTATCCAGTCTGGGGCACAAGTCAAGCCCACTCCGGGTAGTTCAGTGGAAGACCCTCAGCCAGGAACGTTGCCGGCCACTGATGTTTTGGGGCCATCTCAGCCTCCACCGGCGGACAGGTCCAAGCCAAAATAAATCTGCTTCGACAGTCCGTACCGTAAGGATGCACCTCAGGGTTGGAGAGACCTTACAACTTTGATATATTAGCACAATTGGCTAATACACCGGCAAAGTTGTTGTTATACGAGCTCCTAAGGTTCTCCAAAGATCTTCGTGTCGTATTGAACGAAGCACTCAAGAATGCCGATGCTTACTTAGCCCAGGTCAAACCTACGAGGGAAGACTCGTCGACAGATCTCCAGGACAGCAACTGTGCGGATGCAATATCCAACATCGTATTCACCCTATATGACATGATGATCAAGACCAACATGCATAATCGCCCTTATACTACACTGGATACATAGGCAACATTAAGGTGGATCAGATGCATATCGATCCTGGCTCATCGATAAGCATCATCCCGAAAAGCTTACTTCAAGTCCTCGTCATCCCTATGCACCGGCTAGCGGCGACCAACACTGCCATTAGCAGTTTCAACTCGGGAAGGAGCTATCCCTTAGAAAAGATTCGATTGAAATGTCAGATCGGCGACCTAAGGACAGAGGTCACCTGCTACGTCATTGATGTAGACACGTCCTACAACATCCACTTGGGGGCGTCCGTGGATACATGCCTATATGATCATGCCATCCACCCTCCAATAGTGCTTTAAGTATGTCAGTAAGCACGGCTTCGTGATGACTGAATTCGCCGACATCGATCCCTTTAAAGGGGTTGAGTCTTATTATTTTTCGGAGGTTTGTCTATATGAATAATCCAAGAGTTACATAACTGACGAACTGGCGGCCATCACAGGCCCAGAGGAACCCTTGAGAATTTATCTTCAGGCCCGTAAACTGGGCAAAGCCGTACCCCTTGTCGCAACTTTGCATAAAGAGGTGCCCGGTTCTCTCGTCCCAGCTGCGCAGTCGGAACCAATGGTCATCCGACTCCCAAAGCCAAGAGCCAAAGCCCGTCATAGGGCCGATGGTGATCCAGTTGCCAAAATCCAATCAAAGGTTACCGAAAGATGCAAAGCCCTCTGGGGATCCGATGGTGATCCGATTGCCAAGATCCAGTCAAAAGCATTCGAAAGACACGAAGTCTTCTGCCAAGATGATGGTTATCCGTCTTCCCAAGACGAGCCAGCAATCAAGTGTAGATCCGAGACCCTCCAGCAAGCCAATGCCACAAGCTGAACCCTTGGTGGTCAAGTTGCCTAGGATAGCGTCCCCACCTCCGATCACACAGGGGGTAGCTGAAGAGGATGCAAAACTCGTGAAGTATCTTATTGCAAAGGTGGATATTCCTTCTCCTGATGATGTAATCCCTGTTGACAAAATTCCTTATTTCATCAATAAGAGGTTGTCATTGAACTATACTGAGTGTAATAAACTCAATTTGATGTATACTGTAGGACTCGATCGGGACATTAACCTGCACACACAGGTGACAACCGTCCATACCGCAAACAGACTTGCTCCAATTAAAGATGCCTACTTCCTAATCCCAGGTAGAAGAGAAGGGGATCACATAATCATCTTTGGCCGAAAAGAAGGTCCTCAACCCTTCATGCCTTAAGAGTTTGATATCGAACCCGATACGGGAAGACTACCACTCTACCTGTATAGTCCTCAAGCTAAGTACTTTATGCAAAAGCAGGGGTACGACATGGAGGCTACCCCAGGTCTTAATTATGACAACAGTCGGCGATCGCCTCTGCAGCTGTCAACCCCGTCTGGGAGACCTCGGGATCATTACGGCAAATTCCTGAAGAAATACTATACTGAGGACATGCTGGTACTTCCTCAAACTACCAAATCTCTCAGATCATCGAGTTATGTACACCAAGTACCTCTGAACTCACAAACTCTATTTTTCTTTGAGTAAATTCGTATCACATCTCTCTGAGTGGCGAGTCATGTATGCTGATACCCCTGAACTCCTACTCTAATGCTTTATCACACAGGAGTCTGCCCAGCTTATCATTATCACTGAGCAAACTTCCTGTTCCTGATTGTCATGTATCACGTCCATATTACCTCTGATACCGATAGTCTCTTGACTTAACACCGGTACCCAACCCGGAATAAAAGATGTGGTGTTAAGACCACAAAATCTATCATGTCCATATTACCTCTGTTGGTTTTGTCTCAAAACCTATTACTCACACCACCAGTGCGTAGAAGAGTAATAGGTCTACCAAAGATTATTCTTGATTATCGTGTATCACATCCATATTACCTCTGATACTGATAGTCTCTTGACTTAAAACCTGTACCCAATCCGGTATAAGAGAGATGGTGTTAAGACCACAAAATCTATCACGTCCATATTACCTCTGTTGGTTTTGTCTCAAAATTTATTACTCGCACCACCAGTACACAGTAGAGTAATAGGTCCACCAAAAAATTATTATTCTTGATTATCGTGTATCACGTCCATATTGCCTCTGATATCGATAATCTCTTGACTTAGTACCTGTACCCAACTCGGGATAAAAGACATGGTGTTAAGACCACAAAACCTATCACGTCCATATTACCTCTGTTAGGTTTTGTTTCAAATCTATTTACCCGTACCGCCAGTGCACAAAAGGATAATAGGTCCACAGAAGTTATCCTAATCTATTACTCGTACCATCGGTGTACCAAAGAGTAGTAGGTCCACAAAATATCATTTAAATCTATTTGCTCGTATTTCTAGATACACAAAAGGACAATAGGTCCACAAAAAGTTCCCTAGTAGGATGTCCTTTATTTAACACAAATGCTGTATTAGGCCCTCTAGTACAGACACCACAAATACCACAAACAAAGAATGGGGTGAATATATTCTGTTTATTAGAAATCTGTTACATTCATTACTTCTGCAAAAAAAAGGCGGAAGAAAAGGCTACTACTCATCAGCAACGCATAGTTTGGCAAGAATGTCTTCCAACTGTGCAGTTGAGTACTCGATTCTCAGTTTGGCCCGACGTTCAGCTTCCTGGGTTAGCTTTTTAGCATCCTCAAGAAGTGCATGAGCCTGCCAATATTTCTCTAATTTCTTCAGTGCGCCCTCTAGAGCGACAGAGTGGCTTGGAGCTCAGTCTCCAGAGATGTTAGCTTGGCCTGGAGCTTGAGGAGCTGTTCGTTAGTTTCGGTCATAGCACGAACGGTGGTCTCCTCACGAATCAAGCAGATCTCTCCCTCTCAGCTCATATTGTCATACTTAAGAGACAGCTTATGAAGGTCCTTCTCCAAGGTGGGCTTGGTCGTCTCCTGTACAGCCTTCAGCTTTTCTTTAGCTTTTATAAGGAAAGCACGCTCCTGCTCTACCGCAGCAGATACATCGACTTGTCACAGTTTTTGTAAATGGATTAATCGCTGATCAGCCTCTGTCAGCTTATGCTCTAAAAGAATGGCCGCCCCTTCTCCACTTGGAAGCGTCTTCAGTAGGTCATTCTGGCCTTGGGTGCAATGACGGCCCACAACAAATAAAGTCACTCTCATTGAAGTAGCTTCAACCCCTCGTTTTAGATGACGGTAGAAGCTCTCGACTATATCCCTCGACGATTCGTCTAGATTCTCCAAAAAGGAACGGCGTCGAAGGAATATCAGCCAAGGAAGCTGAAAGCGTATGAGAAGAAGGCATAGTGGAGCTTGACGACCCTGTCAGAAGGAAAACAAACACCGAGCGACGAGACTCCCGCACAAGCAGTAATCTTCTCTTCCGTAGCCCGAAGGAGCTAAGACTTGGCAGAGTAGAGAGTTCAATCTCGGGGAAGAGGCAGCTTCAATCGACCCTGCATCCACCTGTAGACACACATAAAAAGAAGAAAAAATAAAGTCTTTTCTTTATTGGCGCAAGGCACCATAAATCCGAGTACCCTTTGAGAGATCCTGCGTTGAGGATCCCCGAGTACAAAAAAAGAATTCTGGGGAATAGGACGATGGAGATCGAGCGACAGTTGCTCCTTTACTCCATTGACACTCCGATTACAAAAGTGGGAGAAAATCTAAGAAAATTACTAACTCTTGGCTCTCTGGCAAGAAGTGCAGCAATTTGGCTCTTGAAAATGCTCTCCGTTCTGTGTTTTGAAGAGGGATGAGGCCCCTTTTTATAGTCGTTCTTGAGCTGGAATGATGTTATGCGCCCACATGAGAAAAACATACTATTTTTTATGTGGGGGCATAGTCCTGTATTGGGTGCATAGGGTGTAGGCACATGCAGGCTGCAAGATCGTGGGTTGGTCGTGGTGTTGACGTGGCTGCATGCTTCGGTGCATGACTGCTCGTGGAGACTGCCGTGGTCGTGCGCTTCGGTGCACATTTTGATCATGGCTTTGACCGAGTCAGGCTTGGGCATATAGCCCTATTTCAGGCTATGTGCCCTCCTTTACAGGGGGTGGCTTGGGCGTATAGAGCTTCACAGGATGATGGGCGCATAGGAGCTTCTCAGGGTGACTTGAGCACATAGGAGCTTCACTTGGACACATATGTCCTCTTTTGGCTTGGGCGCATAAGGCTTTATTTACTAAAATGTTTATGCTTCTACAAGACCCCCTTTAAAGTTTTCGATACTTGAACGAGTTCGAAATACTTTGAAAGAAGCATGGATTGTCTTCTTATGATGCAATAGGCGCATAGCACGGCTCTCTCTTTAGGCACATAGTATTTGGCCAGCCTGTCAGAGAGATACGACTGTTGAGATCATCCTTAAAATCTGAACTGACAGATTCATCGGGGTGGAATTTGAAGAGGTCCATCCTTCATACGTCGGCCTACGTCAGCAAGTGGTAGTCGTATAGTGTGCAAGAGGTTGGTTCTTCACATAGGCACATAGGCCATTGTAGGCGCATACTGCGCAATGGACGCATAGGCACATAAAGATAGTGGGCGCATATGAAGTGGCCTGTGCCTATAAATAGGCTCTGAAGGAGAGGCAAAGCTCATTATTGTCCTCTCTTAGAATTTTTCAAAAACTCTTCATCTTCTTCCTTTACGAACCTATGTCTCCCAAGGTCGCTAAGAGATCCACGAAAATAAAGGGGGCTGCGCCGAGTGGCTATCCTCCTGCGACAGCATCTTCACCAGTCCAGGACCCTGATTTTGGGTGAGGGAACGCTTCAAAAACAAAGTCTTGAGCATTAATTTGCGATGCTCAGACATTTCTTCTGCCTGGGCGCATGCGCCTAAGGCAACATACTTCTGTGAGCTTCATTATGCGTCCACAGAAGTCATGCGCCAACTACTGTGGTGTGCTATGCACCCACATGTTGCCATGTTATGTGCCTACATGCCACTTGCATTTATGCGCCCACGTACTATTTGTACGTTATGTGCCCACATGTTTATTTTGGGCGCATATCCCTTTGGGCGCATAGCACTTTGGGCGCATAAGAGCTCTTCAGCACTTAGTTTCTCCTGTGGATTTTTGAGTCTAACTTTCTCTTCTATCCTTGTAGTAAACATATATATTTATCCCAGAGCTTGGCAGATATCCCTTTCGGTTCTGCTTGCCACATTCTCGACATAAGCCTTATAACCAATATGGTCAGCGATGTTCAGGCAAAGATCAGTCATGATAAACCTACGGAATGGGCGATCGCCATAATTGAACATGACAAAACCTTTCTGAAGTCAGATGATTAATGATGAGAAGCTCGGAGGGTCACGCTATTAGAAGAAACCGTACTTTTTATTCGGTGACAACATAGGATTCGAGGATGACAGCGATGATATGTCTGGAATATCCTTTGGTAGTTACGTTGAATGACCAAAGAATAGGGTTGTCATCGATGAAGCGCCAATACCCTCTGTCGGCTTTTGCTGATCTGGCTGTACATAGGCAAATGAAATGGGACCTTACTCCTGAACTACCTGGGGTTGTTTCTGGCAGGATCCAGTTCAACTTTAGTGACCGGAAGATGGACATGTTCAAGTGTGTAAGGGTTCCACGTCCTACTCCATGAGGGGGCTACAACCGGGTGTTATACTGAACAACGTCCCGACTGATCTTTATTCCCTATGCTGCTGAGACTCTCTCCAACTTGATGCTGTCGAAGAAGGAGTCATATCTGGAAGGGAAGATACGGATGGAAGGCTAGAGGCATTCTGTTCTGTTCTGGAGTAACCTTACTGGATGGGTGCTCTCGACTCACGAGGCCACCCAAAAAGCTGTCGGTCTTCTTTATGCTGTCAGGGCCACCCAATATGGTATTAAGGTTAACAGGCCGATGTTTGTCTCCTTGGTAGAGCTGTGCAACCATCATACGTGCACCTTTTTCACTCCGAGCGGAAGATGTGTTTAGCTCTTCACGAGATACAGGCGGTATCCAAACTTCCCTGGGGGACAGAGCCGTATGTAGAATACGTCTCCAGTAATGCAGAGATCATGGATTTGGAGAAGGAGAATCTTGATATGGCGGAGGTGTACAAAGAGTTACTCTGTCACTTTTTATTTGTCACCAGATTACGAAGAAAGGTAAGACCGAGGGGTCCCTTCCGCATACGAGGGCCTGGACCAACTATGTTTTCACCAGAGAAGGAGGAATAGCCCAGTCTCGTTCTTGTCTCGCAAGCCCTTGACGATCTCATCAGCTGATGACAGATCACGGAGTTGCGGATGCCGAAGATAGTGATGATCCTGGGAAAAATTCCCTAATTTATTATTTCTTCAGACAAGCCGAGTTCAAGATGCCAAAAAGGCGGTACTGGCCGCTTTCCTGATGATATGGCTTATGACTGTGTAGTCCCTGGTGGTTCAGGGTCTGTTGAGAGAATCAGCTGGGGCATGATACTTTCGACTGTAAGGAAGGCCTTTGGACGCCCACTTGCTCTGCTTCCAGCGATGGTCTGTGCCATCCAATGGAGTTTGCGACATTTTATTGTGAACGCGATAACATCGGAGGCAAGAAGGACTTTGCTAGGACTGAGTTGCCCTTCCACTATCTGATAGGGTGGCTGTACTGCACTGTCCCAAATTGATAAACGCCGGGCATGACGGCAGATTCTTTGGTGGAGGATGCCTTTATTCAGAGGTTCAGAGACATTGATTGGGCCGTTACAGGGGTGCCTGTTTGCAGGAGGGCTTTGAGTTTTCTGTAGAATTATGAATTCTTCAGAGTATCGCCTCTATCTGGTAGTTGTCGCATAGGAGACACCCTAGTAGATGAGGGAGCACTTACTACTAGCCTTTCTATTGGAGCATTTTGTTGGCTCCAATCCATTAGGCCCTTCTATCTGGTATTCAGGAACAGGAACCGTACTTTCCTGGAACCTTACTTGCCAAGCCGCTTTGTACGACAATTTGACTACAGCCAGCTTCTCTTGGGCAATCCCAGTCCTCATCTCCAGTCGATAGGGAGTCTGATCGATGGGGTGCGTGCATGGGGCTACTACAATACTGGATGTACAGTGGCAATTTTTACTTTGCCCGAAGATAAACAAGACACCCACATGTTCTTTGCTGCTGCTAAGTTCTATATTCAGGTCAATACCCTTCCTTCTCGGTGTGACCGTGAGCATAGTTTTATATCGGGGACCAAGCATGCCCTACCCTTGCTGATATAGGACGAGCATGAGCAATAGGAAGTAACAGAAAGGAAGGCATCGCGCCTACAATTGAACCGGCTGTAGCATCGCAACAGAGAGTCGTTATTGAAGAGCCTATCGTTGCAGTGCCTCGGAGAGAGGACACTGAAGAACCACTTACTACCATTCCATATTAGAGGAAGGCTCCCACCGAGCTAGTGCCATGGCCAAAAAAGAAGAAGGTGGTTGTTTTCCGGGGAGAGGAAGAAGGTTGCGGATGCAGGTGCTGGCTCGCCTCCTCCCAGAAGGTCTTCTCGGCAGACAACGTTGCAGGCTATTGCCATTCGGGAGGTAGACCAATTCCTAGACTCCGTAGCTATTCTGGTCAAGCATTTGGAAGCTTTCTCACCTCTGTATTTGTCTTTTGCACAGGACCCCGAAGTCACAGCTGAGGCAGGTGCCTTCTCATCTGAGGAGGTGGATGTGACGACAGAGTCCCTTATTCGTCCTCGAATGATGGATAAGGGCGGGTCTTCTTCGGCTGTAAGGCTTGAGCGACGAGGGTGATCAGGGTGAAGGCCCAGACCATGACGGCGATCAGAAGATCAGTTTCTCCTATGACATATATGTGGGGGATATGTCTGTAATAGGAACTGCGATGAAAGAGCTAGACGAGAACCAAGTCCAATCGGCTCATCCTCCTGCGGGTACGTTGCCTTTGTGCCTCTTTTCAGATGAGATTTTTTGACTTCGATTTTGCGTGCTCCTCGTGAGACTGACCACGACTGTATGTTCCCTTGTAGACAAGGGGAAAGAACCCCTCACAAAAATATTCCTCGCTATTGGAGAAGGGACAGAAGTTGCTCCCGGCCCCTCCAATTTTGCTGGTGTGGAGGGAGTTGTTAGTGAGCCGGTATCGGCTACAGAAGGAGAAGTTGAGCAGCCTGCTGAGGGGGCTATTGCTTAATCCGCTCCTGTTCCTGCTGAGATTATGAAAGATATCAGGCCTGATGCTGCTCAGGGCCTTAATATTGTTCTTCTTGAACAGTCTGGCTGCCCTTGGTTTCCCTGAAACCAAGGTTGATAGCGCAGCCCAGGCTGGAGTTGAGCAAGCCGAAGGTACGAAATTACAATTCTTTCACATTTCCCTCCTTCTTTTTTGGTTACTGATGTATATATTATTTTCTCTGTCAGGTTCGGCTTCTTATAAGGTGTTCCTTCCTGGAGCGGAAGAAACTCTCCAAGCCTTCTCTCCGACGACCTCTACTGAAGATGATGAGATAGCCCAGGAAGTCGTCAAAGCTTTCTACTCTGTAATGAAAGCGAAGCTTCCTGGAGTCTTGAATCGGAATACTTCCTTTGGCCCTGTGAAGGCTGTTTTCGAATGCCAAGTGGCGGCCCTCGAGAGCATTTTTGGCTATGAAGAGCGGGCCAATACTCTGAGGAAAGTTCTGAATGACCTGGAGGGTCAGGTGGCCAGGTTCTGGGATACCAAATAGCGGAGCCCGACGTCGCTGTTCCCGCTTAAAGGACGAGGCTTTGATGACGGCTCTTACAGTTGAGAAGGCTACTTTCCAAGCAAGAAAGGATGCCCTCATTCGGGAGATCGGCCAATTAGCTGACCAGTATGGTCAGTTCAACGCTGCAAGTGAGGCGCGTGCCACCTCGAAGAACAAACTGGCTGCACAGATCACCGAGAGGTATAATCATATCGCACAGATCAAGAAAGAGATTGCCCAACTGGAAGCCGACTTGAGGGCGGCAACATCTGAACAAGAGGATTACTTGGCTCAGGCTGGCATGGCTGCCATCACTTTTGCCCATTTAGAAGAACAGTTAAAGTTGAAGGGAGAGCATCTGAGTCTGATCCTTTTCGAGGATGAAGCTGCTCGTCAAGAAGAGGCGCGTCGTCGAGCTACCGCGAAGTATGAAGCCCAAATTGCGGCTCTAAGGGACAACATCAATCGGTTATGTATCCCTTAGATTCTTTGTAACTTTTTTTTTTCCAGCCGTCACGGCTCTTGTACCCTTTTTTCATCTCTTGATCGACATTTGAGTAAAGAATAAAGAATCTTTTCAAAGTGAATGTGGTTTTGTAAAATATCGAAACTAGAGGTAATGTGGACGTAGCAAAGATATTTCTGGTGGATATTTCGCTGGACAATTTTGATGTGGACCTATTATCCAATTTATATTCAAGTTATTCGAATATAGATAATAAGTTGAACGAAGCTGCTAGTAGAGGTAATATGGACGTAATAGCAGAGGATGTTCTATATCTGACCAGAGGTAATATTGATATGGAAAGATATATAACATTAGGTAGGAGTGGATAGTTCAGAGGTAATATGGACGTGATTATCCTTGATGAATGCTTTACTCAGAGGTTATGTGGACGTGACAAAACATTTAATCATTCTACTGGAGAAATAATTATCAGAAAATAATTTAGAGGTAATAGGGACGTGACTTGTTTTTGTCAAACCGAGTTTGGACAGAGTCAAAAATAGGAATGATTCCATTGGGGAAATATTTTAGAGGACCTATTATCCAGGGCGTATTCAAGACTCTTGAAATACGGATAACAGTTAGATAATTTTTTGAATCATATAAACATCGTACTGTACATTTACATGACTGAACATGTGTGAACATTACGTAAAAAGGTTACGCATAGTATTTCTTCAGGAACTTGCCGTTGATAGGCATCATCAGCAAGTACCATCGGGCTTGGTTAGTCGGTATGCACCATTAGAATACACTAATTCTATGATGAAAGGACCTTCCCATTTAGGCTGGAATTTTCTTTTTGTTTTATACGTCATGACCATTGGTCTTCTCACTGCTAAGACTAGATCGCCGACTTGGAAGATTCTTTCCTTCACTTTTTATTGAAGGCTCTGGAAAGGCGTGCTTGGTATAGCTCAATGTACTGCTGAGCTAACAAGCATTTTTCGTCTAGCGCTTCGAGCTCTTAGAGTCGCAGACGGTAGCTTTCTTTGGTAGTCAGCTCGCTGGCTAGGGTATTCGAAGAGAAGAAATCTGTATTTCTAGGGGAAGAACTGCTTCGCTCCCATAAACCAGAGAGAATGGCATACTGCCTGTTGGAGTCCGGACTATTGTACGATAGGCCTATAGACATTCACCGAGCTTCTCATTCCAATCACGCTTGTTTGAAGACACGAACTTCTTGAAAAGTTTTATGATAGTTTTATTGAAGGCTTCTGCTAGCCCATTAGCCGCTGGATTGTAGGCAGTAGAGGCTACGTTCTGGATTCAATTCCTATCGTAGAACCGATAGAATGCATGGCTTGCAAACTGTGGACCATTATCATGGATGATTCGATGAGGTAGGCCGAAGAGGTAGATGACGTGATGTTTGATGAAACTCATCACATTTAACGCATTCACTTTGGTGAGCGGTATAGCTTCTGCCCATTTGGAGAAGTAATCGGTTATGACTTGGATGAACCAATGTCCTTTAGGGGATGGCGGGCTGATTGGTCCTATGACGTCCATACCCCAGGCTTTAAACGGCCAAGATGCTGCCGTCAGTTGTAGAAACTTCGAAGGTTGATGAATGAAATCGATGTGGAACTGACAAGCTCTATACTTCTTTACATATTCAACAACATCTGCTATCATTATGGGCCAGTAATAACCCATTTGTTTGAGATGATCTTATAATTTGGGACCTGGTTGATGTGCACTACAAACTCCATCGTGAGCGTTTCGGAGTGTATATTTGGCTTCTGTGCCTGATAAGCATCGTAACAGTTGTCCGTCGTAAGAGCGTCGGTACAGCATCTTGGTAGCTATATCGTAGTAAAATCTGAGGGATCGCCTTTGGATAGACACTGCTTCCTTCGGGTCCTCGGGAAGAATTCCATAGACGGCGTAGTCTATGAAGGGAAATCTCCAGTCTTTAATATCGACGTTTATTTTCGTTGTGTAACTGTAATAAATATGCAAGGCATTTTTCACACAGAATAGTTCTCGACCAGACACTATATTAGACTGCTGAGTATTAGTAGGGATGGTTAAGGAAGCAGCAAGACCGACTAGAGCACCTGCTTCTATATTCTGTAGTCGAGGCACGTGCTCGATGAAGAATCCAACGAAAGTAGACGCCAACTCGATTGTTGCTCTGTGGTAGGGGATGAGATCGTCATGGCGAACTTCATAATCCCCTCAGACCTAACTAACTATTAGCTTGGAATCATCGTAAGCTTCTAGATATTCAACTCCCAGTTGTTTTGCCAATTGCAGGCCGATTAATAGGGCATTATATTCGGCCACGTTGTTGGTGCATGGTTCCACGGAAGAATATGCACGATGTGTAACCAGATGATCATGCGACACAAGCACGAAACCTACTCCAGCCACGATATTTTCTTTAGGTCCTGTTCTTGATGCACCATCAAAGAACATTCGCCAAATGGGAATTTCTTCAGTCGCAGTGTTAGACTGTACCACTTCGTCGGGAATTTCGTCGTAGAGTTTGGACGATTCTGGCACCGGATGAGCTGCTAGGAAATTAGCTAATGCTTGGCCTTTTACTGCCTTCTGAGGAACGAAGAGCATATCGTATGGAGTCAACAACATTGCCCATGTAGCTAAACGGGAATTAAGAGAGCCCTGTTTAGTCATGAGTATTCTGAGAGGGTTGACTTTAGATATAATGTGGATAGTCTGCCCAGACACATAGTGGCGTGTCTTCTGGATGGAAAATACTAGTACAAGGCATTCCTTCTCCACCGATGTGTATCTGTGTTCGGCACCCACCAATGTGCGGTTGAGGTAGTAGATTGCCTGTTCATGGCCACCTTCATTCTTCTGAGCTAAGAGGCCGCCAAGAGAATGGTCTATAGCGTGAACGTATAGTAAGAAAGGCTTTCCTATTATTGGAGCTACCAATACTGGAGGGCTTGTGAGATACGCCTTGATGTAGTCAAATGCGCATTGATATTGTTCAGTCCAGATAAAAGATACGCCTTTCTTCATGAGCTGAGTAAATGGTTGACACCTTCCAGAGAGGTTCGAAGTGAATGGTCTAATGTAGGCTAGCCTTCCTTGTAGTCCACGTAGCTCTTTGAGGTTTTTTGGAGGATGCATATCGAGGATAGCCTTCACTTTCTTCGGGTCAAGATGTATACCCTTTGAAGTGATGACAAAACCAAGGAACTTGCCGCTGGAGACTCCCAGAAAAGACTTGGTTGGACTCATTTTGAGTTGGTGTGCACGTATTAGTTCGAACACCATTTTCAAGTCTTGGAGGTGTTATCCTTGAGATAACTTTTAACTGCGATATCGTCTACGTAGCACTCCACAGTTTTGTGCATATAATCGCAAAAAATTGTGTTCATGGCTCACTGGTATGTCGTCCTTGCATTCTTCAATCCGAAGGGCATCACCATATAGTAGTATACCCCCAACGGTGTTCGAAAAGATGTGTGCTTTTCGTTGTCGGAGAATATCTTGATCCGATTGTAGCCTGAGAACCCATCCATGAAGGACATTTGCTCAAAGCTGCAAGTATTGTCGATCATTACGTCGGTGATCGGTAGAGAAAACTCGTCCTTTGGGCATACAGAGTTTAAATCACGGTAATCGATACGGACTCGAACTTTACCATTCTTGTTCATGACTGGAACGATGTTGGCAATCCAGTCTGGATGTTGTACTTCGTGAATGAATCCACTAGCAATGAGCTTCTTGACTTCATTCACGATGGCCGCCATGACATCTGGTCAGAATCGTCATTGTTGCTGCTTCACTGGCTTGGCTTTAGATGAAATATTCAGGCAGTGCATGGCGACTTTAGGGTCCAAGCCTGGCATGTCCACATAGCTCCATGCAAAGACGTTGATGTATTCTCTTATAAGCTGTATAAGGGATTGGCGTTCATCGCCAGATAGACTTTTGCTGATGAAAATTGGTTTGAAAGATGATTCATCTCCTAAATTGACTTGGATGACTTCATCTTCAGTAGGTGGTTCACGTTGTTCGAAGTGCAGCTCCCACCTAGTATCCATCTTTTGAGCCCATTGTTCGAGCTCGATTGATTTGACATCGTCTATAATTTGGTCAACGGAAATCATGTTGACGGACATAGTTGTCTTGAACATGTCACCAATGTTGGAGTTTGAGTCCCAGGGGGAGAAATCAGAAGAATGAGAACAACGATCTACTTCATCATTTGATCTTTTGGGAGTTGTTGGAGGAGTGAGATAACCCAAACCAACACTGCTTTGTTGATAGTAGTTCTCGGGTTTACCGGGAGAAGCAAAGTGTCGTATTGGCAACCATCGTCCTCGGCCGTAATTTAGCCCCTGGTCGCTTTTGATGTCATATCCCATGTTCTGGATGATATTCTTGGCCTGCCAACTATACCGAAAAAGTTGTATTTTTCCAGAGTTATAGTCAGCTTCTGTGTTGTATTTGGAAAAAGTAGAGTCTGGAACGAACTTTCTCTCGCCAATTATACGACCAAAGATGATTAGTTCTTCATCCTTCTTTTTGGCTGGAATGATGAAGTAGAGGATATCTTCTGGGTAAACTTTTTCCCGCAGCTGAGGCGTCGTGACCGGCATGCAGAGGTGTGGTCCTATGTCGTGCTCTAGAGCGTATATCGTATCTATGTAGTGGTTTATAGATTAATAGACATCGGAGTAATTCAAAAATAAATCTTTACTAAGAAAATACGCAAGTTCTTCTTCAGGGATAACATCATCCGCTGAAGGTACATTATTATGAGTATTAATATACTCATTGAGAGGATCATCATCTGAAAGAGGTGCCACAGTCTTGGCCGAGTTCACCACGTAGGGTAATTCTTCAGGATTGGGAGGACGGGAATCAGTAGGTTCCTTCCGGGGTGTCTTACTGAGAGTGATGGTCAATGGTTTGACTTTGTCAGGGTTTTTTATTTTCACCCAGATTGTGCAAGGCTTTAGAGTACTTTTTGGAGTAGTACGTCCTTTGACTCGGATGATCAGGGTACCATCATTGTAGGATGAGCTTGCTTCAGTTTTATTGTCAGCTTCGTTGCCATCATCCTTGGGGGGCTGAGATTGGTAAAGTACCGAATCTCTATAGTAAGCTTCGATGCCCTTAAAAGGATCGACATCGACAAACTTCGTCTTTACGACACCGTTGCTGTTGACGTACTTGAAGCGCTGGTAAAGTGTAGAAGGAACGATCATGTCCTCGTGTATCCATGGACGTCCCAATAAGATATTGTAGGATACATTGGCATCGATCATATGGCAGGAAACCTCCGTTCGGAGATCACCGATCTGGCACTTGAGACAGATCTTGTCCAGCGGGTGGCTTCGACCAGCATTGGAAGCCATGATAGTTGTGATGGTTGCAGATAGCTTGTGCAGAGAGAATCCCAGAATTTGAAGCAAACTTCTAGGAATGATACTGAGGAAGGATCCTGGATCTATGTGCATGCGGTCCACCTTGATCGCCCCGATATACCCTATATAGTACAGAGGTCTATCATGACGATTATTTTTGAGTAGCATGTCTTCCTGTAAAAAGGTGATATTGGGTACCACTTCCATAGTACTGTGGCAGTGGAGACAGGAGACAGGATCTTCAGCGAGGGCTTTGACTTCAGCGAGATAAGAGTCGGCATGTAGTAATACCTCACTTAAGGCCTTCCATGTTTCTTTGGAGAGTCGCAATAGATCGAACAGAGACAACCTGGCTGGTGTATTGGCTAGCTGTGCCAGTATGTCAAAGTTATAGGGCCAATCCATGCCTTCGGGAGCTGGCGCCTTCTAAGATTTGTCAAACCGTGTCTCCTTCTGCTTGGCTTTGTCCGTAGTTGGAGGCTTAGACGGGCCGACTTTTGAGCTTGTGGGGACAGCAGGAGGTTAAGAAGGTATTGCTTCTTCTTGTACGGGATCGTATGTCCGAAGATAAGTCTTCCCCGATCACATCCCGCTAGATAGAACCTCGTAGATGGAAGAGGATACCATATGGCATGACTTGTATTTTTTGCCCCTTTTTGCTTTGGGAGGTACCACCCCCTGTGTCACTTCTTGCACAAGGTCCGGATGGACCCACATGATCTCACCACGTTCAGTCGTGAGTGGCACCAAGGTTGAGTTGCAAGCTGGCGGTAGGTTGACGACTTCCATTATTGCCTTGGGAATCGAGACCACGCCGTCTGGGACTTCTATGGGAGAAAAGTCACAAAACTGAAGAGAGATCATGTTAGAAGATATGACCTTGTCTTCAGCTTCGAGGTTGATCATTTGGCTGTCTATAAGCTATTGTATCTTTTTTTCAGGACGATGCAGTCCTTGGTAGAATGATGCACGTACTGATGATAGAGACAGTACTTGGGATCGTTGAGTTGGTTCGCCTCTGCAGGTCATCGTGGTGGAGGCAATGTCAGCTTATTATCCTTCGTCAATGTGTGAAAGATGGTAATGACATCGTCTTCGTCAAAGGAGAAGGTCTTCTTAGATTTGTCGGAGGCGCCCTGAGAATTGGAAGCTCCTTTGGAACTGTCGACCTTCAGGACTTCTTTCCCTTTACCCCCACGAACATGGATAGTTTGAGGATGCTTGCCATTGTCTTCAGATTTGGGTGTTTTCAACCCCAGTAGTTCCAAATTAGGAACGTCATTTTCAGCAGCATCAGCGGCCCCAATGAAAGCGGGCCATGTATCATACTTATGTATACCCAGACAAAACTGTACCGTAGGAAGGAAGTTATGTCGACAAGTATCCATAAGTTCTAAGTCTGGTATGCCGAAAGGCATCTTCAGTGCAAGCCGCCTGAAGCATTCGATGAAGTCGATGACAGACTCAGTCCTTCTTTGCTTGGTCTCGATGAGTGTGGACATACTAACATGCATGCCACTCTCGTAAAACCTGTTGAGGAACAACCTCTCCAAGTCTTTAAATGAATTGATACATTCGTCAGGCAAACTGCAGAACCATTCGAAAGGTACCCCCTGCAAGGTGCTAATAAACAACTTCGATAAGAACAGATCGTCTCTGGACAAGTGTAGAGTCTGCATGTTAAAGTATGTCATATGTTGACAAGGAGAAGTCAACCCCTCAAATGAATTCAGCGTCAGCGGCTTGTAGTTAGGAGGGCAAGTAGCATTCTCCTAATTAGGAGGATACGGTTGATATATCCCCATCTTCTGAAGCTCATCTTCGTGTGAGATGGCGTCGAGACGGGCGACCAGGGAATCAATTGCATCCTGTTGATTGAGCAGGTGTTAGAAAACGGCTGCTGAACGGTTTCAGGCATCGTTGGCGAAGGACCACCCCCAGCATTTGCAAGATTCGGAGGAGGCACAACAGAATAATAATCCTTTTGTAGTGAAAGAGGGTTGTTGCTATGATCCGAACTAGCGTGAGTCGAGACGTTTTGTTGAGGTAGAGGAACAACCCCAGCAACTTGAACCACCATGATACTGGTAAGCATATCAGTGATCTTGCCGAATGCTAGTTTAAGACCCTCTAGATGTTAGTTGGTCTGATCACTGGCTTCTTTAAGTCTTTCTCTGTCTGCCATGTATATAGATAACATATGAGGATGAATAGAGGAAACAGTACAACTGGTGCTGATACTGTCTGTCTCCGAGTGGACAAGTCCTTCATCTTCAGGTAGAGAAGGTAGATAGTCGCCATCAGATTCGGAGGGATCATCGTCCTCTGGAAGGCTACCTCTAGTGTAAAGGTCATCCGCTTCAGACTCTAAGAGAATACTACCCCTAACTTGGGAGTCTTCGTCGTCCATACGAAATCTGGCCTTTGACCGATTACCCATATAGACTCCTTCGGATGTGACAGCCTGCTGGCCATCTGTTGGTAGACTTCTTCTTCTCGCAGAACTGAGAGAGAAATTCGGGTTCGTGGTCCACCATCTTTGATTGGGGCTTCCGTAAGGGGGACCCCATGAAGACATGTTGGATGGAAACACACAGTGGCTTTTCATCGTCAGAGAAATGCAGCCGTCGAAACACGGACTTTCTCTGAGGCTCTTTTGTTGCTTTGGAGCAGCTATAGTTGATAACAATATTGTTGCATAGATGTGCACTATGAATTGTTATGTTCTCCCTCGTTTTACGCTTATGATTTATCATGTCGTGCAAGTCAGCGGAAGGGAGTTTTGCCTTACAACCCATATTGCATGCATCGTCGAGCTTTGTATGCGGGTTCGTAAGGAGAGTTGGCGCATCCAGACTTAGTTCACGTGCAGGGACAACCCCCACACCTAAGTTTTGTGATGTCCTTGAAGACAGCCCCGTGCTATACGCATTGGGGCCTATCTTTTTTCTGTAGGCACATAGGCCTTGGAGACTGGCCTTGGGCACATGCTTCTTGATAGCATGTCTGAGCCTCCTTGATGTGGGCGCATAGTATGGATCCAGTGAGCCTGGGTGCATAGCCTTGGGTGCATGACCCTGGATGTCTAGTCTGTTGAAGACAGAAGCATTCTGGTTGGGGTTATGCGCCCAAACATCCCCTTGGGCGCATGCTTGGTGGAGCAGCACTGTTTTCTCCCAGTTTTGCCTCTTTTGTTTGTGAGCCTCGCTGGGTTCGCCCAGAGTGTCGAACACACTGATTCTTGGCATCGTAGTGCTTTTTTTGCCAAGTCTCGAGCATCGAGCACTCTGTTGCTGGTTGAACAGGAAGGAAGTCACTGGGCTAGTAGAGCCGGGAACGGTGTGAGCCTTCTCCATTTGGGGAGCTTCTGTGGCATAGTCATGCGCCTATGTGACAGAGTCCTCCAGTTGCATATCTGCTGTGACACTAACAGGATATGTACAACGAGCCTTTGGAAGCCAAGTCTTACGAGACTTCTTTTGCTTCGCTGATTTTGAGGGAGTAGAGCCATCCCTCGAGAGCATCTCTTCGAACGTCTGCTGATCGAACTTTACGATCAGCATCTTCTGAGTGCTCCCCACTTTGTCGGTATCGGATTGTATCACCACCTTCTCGTCAGAGAAAAAGGTAGTCCCCAACAGAGTCGTCATTTTTGTGGACATACACAAAAAGAAGAAGAAAACACTGCCTTCTCTTTATTAGCGTAAGGCACCACAAATCGAGTACGCCTGAGAGATCCTGTGCTGAGGATCCCCGAGTACAAAAAAAATTCTGGGGAATGGGACAATGGAGATCGAGCGGCAGTTGCTCCTTTACTCCGTTGACACTCCGATTACAAAAGTGGGAGAAACCTAAGAATATTGCTAACTCTCGGCTCACTGGCAAGAAGTGCAGCAATTCGACTCTTGAAAATGCTCTCCGTTCTGTATTTTGAAGAGGGATGAGGCCCCTTTTTATAGTCGTTCTTGAGCTGGAATAATGTTATGCGCCCACATGAGGAAAACACACTGGTTTTCATGTGGACGCATAGTCCTTCCTTGTATGCATGGGTGTAGGCACATGCAGGCTACGAGATCGTTGGTTGGTCATGGTGTTGATGTGGCCGTATGCTTCGGTGCGAGACTGCTCATGGAGACTGACATGGCCGTACACTTCGGTGCACGTTTTGATCATAGCTTTGACCGAGTCAGGCTTAGGCACATAGCCCTGTTTCAGGCTATGCGCCCTCCTTCACAGGGGGTGGCTTGGGCGCATAAAGCTTCACAGGATGATGGGCGCATAGGAGCTTCACAGGGTGACTTGAGCATATAGAAGCTTCACTTGGGCGCATATGTCCTCTTTTGGCTTGGGCACATAAGGCTTTATTTGCTAAAATTTTCATGCCTCTACACCACCGATGCTGGTATAGGAACCCCCGCCTCTACCATCGGCACTTCTGGTATAAGCGGCTCTGAACTCGGCTCAGCAGGTTTTTTTTCGATTTGAAGGAGAGGAGGTTCATTTCTTCTCTTCGGTAAAAGATCTGCCCCGACGTCTTCCACTATCTCCTCCTTTGCAGCTCTGTCCACCAATGGCAATGAAGGAGCACTGCCTATAGATCCAGAACAACCGACAATCAGCTTGACTCGAAGGATATGAAGAAAGAGCGAATGAACCTCCTTATCGGTAAGAATATGACATAGCTTACCAGGGGAGGGCGGTGGAGACCGCAGCTCGCTCTGGACAGTCATAATTCCTCTCATTGCCCCCATATCCTCCTCAACATCAATATCCGAATTACCTGCATCTACCACTACAGCCGCGGTCAATCCGAAAGGAGATGTAGCTGGGTCGGTTGCGACCAACTGAGACCCTGCAGCCTCGATATTTGATTCTGTAAGGCTTGCACCTTCTTCGACCAGGATGCCCGTAACTGAATGAATCTTGAAAGCAGCATCGGGCTCCGGAGGGTTTATGTCTTCTAAAGCCTGCGCAAAGGAAAAAGAGAGAAACAATAAGATAAAATCCCAACAGTGACATGGTGGTCGCTCAAAATAAAATTTATCTCTGTGAGAGTTTCGACGTCACTACCCTCTTCTGCAATATCAGACCCTTGATTCTTAAATGCAACCCATTTTTGGGAACGAGGCCTGTCAGCAACAGAGAGTCCACGCTTACTTCGCTTATGCGGAGGACTCGGCACAGGAGAAGGCAAGCACGTCACCGAAGTACTTGCAGGGAGTGACAGACCGTTGTACTCATCCTCCTCTTTCATATCAGTAGAATCGAAGTCGAACACTTCAACGGCTTTTGCCTTTCCTGCCCTGTTCCTCTTTTTGGGCTCCTCGCGTTTCTCCGCCAACTTAGTACCGGTTATGAAACTGGTACTTACGTCGAAGTCGTGGGAAGGCCCATTCACGGAGACGTGGTAAAGGGCTGCCATGTACGAGATACGCACTAAGCCCCCGGTATCAGGTAAAGAAAAGCTAGTTTGGGTGTCGATGGAACTGTAGTAATGCCTGGACATGATGCCATCCAGGACGCTGCCCTCATAACCCAAGTAAGGACTCGAGTTGTCCAAAAACAACTGGCAGTACCCAAATTGCCGCAAATATCGGCTGGGTAAGTAAGGTTCCAAGAAAATAATGTTACGGTTACGATACACCAAATATACGGGACGGATATTCTGCAACCAGCGGAACATCTTCTCGGATAGGATCTGGGGCACAACACCGCTATCGAGATAAATATGCCCTATTTCCTCATCGGTAAAAGGTAGGACCGACACAAAAAGAAATAGTTGTCCACCCAAGCGAGCATAACACAACAGTCGAGCATAGTTGAACAGGTCCAAGGCATATCATGGTACTGATAGATGAACGCATCATTGACCGTCGTATTTCCCTCAGGGCTAGATCGCATCAGAGAGGGGCAGTACATTAGCAGCCACCCCATCATGTAGTGGTAGGGCAACTTGATTCGGTTGAAATCCTTTGTAACATCATGAGCTATGGTTCTAGCCATAAAGATAGGAAGGCCCCGATGGATGCTGCACACCATTGCTGGGAGTAGAGCTAGCCTGCCTCCGAAGACTAATTTGACAGTCGGAAGGATCAGGTTGCGGTTGATTCTCTCAATAGAACCAGAACCCCATGAGACAACACAAATCCTTAGCCATATCATCAGGAACCCAGCCAAGATGGCCTTGTCAGACAAGAGGTGGGTATCTTGATAGGAGTAGCTGAATGTGTCGGATTGGCTCCCGAATCTATCACCAGAAGCTTTGGTCCTCTTGGCGCTTTGCACTTGAGCATCCACCCATGCTTGAGTCTGAGGGCTTCGAGGAACAACCCGGCCCGAGGCCCCTAGGTCGAACTGGTAACTGATTCAAGCCTTGGTATGGGGAAGGGTCCCCTCAGAGCTTTCATCCTTTTTCTTCGATATTTGCTGAGAAGTGCTATGATGACATAACACTTCCCGGTAAACGGCAACGAACCTGGGGAACCGCTACTCTAAACCATCAAACTCCTCATCCGTAGAAGTATACTCCTTATAAGCCTCGTCTTCCCAGGGTAACTTGGAGGCGTCATGCATTTCATGGAGAGCAAGCCCCATCTCCCCAGCAGGCGTAAAAAAGGTCCCCGTAGGACGGTTGTACATCTCTAGGAGTGCTATAAACAGCCTTGTGTTCACAGGAAGACCGTAGCAGGTGCCCCTTATGGCATAGTAGAGGTCGAGCTGACGTAAAGTATCCTCATACCGCGATAGAATCAGAGTGTCAAGTTGACCCACGGAGGAGAACGATACATCCAATTCGACAGCGACAATCTACTCGTGGGATATGATCCCTTACGAGCAATCTGGCTCAGGAAGGTGTCGGCTTCAGAGAACCTGTTATTAGGCCTCAACTCATTTATAAAACTACTGGGGGCTAGTCCGACGACGGAGCAACTGACAGACTCCCTGGTCGCAACCGCCGACTGCGCTCATCTATTATAATAGATATTGCCTACAAAGACTGCCTGTCGGTCCTGAGTTATGGGATCCGTCATTCGTCTCTCGATAGACACCATGTTAAAACTTGATAGGAAGAAATGGCGTTCCATCTGAGGAAAGTTAATCGCTATCCCGTTGGAAATAAAATCCCAGCTCTCAGATAGCTCCAGTATGCGGGGGTTCGAGACAGCTATAACATCTCCGAATAAGAACGCAGGCTTCAAATGAGTGTCCCCCAGTTTCCCAAAATTCATCATGCTGAGTAAGTAAAAGAATGTTGGTTCCTGATCTCCCTTAACCTGTCTTCAGGTTGATTGCGGGTAATCTGGATGACACACGTTCGACTATCTGGTCAAATCTTATACGTTCGACTTGGATGCTTTTGGAGCCATGGCTAAACAGAAAGCACGATAGGGACAATGAAGATGAAGGAGAAGAAGGTGAAGGAGAAAAATCTTTTCCTCCGAATGACCCATATTTATAAGATTTTTCGAAAGTGTGTCGTTTCGATTCTCGAGCCCATTAAAGATAATGATGATGTTTGGGAATTTTATCCTTAGTAAACGTCAACTTTATCTCGAAAAAAGAGCCCAAATCAAAAACCAAATCAAAGCATTAAATGCAGCAGTGACAGCTGGCGGACAAGATCTCCCTACAGCCCAAGATTTTCCTGCAACACAAGATCTACCTGTAGCCGAAAAACGTCCCTACAGCTCTAAATGTCCCTGCTGTACGACGTCTCTCCCGACTCAAAGATTTTTTCTGCGGCTTGACATATGTCCATGCTTCTTATTCAAAGTATTCCAAATTTGTAATTTGAAAACTTTGAAGGAGGTCTTGTAGAAGCATAGAAAATATGGGATTCATGCGGATCACAACTGACCGCATGAGTACTCCGGAACAGATTGACCCACATAAAGAAGAGCCGCATGACAGACTAAGTACGTCCTCTGCGGCCCATCTTCACCAGACTGATTTTTGAGCCGCAGAAAGAATAGTTATTTATACGGCCAAGCTGATCAACCATTCTGATAAAGCGGACAAAATTCTATCAAAATTAGCAAAAATGACAGCTCTGACAAACTCTGACACTCTGACAAAAAAGAAGATAAGACATGATCAGACAAAATGTTATGTCACCAGTCTGGACATGGCCATACGACCAAAAGGACTGCGACCCGAGCCGCATGAGCCTTATGCGGGTCAATCTATATGCTTCATACGGCCAAGGGTGACTGCAATCTGAGCTACATGAGCTTTATGCAGCCCAGAATATAGAACCTACACGGCTAAAAAGTCCCCAAGCAACATGCGGACCAAGAAAGACTACGACTTAAGACGCATGAGTCATATGCGGTCCAGCATGGCCGAACACTGAAAGACTTATGTGGCTCAAAATGACTCAAGCAGATTGATCCTATCCTGCGATAGGACACGTGGCAGGATGACCAAGTCTCAACCACCCAGATTTGCTACAACAAAATCCCAACAAGTCGCCAGCTGGCGGCCAAGGAGCGGATCTTTGTGTGCTGTTGTAGCCACGTGGCCACACGACCATCCATGTGGCTCAAGATATCTACCACTATAAATATTAGGGTGCCATACCCCTGTAAGAGGCTGACAACCTACGAAGGGCAATTTCTTCAAGAGCAAGGAACGCGTCAGATAGTCCAAGGAGCAAGGCAGAGTTGCTATACTTTTCCGAGCCTCTATCGTTACCTCCCAAAATCAAAACTAAACAATTCTACTTAGATTGTTTCCTAGGATTTCTTTCTAGGCTTTCTCTTATACAAGCGAGTTTGCAATCAAGTTCAATTCATTTGTAATTTATTGTGCTTGATATATAATGGCAAACAAACGTGGTTGAAAAGCTATGTCCTGAAGAAACGCTGAAGCTTTACATCACTAGCACATATGGACTTCGTCCAGAAGATGTGCTGGTGCTTTACATCGCTGATAGGCACGAACTTTGTCTAAAAGTTGCGTTGATGCTAGGTTTAGCCTTCGGTGCACATATATGCGATTTATCTTTGGAACGCCCATTATGCGTCGATGGACTTTTTTAACAAAAGTGATGCGACAGGCTAAGCCGTGCTTATGGCTTTCTTTTTTTTTCCATTTACATCAACTCTTTCTAACTTTTGGGTTTTGTACTTTGTGCAATTTTTGTCTCAACTTGTGCCCAACCTGATGGAGCTTGGAAGGATATCATAAACCTCTTTGTTCAAAGAGGCATCACCCTTGATGCAAGATCTTGCCCTGAGACCAACCAATGCAATCCCCGTTTATGCGGCGTGCTAGATGTGTTCACTTCTGAGACGTGTTGTGACGAAGTTGATCACAAGATTTGGACTGATTGCCCGACTTGGACTCAATCTTCCAGCAGCTAATCCAAGTGGCAGGGAAGACCTCCCGTATTTCTTAAATAATTAATATAGGCTCAGTTTTGTGTTTGATCCTCGTCATCTTATTGCTCTTTCCACTGCCGGAAGGTGGATCCAGAAAAATGTATTGAGGATCCGAATGTAGTATTTTTTCATGTAATCATGAATATCAATAAAAATCTGAATGTGAAATAGATTTCCATCATATGTAATAGCGAATATCAATGAAAAATTCTATCTTTTGTTCTTTTACAAGAACTCTTGAAGAAATAGAGGCTATATTTTTAGTCCATTTTTGTTATGAACTTGTGATAATAAGAATCCTATTAGAGGTAACATGAACATGATGGGGTTGAATAACGTCTACTGGGGAAAATTTTATGGTATTAACATTTTAATATACCTTGAATTAGGCACAGATGATAAGTTGAGATGATAAACACCATTAGAGGTATTATGGACGTGGTGGTGAAAAGTCGATTAGTAGGAATGTTTACTTAGAGGTAATATAGATATGATTTGAATTGTAGTTGAGTTATCTTACTCAGAGGTTACATGAACATGAAAAGATGGGACTCTGTGGGGATGTAGTGAGCCGTTCAGAGGTAATATGGACATGGACATTTTCTCCTGGGAATATAGCGACACAAAGGTTGCTAAGTGTGGATGTCTACTCAAAGGTTGTATGGACGTGGTAAAGATTTATTCAGAAGCATCTTACACATAGGTTATACGAAACGGTAAGATAGAATTCTGTTGGGACATAGAGAACAATTCAAAGGTGATACGAACGTGAATGTTTTCTACTGAGAAAAATTATAAGAAAATGTCCTAGAGCAGCTGGGCTCCAAGGACATGTTTGCTGAATTTAGTTGGGGTAAAAGACAACTGGTAGTTCAGAGAAAATATGGGCGTGAATTATGACCTGTGTCAGAAAAGAACCTTTACGACCCGGCTGGGGATATTAAAATGTGAGACATCTTGGGGAAAACTGAGCCCCAAATCGTAATTTATTTTTACTGGAGATGGGTTACATCGAAAACCCTAATTTTTTTTATTCGACTTCGTTGGGGACAAGATAGTACATGCTAGGACTAGACATAGTCTTTCTTGAGGAAGTTGCCATTGATCAGCATTATTAGCAAGTCTCCATTAGGTTTTATGAGCTGGTAGGCGCCATTAGAATACACTGATTCTATCACGAAGGGGCCTTCCCACTTTGGCTAAGAAATTTAAGCTGTCTTGTGAGTCATGACCATCGGTCTTCTTACTGATAACATAAGGTCACCCACTTGGAATGCTCTTTCCTTACCTTTTTGTTGAAGGCTCCGAAAATACGTGCCTGATAAAGCTTAATATGTTGTTGAGCTAGAAGACACTTTTCATCCAACGCTTCTAACTCTTGTAACCAGCCACGTTGGTTTTTTTCTGTCAATTGGTTGGTGATGGATCCCGTAGAGAGGGGATTTAGATTTCTAGGGGAAGGACTGCTTCGCTCTCGTAAACCAGAGAAAATAACATATTATCAGTTTGAGTTTGGATTATCGTGTGATATATCCAGAGACATTCATCCAGCTTTTTATTCCAATCGTATTTATTAGATGAAACAACTTTCTTGAGAAGCTTGACAATGGTTTTGCTGAATGCTTCCGCCAATCCATTCGCTGCTGGGTTGTAGGTGGTTGAAGCTATATTTTGGATTCAATATTTATCGCAAAATCGATGGAAGGCGTGCCTTACAAACTGAGGGCTATTGTCATGGATAATCCTTCGAGTTACCCTAAAATGGTATATAACGTGATGTTGATAAAGCTAAACACATTTGAGATTTTTTTACTTCGACAAGTTGTATTGTCTCTGCCCACTTAAAGAAGTAGTTGGTGATGGCGAGGATGAACCGGTGCCTTTTATATGATGGAGGACTGATAGGTCTAATGATGTCCATGTCCCATGCCTCAAATAGCCAGGAAACAGCAATGGGGTATAGAAACTCAGAGGATTGATGGATGAAGTCGGCATGTATCTGACAAGCTCTACACTTCTTGGCATACTCAACAACATTTGCGATCATCATGGGCCAATAGTAGCCCATGCATCAGAGTCGGTCCTACAACATAGGACCAGGTTGGTGAGCTCCACAAGGACCATTATGTGCTTCCCGGTGTGCTTTTTTTGCTTCAGTATTCAATAAACATCGGAGAAGGAGTCCATCATATAATTAGTGATACAACAATTTAGTAGCTTTATCATAATAGAACTAGAGAGAGCATCTTCTAACATAAGCGATTCCCTTCGGGTCATCGGAGGGGATCCTACCGACTGTATAGTATATGAATGAGAATCTCCAATCCCTAACGTCGATATTAGTGTCTGTATGCAGAGAGTGGTTTAGACACATGCATAAGTTGTTCTTGGGACACACCAGTTCTCGATCATTCACTATGACAGAATGTTGGGTCTTGACGGGGCTGCCAAGGAAGTGGCAAAGCCAGCCAGAGCATCAGCCTCTATTCGGCAGTTAGGCATGTATTGTATAAAAAATTGGTAAAAGTAGAGATTATGTCGACCGTCGCCTAGTGGTAAGGGAGCAAGTCCTCATGTTGGACGTCAAACTGGACTCTAACCTGATTTACTATCAGCTTCGAGACGCCGTAAGCCTCTAGATAACCAACTCCCAGTTGTTTAGCGAGTTGGACTATGATGAGGGCATTGTATTCTGCCGCATTGTTGGAATATGGCTCCATAAGGGAGTATGCGTGGTGAATAAGTAGGACATCGTAGGTAACCAAGACCACCCCCACTCATGTAACAATTTTGCCCTTGGGCCCTATTCTCAAAGCGCCGTTGAAGAATATTCGCCAGATGCGCTACTCTCATGCTGTGTTGGATTCCAACACTTCATCTGGAATACCCTCATAGATTTTTGATGTTTTCGGTACAATAAGTACAGCTAGGAAGTCATCCAGTTCTCCTTTGACAGCCTTCTATAAGACGAATACCGTGTCGTATGGTGACAAGAAGATTGCCCATGTAGCTAGCCATGAGTTTAGTGCTTCCGGCTTAGTCATGAGTACTCTGAGGGGTTAACCCGAGAAATAACGTGGATCGTCGGCCCCGCTACATAGTGGCATGTTTTCTATATGGTAAACCCCAAATCAAAGTACTTCTTTTCGACGGGGTTGTACTAGTGCTCGACGCTGATCATCGTCCTACTAAGGTAGTAGATGGATTATTTACGACCTACGCTGCTTTTCTGAGCTAGCAGGGCGCCAAGAGAATGGTCCATTGTACGAACATAAAGCAAAAAAGGTCTTCCCACGACTGGACCACCAAAACAGTAAGATTCGTGAGATTTTTTTTAATGTCGTCGAATGCTTGCTGGCACTCTTGGGTCCAGACATAAGAGACTCCCTACTTAATTAGCTTGATGAAGGGTTAACATCGTCAGAAAAGATTTGTTATAAATCTCTGAATATACGCCAGCCGTCCTTGGATGTCACGCAGTTCCCTAAGCTTCTTTGGTAGATCTATGTCAATGATGTCTTTGGTCTTGTCAGGGTCAACATGGATGCCCTTCGTATATACAATGAACCCTAATAACTTACCACTAGATACTTCCAGAAAAGACTTGGTTGGGTTCATCTTCAACTGATGTACCTGTATTAGATCGAACACAGGCTTCAGGTCCTACAGATGGTCGCCCTTATTTTGACTCTTAACAGCAATGTCATCAACATAATGTACTACTATTTTACGAAGATATTTGCGAAATATAGTACTCATAGCCCGCTGGTATATTGCACTTGTATTCTTTATACCAAAGGGCATCACTATATAACAGTAGATCCTTTTTGGTGTCCGAAATGATGTACGGTTTTCATCGTCCGAAAATATCTTGATTTGGTTGTAGCCCAAGAATCTGTCCATGAAAGACATGCATTCGAAGCCATACATGTTGTCAATCATCACATCAGTGATCGGGAGGGGGAACTCATCCTTCAGACACGCTGAATTGAGATCCCGGAAGTCTATGCAGTCCCAAATCTTACCATTCTTTTCAGTGATATGAACAATATTGGCTACCTAATCTGGGTGTTGCTCCTCGCGAATGAAACTGCTTGCTATGAGTTTATTCACTTTGCTATCAATGGTATCCATGACATCAGGCGGAAGTGTTGCTGCTGCTGTTGACAGGCTTAGAATTTGGCAGGATATTGAGTTTGTGCATTGCAACTTGCAGGTCCAATCCTGACATATCTTCATAGCTCTAGGCGAAGATGTCTATATATTCCTAGATAAGTTGTATCAAGGATTCACGATCTTCTCTGGATAGGTTTTTGCTAATTAAGATGGGTTTGGGCGAGGATTTATCCCCTAAGTCGATTTGTACGTCTTCATCTTCTTTGGAAGGCTCTCGTTGTTCGAAATACAATTCCCATTGAGATCCTAGGTGTTGAGCACAAGGTTCTTCCTTGAAGAACTCCAACGTCTGGTCATCATCCTCTTTTGGAGGGTGTGTAGATGTCATATTGACAGACAATATTTTCTGAAGACTTGACCAAGCCTGGAATCGGAATCCCAGGTCGAGGATTCAGCTGAGTGAGAGTGCATCTCAACTTCAGCTTCTACACTCTCTGGGATCGTTAGAGGCGTTACATAGCATAGCCCACGATGAGTGCGATTCTAGTAATCCTGGGAATTCCCTTTTGGAGCAGAAAGGCGTACGAGTAGGCGTCGACCATTACCATAATTTACGTCCTTGTCGTTGTTCAAGTCATAACCCATCTTTTGGATGAGGTATTTTGCTTGAGGGGTATAAAGGTATATTTGTATCTTATCGTTATCGGGCTTCGATTCAACCGGGGAGAGGTATTGATCTACCTGACCGAAGACGATAGGCTTTTCTTCCTCCTTTCTGTCTGGAACCATGAAGCATGTGCCTCGGAATTGGTGGACCCGATTTACAACATTTGTGGTTGTTATTTGTGTTTATAATGTGCCCAAAGCGTTATCTAAGGTATACATAGCAGTCCAATATGCAAGATCGAAATAATTCAAAGACGACCCTTTATTGATAAAATATGGAATTTAGTTACTTGTGCTTACATCATCCAGTGACGGTACATGTCACGACCCGTACCCGCTTTTCGGATAGGAGACGTGTCCAACCCAGCCTACGCCGCAAAGTCGGCGGTAGAATGCTGTCATGGCCATGATGCTCAAAATCACAAAATAACAACTTTATTGCTCATTCACATTTCTAAGATTTATTACAACAGTTACAAGATTTATATCTAAAAAAATACAAATTTTTTACATATGTTTGCAATGGCTACAACGTCTATCTAAAGTCTTGGTTTTGGCCTGCAAATACACCCGTATCTCCCAATAATAAGAGAAGCCACAGCTAACCTGAAAAATGTTGGTTTCCAGTCAGGAATGGAACAAGCACACAAACCGGCGGCAATGCAAAAACACAATAGAATTAACACGACATAAAAATAACATATGAGAGATAAAAACTAGAAAGTAACCATGGCAAGTGGTGAAGAAGATAAGGAAAACAAATAAAATACAACTATCTATGTGATTTGAAATATCAGTTTCGACATGTGAACGGCTAGGAGTAAATCTGGCACCCTGCACGTGTCGTGTGCAGCTGCTATTCTCCATGAAAGACATGGAGGATGGGTAAGGGGTAGTCCACATGTCTACTAAGATATTTTTCCTCCCGACTACTACTCATGGACTTGATCAAGTCACGAAACACTAAAGCATGACAATCAAGAAATAATGTATGTAGATATCCATGACTCTAATCCGGGTAACAATGTGTCAACAAGCAAGATAGTATATGGATAAACATGAAATGGAAAGACTACTATGAATCGAAAGCAATCAGAAAGTGTACTTGCCTGAGGTCCTTTGCTGGTGAAATAACCATCTTGTTGGGTCCAACATAGTTCGGTTAGTCTAGGGTCGATGTGAAGTGGTTAGAATCATAAGACTTGAAGCGTATAACTAGTCACAGTCAAGATTGATCCAATCTAGAAGAAAATTCTAAATAAGGAAAATATTTATTTAGGAAAGGTATTTATCAATTATTTTATAAAATGATTTTGATAATTGAAACTATATTTTACTAGTCAAAATATGCTTAGATATATATACTTTGAAAATCTAGACTAAACTAATCATTAACAAATAATTTAACCATATAGAATTCTACAACAATATTTTTAAATTAAAACTACTTTTAAGATACCATAAATAATATTTTAACTTTGAAGCAAAAATACCATATTTTGAAAATAGATATAAATATCGTAATAATATTTTTCCAACTCAATTTGTCAAAATACCTTCTTTTTTTGCTACAGTATCATATATCTTACTTTAGGAAATAATAACATAATAGGAATATCAATATATATTCTTGGCTCACACCAAGTCCATAATTAGTTATTAAAAAATAACTATACTAATAGTAATGGAGTATATACACGGTTTGTATATATACAAGTTTACCCACATAAAAATATACATACATATTCGCTCATTTAATTAATGCATTTAATAACAAGACTAATATCAGCTCTGTTCCCAGAGCTTCTTTATAAATAAAGGGAATGGAAACCAAAAAGGAAAGAGAATAGGAGAGGGGACTGCTCACCGAGATTTGGGAGATTGGGTGCTCCGGGGAGCTCGTCAGCCGGAAAGGGCGGAGAGGTCGGTGGTAGGGACAACCGCCGGTGCAAGGGGGCGGAGCACGGCGCCATGGAGGAGGAACTCACCTACTCGAGAAAGGGGAAGGCTGTGAAGTGGTTCGGGTGGCGCCCGCGGCACCGCGTTGACAAGGTGCATGGCTCCGGCCACGGGCGGCTGGTCGGGCGGACGCCGGCCGGGTGGTTGGTTGTTCATGCGGTGGTGCGTGGAGGAGTGGGGTTTAAGGAGAGGGGTTTCCCCGAGAAAGTGGTGGCGCAGCGCCGACAAGTGGCTCGCCAGAGGAGACGGGGTCGGTCGTGGGGTCACATGAATGGTGTGGCGAGTGCGTACGGAAGTATGGAAGACACACGGCTGGGTGCTTCCCGTTGCTGCGGACGCGACACCGGGGAAACTCAGCTCTAGATCCAGCCGCGGTGGGTCGCCGGAGAAGGCGGATCCAGGCGGAGCGGGGATGGAGCTTGCGGAAGGCGAGGCAGCGCCATCGGTCCGCGGGCACGGTGGTGAGCGTGGATGCGGAGGAGCTACTCGTGGTGGAGCCTACGAGGGTTCCGGAAGGCGGTGGGGATGCGCCAGGTCAGGTGGACGGGTCCAGGGGGCGGACCAGCGTCGAGTTCTGCGTGAAGCGCGTACGCGGCGCCTGGACGGAGCATGATGGAACCGGGCTGGGCGCGGTTCAGATATGGGTGGTCGGTGTCGGCCATGGGTGCGGAGAGGTTAGGGTCAGGATTTCATTTGAATTTTCTCTTTGTATCTGTATCGTGTCCGAAGGTTGAATACGTGATGTGTTTTGGTGTGCTGAATGGAATGAAAAGAATGGGTGCGAACACAGACACGAATGCTCGGGGTCAGACCCGAGGCTGGACACGATGGTTGCGGTGGTGGATACGGATGCTTCGAAACATGATTCATGTGTTGGCTGTGTTGTTGGTGATGTATGTGGCAATGGTGGATGGGTGATTGGTGGTGGGGATAGATGTTCGACAGGAAGGGGATGATGGTGTAGATTTTGGTTGTAGAGAACTTATCATAATATAGGGGTCTCTGTGAACTTATATAGAGTCCGATGCTCTTAATAAGAAGAAATCATATGGGGAGATTTGATCATATATCGGGATAGTTAGGAAGGACTGATGTCTAGTCCTAAGCATATCGTAGTAAATATTGTTTAAACGGTTAAGCGTAGGGATTAGGATGATAATCCTATCTAATTATTCTATAATTAAAAACACCTTCAAATCAAAGTCTATCCAAACCATAATTATTACTAATCAAGAATCAATGTTAGTTTAAATAAATATTTGATAATAACAAGTAATTCAAATCAGGTGAATATATAGCTATATCAATCAAATGGTAATATTTTTAAGATAATATTTAATACTTATCAGAATAATCTAAATCACACGTAACTCCAATTCCAAATCAAATAATAAAATCGATCTATTCCCAATCTACTAACGATTTCGATAATCAATATGAATAATTTAAAAGCATATATTCAAATCCCTTTTACAAATGGATTATCAATCAAGGATAATAAATATTCCCCTAAGAATATCCGGTCAATTATTCAAAACCAAAAATTAGTAATTATGTTTATCCTATTAATAAGGAATAATAGATAATTATATATTTTTTTCTTTTGAAGCTAATAACTAATAATATAATTGAATAATATATATATATATCTTAATTGAATAATATATATATATATATATATATATATATATATATATATATATATATATATATATATATATATATATATATATATATATATATCTTAAACAAAGTCATAAGATATATATATATATATATATCAAATAGTCTAGTTGCGATTAAAAGTCATAAGGATGATCGAAATCGAAGTCATTTTTAGCACAATCAATTATGTAGTCTTGATCATGGAATCATAATCTAGGTGCATTTATGAATCTAGTGGAATAGGGAATTAAAATCTAGTAATAGGTTTAAAATGAGGGGGACCACATGACGACTCGACGAATAGAGGATGAGAAGGAAGATAAAAAGGAAGAACAACAAGTTTTATTTATAATACGATAATGAGAAATATGATATCAACTCAGTTTGGAGTGAGAGTGCAAGATTTTTTGTGGATCATGAAAAATCTGTAGTCATAGACTAGTAAAAGATATAGCCTCTATGGTATTCAAAAACCGTAAGCACACTTGAAATCATTTACCGAGAATTCATGCCTCGCCAGTGTACATCTGGCCGCAGTAAACTCTTGGTTTCATGACTCTAAATAGGATACGGTATCGAATATTCTATTAACTCTATCCAACGATGGCATAATAATTCAAAGATTAAATAGGACAAATAAAACATAGTTTTGATAATATACGATAACCTACGCTTACTTGGAATTACTTCAACTTAGGGATCATGCATCGCTAGTGCGCTGCTGGCTGCAGTGATTCCATGGTCTCCATAAGTCAAGTAAATGGTGACAGTGCGCTTCTGTCTAGCCATTGTAAGTCACCAATCATTCTTTCAACTATATCCATAAAATTTCAAAGGGGCTTAAATTTTTTAAACAAATTGACCATGATGGTGGAAGCTACAATTTTGATTAAATGGATCCCGATAGGTAAGTGTACGTATCTGTCCTTGAAGTGAAAGTATCTGTTCTAAAATCAGACGATTGATTAGGAAGGGAGTGATCGAAGATAGGAGAAATATAAACTTTAATTTATGTTTCTCTAATATTCAAGATTGAAGGAAAAATATGTATAAAGCACTACGTATACCTATTATGAATATGCATTATACACAAGTATGTATGTATATCCTAAATAAATCCGCAAAATCCCAAAAATCAATCTAACAGAAGATTATACTAGTTCCAAGTAAAATATAAATTTAAGTAACAATAATACATATATTATATTCGAAATAAAATTTACAGAAATTATTCACGAGACAAAAATGGACTAGCAATATATATGCACATCTATATATCCACATAGACGTCATTGGTCTCATTACATGAATACCTGAGCTTGAATTGTTTTCGGGCTAGTTTGGAACAACCGGGCCTTCTAAAAGTCGTATTATTATTAAATAACTAATTAAATTATTTATAGGGATCAAGTCACAACTCCGCCTGGTTTTTCTAGTTCAGACACTCTTATAGCTCGGTCTTCTCTACCATAGCTAATACACTGATCAAAGAACGCCACTGCACTATTCGTGCCATCACTTTTAGTTATTTGGCACTCCAAAATTTAACCATGACTAAGGCATCCTTAAATATTTAGAAAATTCCAAAAAAATTATAGTTTAATTCAAATAAATAAAGAAAATATTTTTAAAATTTTGGGAAGAGAATTAGGAAGAAAACAAAGGGAA